>JAZKJV010005460.1:0-333096 GCA_037367405.1 Ottelia alismoides
TAATTTGAGCTTGACTTTCCAAAACGATACCTTAAGTGACGATTGATAACTATTTTTTAAATATTCAAATTTGATGTTTATTTAATTAATTATGAATTTTTTAATAATTATTTAAAAAAGTCCCACGGGACAAGGCTAGGAACATTCCACTCTCATAATATGTCTTGTTCGGATAATGGGGACAGATTGGGATTAAGAGGCTGACATGACCCTGAGCCTAATGATTGTTTTTAAGTGGGATTATTCAGTGCAGATCGGCTGTTATTATGTTCTTACGATGTGATTTGGTGTGGCCCTTTAATGAGATTTAGATTGCAACAAATCATAATTAGGGTATTTTGCAGACACGCCCCCTTGAAAAAGATGATATCGTTTTGGTACCTAATCTTTTTAAGACGGGTTGATTGAATGCAGATTGGGTGATATTATTTTATTATGATGTGGCCCTCTTTAATGAGGTTTAGACTGCAAAATATCATAGTTAGCGTTTTTTTACAGATATGGCCACTTATAAAAAGATGATATCGTTTTGGTGCCTAATATTTCTGGTTGATTTAGGATGGGCTGATTTAATGCAGATTGGGTGTTATTATGTTCTTATGATATGGTTTGTTAGCCACTTAATGAGGTTTAGATTGCAACAAATCATAGTTAGGGTATTTTACAGACACGCCCCCTTAAAAAAAGATGATATCATTTCGGTGCCTAACATTTCTGGTTGATTTAATGTAGGTTGGGTGTTATTATGTTGGGATATTTAAACCCATAATCCTGAGTAGCTTCGTAATCACCCCAAAAGTCCTCGGTATTCATAATTACACGAGTAACCCCGAATAATCATTAACTCTTACATGGCATAACCATGTGTTATGTTCAGTTTGGCATGATCGTTATATTTGATGATTTCCATTAGAAAAAGACACAATTATCCCCAATGCTCTGTCTTATTTACAAATCATACCATCTCATTATAGTAGCCATAGCTGTAGGTCAACGCATCACCGCGGTAGAGGGAGAGATCGTATGCGCGGTCGGGGACAGAGCCTGGGTGGAGGCGAGGAAGCCTCCTTGCCGAAGGCGTGGAGGAGGAGCTGCCCACCTCCAGCCAGGCTAGACCTGGTGATTAATCCCCCCTGCAAGCTTCAGCTCCCCTCCCCCTGCATGTGAGCGCCTCTGACCTGGAAGCATCAGGCAGAGCCCCCTCTGCCCCCTCGCTCGTAAGCTCCCCTTCATCCCGCCCGCTTGCGCCTCTACCCTGGAAGCCTGGGTGGAGCCCCCCCAAGCTCCAGCTTCCCCTCCACCGCCCGCACATACTCAAGCGGTGCCCCTTTCGACCCTCGCTCGCTCGCAAGCTCCCCTGCCCACGTGCACCTCTACCATGGAAGCCTGGGCAGAGGTCCCGCCCCCCGCAAGCTCCATCTTCCCCTTCGAACCCCCCCCCCCCCCCCCCCCCCCCCCCCCCCCCCCCCGCGTCCCCACCCCCCGCCCCTGCGCACCTCTACCCTGCAAGCATCATGTGGAGTCCCCTCCGACCCCCACTCGCCTACAAGCCCTAGGCCCCCCGCGCACCTCCATCATGCAAGACCCAGGTAAGAGCTCCCTCCTTCACGCACCTCCGCCTGCCCACCTCCATTGCTGCTCGTTGCCTGCTCCAGGATCTGTTGTAAATAAGAATACCAGTGCATATATTAAACAGTAAATTATCGGATCCAAATGAGTTAGAGGGAAACAATACCGAATAAGATTACATTAAACGTATGTTTCTCAATCATTATCCGATTATACAATGCAAACAGGAACCGATTAAAAGAACAGAAACATGAACACGGGCATGATCCAGAAAGGGTAAAGCAATAAACATATTGCGGCAACCAAAATAAAATAAAGATCAGTTTAGAAGTCACCGAAGTCCTTAAAGAAGATATCGCCCCCACAATACCGGTGCGTAGGGTACTGGCGATCCGCTCCCAGGATACGACGGTTCACGATCGTCGTCGGCGCACACCAACGGGATCGTCCTCGATTGTACCTCAGAGAACTGCAGCCGAGAGAGGAGGAAGAAAAACATTCATCCGTGAGAGGAAGAACCAGAGAGAAACGGCGTGAGAGAGGTTTTTCTTGCGAGTGTAGAAAAACCGAGTCGGTGAGGGATATAAATAGAGGGGCTCACGTCCCGAAGACGCGACCTTTGGTTTCCAAAAACGCGTCACGAAAACCCATCCTTTCGGATCCCAAAAAACGCGTCCATAATGGCGAGATGAATTCCCATTTAAGTCGACTAAACAAATTAATCGTGTGATTAATTTAATCGACTTACCAAATGAAACCCGCAGCAAAAGTATCGAGATCCGAGATCCGAATTTACTCTCCCGAACCCGAGCCCGAGCCTGAGCCGGAGCGAAGCGGAGCGCGCGCGCGTGTGTGGTCCTCCATTCCTCCTCTCTATTATTGCTAGAAGAGCTTGGGGTGTGAACTCATATATAAGTCCACCAAAAGTTTAGTTCTCCCCGGTGTGGTACTAAACTTCCACCCAAACTTCCATATTTCAAATTTGGGAATTCCCAACTTTCCCTCCAAACCATTTGGTTTCCCAATTGAAACCAAATTGAATGCCAATTGTAATTAATAGGTTTTCCAATTAAAACCTATATATGTACAATCTTAATACAACAATCCCCCACGAATTCACCAATTTGAAAAAAAGAGATTCAAAAGGAATTAAGAGACTTCTTTCGGCTGCCCACACTTTGCTTTCAGTAAAGGTACCTTCCGGTTTGAACCTCTACCTGAGTTTACTACTTTTACTTTAACAGGAACGAAGTGAACTACATCTTCAACTTCGGACCTTAGTGTTAAAGTATACGGTAGAAACAACAAAGCGTTGTTCTTGGTACAATCTTCAGAGTTGGTGCTCTTAAAAGCCATGCACCCTTATCCTGTTTCATAAGTGTGTTCAGGAAAGACCCTCTTCCTTTAACTGCGGCCCACAGTAACACTCACATAGGTGGCGTTCTCCAAGGATGCACTGCTAACATCCTGCCCAAAGGCTTGAACCCATTCAGAGCCTATGCTCTTCCTAAACTTGCAGCTTAAATGGCACTCAGGCTTCCAGGGATAAGAAACTCATGCTTACGCATTAAAGTTAGAGTGCCAACCAGTTCTCCAGACAGCTTGTTATTACCACATTGAACCTACTTTGTGGGATCTCCACTCAGATAGGTTGGGTTGCTACTGTAGAGGAACTCCCAATGGGTCTCAATCCCATCCCAAGCCTAGACTTTAGGACTAAAGATCTATCAAGTCCCTTAGTCAACGGATCTGCCGTGTTGTCTTTGGATCCAACAAAATCCACATCCAACACTCCTCGAGACACCAAATCCCTTAACGTCTTAAGTCTGATTTGTATGTGTCTCCTTGTTTTCTGATTGAAATTTGAACTCTTGATCTTGGCAATTGTGGTCATATTATCAAAATGTACCGAGATCGCAGGAACATGCTGACCTACCATGGGAATTTCAGACAGAAGTTCCCTTACCCATTCAGCCTCAATTCCAGTGGTGTCCAAAGCACACAGCTCGGCCTCAAAGGTGGATCGAGCTAGAATGGTCTGCTTCACAGACCTCCAAAAGACTGCACCGCCTCCAAGGGTAAATACATACCCTGTAACACCATTACTCCCAGACTCCTCTATTTTCCCTATCCAGCTTGCATCACTGTATCCTTCTAGTACAGATGGATGTCTACCATAATACAAACTAAGGGAAATAGTTCCCTTCAAATACTTTAGTACTCGATCCAGAGCCTCCCAGTGAATACGGTCAGGACAGCTAGTGTATCTACTCAGCTTTGTAACCGAGAATGAAATATCAGGTCTCGTGCAATTTGCAAGATACATTAAACTTCCTATCACTTGTGAATACCTTAGCTGGGCTGCAGGTACTCCACTTTTATTCTTAAACAACATTTTGGATGAATCAAAAGGAGTGCTTAAAGCTTTACAATCTTGATATCCAAATTTCTCAAGTACCTTCTCAACATAGTGAGATTGAGAAATTACAATCCCATCAACTGACCTTGTCAGTTTGAGACCCAAGATTACATCAGCAACACCCATGTCCTTCATCTCAAACTTGCTACTCAAGAAAGCCTTAGTCTCATTAATAATCCTCATATGTGATCCAAACAACAATATGTCATCAACATATAGGCACAAGACAATACACTCATCTCCTTTCACCTTGGAATAAACACACTTGTCGGATTCATGAACCTTAAAGCCAAATGACAAAATAGTCTTGTCAAATTTTTCATGCCACTGCTTTGGTGCTTGTTTCAATCCGTAAAGGGATTTGACAAGCTTGCAAACCTTTCCCTCATTCCCAGGAGTCACAAGCCCATCAGGTTGATCCATATAGATCTCCTCCTCAAGATCGCCATGCAAGAAGGCGGTCTTCACATCCATCTGGTGGATAGAGAGATCATATACAGATGCCAATGCTATGAGCATCCGGATTGTGGTCATCCTAGTCACAGGGGAATAGGTATCAAAATAATCGATACCTTCCTTTTGCCTAAAGCCCTTGGCAACTAATCTGGCTTTGTATTTTTCAATTGATCCGTCTGGTCTAAGCTTTCTCTTAAACACCCACTTGCACCCAATGATAGAGCACCATTTGGGTAAATCAACCAACTCCCAAGTCCCATTACCCATAATGGAATCCATCTCAGATTTGATGGCTTCCTTCCATTGTTTTGCTTCAGATGAAGCCATAGCTTCCTTGTAACTTGGTGGATCACCCTCGATCTGGTAGACAACGAAGTCGCTATCCAGATCCTTGGCTATCCGAGGTCTTTTATTCCTCCTTGGCTCATTCTCTTTAGAAAGATCATTGGGTTCAGGTTGAGTCTCAACCCCCACATTCGATATCCTTCCCACTTGATCTGGAATAGATCCTGATGTAGAGGCGCCCTCAATGGTCAGATTCTGAGGAATCCCAGTCTTCAATGGGAAGACATCCTCAAAGAAGGTAGCATCACGGAGTTCAACAATAGTGTTGACATCTATGCCCGGTATCTCGGACCGAATTAACAAGAACCTATATGCATAGCTATTTTCTAGGTAACATAAGAAGACCGCATCAACAGTTTTAGGACCAAGTTTTTTTCTCTTGTGTTCTGGGACTAAAACCTTAGCGAGACATCCCCACACTTTGAGATATCTTAAACTTGGTTTCCTATTTCTCTAAAGTTCAAAGGGAAACTTTTCCATATGTCTTGGAGGCACCCTATTCAGAATATGGCAAGCCGTATTCAAGGCTTCTCCCCACATATAGGTTGGAAGTCCAGAACTCTGTAGGAGAGCATTAATCATGTCAGTTAAGGTTCTATTTTTCCGTTCTGCTATCCCATTTGATTGCGGTGAATATGGGGCCGTAACTTTATGAACTATGCCAAAAGACTTGCATTGTTCATCAAAAAAGTTAGAGGTATATTCACCTCCTCTATCTGACCTAAGGCGTTTAAGCACTTTTTCTGTTTGTGTCTACAGCCTCATTCTTAAAGATAAGAAATTTTTCTAAGGATTCATCCTTGGTTTTCATTAGATATACATACCAGTATCTACTGTCATCATCTATAAAGGTGATAAAGTATTTCTTATTGTCTCGGGTCAACAACCATTAAACTCACAGATATCCGTATTTACTAGATCCAAGATCTCACTATCTCTAGAGACAGACTGAAAAAGACTTCTTAGGTGTCTTAACTTGCACACAGATTTCACATTTTTGAGTTTTATCAATAGTGTGTTTAGGGATTAACTCTAAATTCATCATTCTTTTAATTGAATTTAGGTTTACATGTCCCAATCTAACATGCCACAGATCACAAGATTCTAGATTATTCACAACATGAGACACATAACTAGAACATTCAGCATTCAAAACATTTAATTCATTAATGTTTATTGAATCACATCTAATTCTAAATAACAAATCGAAATCAGCCAAATAGACTTTACCATAAAAGACACTATGTCTCAGAATAACAACTTTATTACATTTAAAGTTTAATTCAAAACCATTTCTAACTAAGATATAGCCAGATAACACATTCTTCTTGATGTCAGGAACATGCAGCACCCTGTGCAACGTCCAGACTCGTCCAGAGGAGAACCTCAAGTTGACTTTCCCGACCCTAGCACCCTGGCTGCAGAATCGTTCCCCATCTTCACAGTCCCACCGCTGCAGGTCTGATAAGAAGAAAACAACGTTCTGTCAGAACATATGTTTACATTGGTTCCCGTATCCACGAGCCACTCATTTGGATCATGGATATGGTATAGTTCAGGTTTTACAGAGACATACCCCTCGCTAGCCCCGAGTCCCATAGTGATCATGTTCACTTGTGGACTCCCGTCTGTAGCCTTAGGTTGAGCCTTCAAGGACGGACAGTCCTTCTTCCAATGGCCAACCTGATTACAGTGCCAGCAGGGTTTATTCTTTGCCTTTTTCTGGATCTTGCCCTTTGGTTTCATTTTATTGTTATTAGGACCCTTTCCCTTCTTATCCTTGCCCTTCGAGGTCATAAGATTGACCTTAGCCTGAATATCAACAGGAAGCACATGTTTTTGTTTCCCGTGTTCCTCCTCTATGGCAATTGCCACCATCAAGTCATCCATAGAGATTTTCCCCTTCCTATGTTTCAGGGTCATACCGAAGTCTTCCCACGACTTGGGGAATTTCTCTATGATGCACATGATCTGAAACTTCTCTGGAAGTTTCATTTCGGCATCCTCTAAACCATGGAGTAGGAGTAAAAACTCGTGTGTCTGTTCAGAAATAGACTTCCCTTCGGCCATGGAAAACTTCAAAAATTTAGCTATGGAGTATTTCTCAATATCGAGGTCTTCGGTGTTATACTTCCGATCCAAGTCTTCTCATAGCCCCTTCGTAGTCTGCGTGGACGAACACTATACGTCAAACAAAGTGTTGGATAGAGCCAACAAGATGCAACCATGACATATACGGTCACGTTCCTTCCACGCAGATTGCGCCTTATGCCTATCGGGTGAGAGGTTTTCCGCCTCCACCGTAGGACAGTCAGTTTCAAGCATCGAGATTAACCCTATGGTGGTTAACCAGATCTTCATGCGTTGTTGCCAACGCTTAAAATTTTGTCCACCGAATTTTTCAGGCATACCGTAATATCTACCCTCGATTTAAACATTGTTTCCGACATTTTAAAAACGGTTCCCGATATCTTCTCTAAGATTGTTGTAAATAAGAATATCAGTGCATATATTAAACAGTAAATTATCGGATCCAAATGAGTTAACAGGGAAACAATACCGAATAAGATTACATTAAACGTATGTTTCCCAATTATTATCCGATTATACAATGCAAACATGAACCGATTAAAAGAACAGAAACATAAACACGGGCATGATCCAGAAAGGGTAAAGTAATAAACATATTGTGGCAAGCAAAATAAAATAAAGATTAGTTTAGAAGTCACCGAAGCGTCCGTGAAATGGACTGTCCTTAGAGAAGATATCGCCCCCTCAATACCGGTGCGTAGGGTACTGGCGATCCGCTCCCAGGATACGACGGTTCACGATCGTCGTCGGCGCACACCAACGGGATCGTCCTCGATTGTACCTCAGAGAACTGCAGCCGAGAGAGGAGGAAGAAAAACGTTCGTCCGTGAGCCGGAGACGGAGACGGAGCGGAGCGGAGCGCGCGCGCGTGTGTGTCCTCCATTCCTCCTCTCTACTATTGCTACAAGAGCTTAGGGTGTGAACTCATATATAAGTCCACCAAAAGGTTAGTTCTCCCCTATGTGGTACTAAACTTCCACCCAAACTTCCATGTTTCAATTTTGGGAATTCCCAACTTTCCCTCCAAACCATTTGGTTTCCCAAGTGAAACCAAATTGAATGCCAATTGTAATTAATAGGTTTTCCAATTAATTCCTATATATGTACAATCTTAATACAACAGGATCGAACCCACCTCCTCCTCTCATCTCCTTCCTTTCTTTTCTTTTGATTAATCTCAGTCGTTAGATCACGGATTGGTTCGATTAACTCAGTATTCTGGTTGAGTTAATGAACTAAACTAACAAATGTTATGGATGTAAAACGGAGCGGTTATTCAGAGTTTTGTGTGTAATTCGTGATTATCAAAGGTTCTGAGATAATTACGAAATTACTCAGGATTATGAGTATAAATATCCCTATTATATTCTTGTGGTATGTTTTGGTGTGGCCATTTAACGAGGATTTTGGTTGCAACAGATCACAATTGGCGCCTAACGTTCCAAGTTGATTTAATGCAGATGCTTTGATGCGTACCCTTCTTGAGATTTAGAACGCAACGATTCACAGTTGAGTATTTTTTTTACAGATATGCCTTTTAAAAAGGCGATATCATTTTGGTGTCTAACATTTCAGGTTGATTTAATGCAGGTTGGGTTTGATTGCGAGAGATCATAGTTGGGGTTTTTTACATATATGCCTCTTAGATTGTGCTCCTGTTTATAAAATTGTAACATTTTAGCATGCTGTTTTAATGTAAATTGTGTGTTATTATGTTCTTATGATAGTGTCCGTATATATAGTGGTACTTTGGCGTTTAATATCTCAATGTACTAAACTTTGCTAATAATGTCACATTTTGCATTGAGATGGTAAAATTAATACCCAGGAACGTTTATGATCTAACGAAATCATTTATTACATCTCTGAATATTATTACTATTTTTAGGGTCTACGTGTAATTATAAGAATTCTAGGGTGCCCACGTAATTGCATACGATTCCGGGTTGTATGTATGTAAGAACAACTATTTTTGGCATTAAAAAACATTTTTATTTTATGCACATTTGCAGAGTTAGCCTTTTTATCAATATATATTTAATGATAATAGAAAGAAAGAAACCGGTATGCCATAATTGTTAAGACCATCAAAATTCTCAAGTTCGATATTCGCTCAGATTCATCTTGCTAAAAGTTCAATTGATATTTGATTCGAAAGTAAACAAACCAAACCTGAATACAAGTTTCAGGTCGATTAAATAAACGAACCAAACTAAAAATCTTAGGTTCGCTCAAGTTTGATTCGTTAAAAGTTAGATTCACACATATATACATATCGTTATCTGGATAAATAGACCTTACTTTGAGATAAGTAGATTTCGCCTCGAGATAAGTGGACTTTGTCTCAAGATAAGTGAATATTACGAGGTAAGTATACTTTACCTCAATATAAAAAGCTCATGATAAATAATTACATCGTGGTTGCAATATCCATTATGTATATGTCTAGTATTTTCCCTTCTTTATCCCTCAAATCAACGAAACAAGTATAAATGTCATTATCCTTTATTCCCACCTTATTCCCTATCCCTCGTCCGAATGAATATAAAAATATATTACAATTATTTTTTATTAGAAAAAAGAATCCTTATTAATCTATTTTTTTCAAAAGAAGAAGAATTAGATAAAGGAGAAAATTGAATGAATATTTAATTAATTAGATATATATATATATATATATTCATTTATTTTATTTTCACTCCCTTTCATCAGAATATTCTAAAGTTTAATATTCACTTAGATTCGATTCGATTAAATAGAGGTTCGATTCAGATTCGGTTCACAAATAGACGAACCAAACCTGAACACAAGTTTAAGCTCGATTAGATAAACGAATCGAATCTAAAAAATGTAGGTTCGCCTTTTAGGTTTGGTTTGTTTACACCCCTAATAATCGTGGATAAAAAGATGGATAACAAAAGAACAACAATTAGATTAAGTAGAAGACCTCATTCAACACTAATATGCATTTTTCCCACATTTGTAGGTTACATATACATAAGCTGGCTTCGATAGATGGAGGATTTCTTTGTGATCGCAATGGAGTCATTTCCGTGAATGAAGACAACATATGGAAAATCTTTTGGCTAAATGGAATAAAGGAATAAGGTGGGATAAGTGATAAGCGATGTTTATCCTTTGTTCTTGTCCAGTTAATTTGCTAGATATTGAAGGAGTAAATATCGTAAATAGAGAGATAATGGATGACGTAACTATGATCGGGGTATCCTGACCCAAACATGCTAATGTACGCGCTAAAATAAGAGAGATGAAGGGAAGGATGGGCATGTGACCACGACGATCATTGGATGGCAATACTTCGAAGACCTTGACAACAAGGCATTAAGGGTTTGTTTGGTTACCAGGTTACTTCGGGGTAACCTGATTTACTCCTCTGCATTCTTGAGTTGGGAATTCATGAAAAACCAATGTGACCTCACATTACATTCCTTATTCCAACCCTCTCCAATCCGCATAGCCATCCAAACAGTTACTATTCACAGGAGGTTACCACAACCCATTCCATTCGAGTAATCGAACAGACCTTAAAAATATTTTTGGAAAGAGGATGTTAAGTACTTAGATACCCATTACTATTGATGAGGTGGAGGGGCTTCAATAATAATCGAATGAAAGTGATGCTTTTTGGGTTTTAAATAAATACCCTTTGGAAATGTTAAAAGTGAACTCCTTTGGAGATAATGCAAAGCATCCATTAAATAACATCCTAAAAGTACTAGAAAATGTGATTAGATGCACAAACATGATGAGTAGAGTGGTGTGATTAGATCTCTAATTAAGGAGAACCCCTAGCATGTGATGCAAGCAAAGGCACACTTTCACGCCGTGGTGGCTCCTATTATGTGTAGGATCATATTCTAGATGCCCTTCTCCAACTTTGTCAGCTTTTTCTCAATCATTTCAACTTGTCCATTTGCAAAAGCATAGGATTAATTATATCATATTGCCATTAAGGTAAGACCCCCCACTATTCCTTAAGGTACCCTACTTAAGTATAGGGCCAAGGGATGTGGGGATTCCTCCAAATTTATATCTATGGATTTTTACATCATGACCCTCCACTCTCTTGTCCTATTACACCACAACCCTTATAATCTTTATCAATATCGATATCTGTTCGATAAAGATTTTGCTTTTATATTTGCAATATCAATATTTATGTTCACATATATTTAAAAATATATGGAACAAGTTTTTAGCCTTCTTGCATCATTTTCTAATGTAATTCTTATAACATAATATTATTAGGGTAAAATGGTGTTGCTCCTGAGGGAGCTAACTTGGCTCCCCTCACATCATTTTCTCCATTTTTTTATTTTTTTTGAAAAAACGTAAAAATTAATCAATATATCCTTATATTATGTCATTTAAGTTTTGTGAGAAATATAAACTCCTACGACCTCTATCTAGACAGTCATTTTTTAACGGTCGCAGAATTGTTGAAATCGATCCATTTGGATGAAGGTCATATGAGTCTCTGTTTCGCACGAAATTTGAATGACATAATATAGAGATATGATAATAAAAATCAATGAAAGTGTTTTTCAAAAAAATAAAAAATATTGGAAAAACGGAACGAGAGGAGCCAACTTAGCTCCGTAGGGGGCAACCCTATTTTACCCTTATTATAATCCATTCAAGACTTGTACATATAGACTAGTGTACAGAGTATTCATACTATTATTCATATCTGATATGTATATACTCGATCGTTTATCGATTTTTAAAGAGGAGATAACACATTAATATTTATCAATATCCATATCCACATTTGCATTTATATTTTAAAACAAATAATGATGTGATAATACATAATATCTTGATATGGATCCAACCATTTGCATTCCTATCATGACCTTGTAATCTTACCAACTCTTGCACACAACTCTTGGACTTCTACATGTTGAATCTTGCAATATTATAAGGGTTGTGGTGCAATTGGACGGGATTTTAGGGTTAAAGGTGTAAATTTCCCATTACTCAAGTAAAGAGAAAGCAAAGTCTATACATGAATGCAAACCTTACAAGAGTTCTATGCTTCGAAGATTTATATAAGCCTTGCATTCATATATAGAGTTTGCATCTCAGCCATCCAAACCCGATATGATGGTCGTGATTCGGATGAAATCTCGATCCTCGGATGAAGCTCAGACGGTAGAGATCTCTCACAGCATTCCCCGCGTAGGTCACGTTTTATTAATTAAATTTATGAATTAGGTGGACAAGTGCACTTGTCGTGGAAAATTAGTGTGATTTTTCTCACCATTTTATTATGTATATGTAAGGCCGTTTAATATTTAATCATTAAAAATCCAATTAAAAATTATTTGGAACATGAAATAAAGACTACTATCAATTAAATGGGTACTTTAGATGTGACTTATAACTTCTTTCTAGATTATAGGTTCGTTTCCTTCACATTATAAAAAGAAAGAAAGAAATTGCACATACATATATTATTAAGTTATGTTATATGTTTTAAAGAGAATTTTACGTGTTCCTTTCCCATTTTTCCTATAGCATATATGCTCAAAACTTATTTTTGCGATTATACTTGTGCTTTCATATTTTAGACTTATTTTCGCAATTATACTCGTTTGTTCGTATTTAAAAAAAATTCACAGTAGCGCCCTTCTATTAATGTTTTGTGCCATGTACTATAGTAATGGAAAGGCACGATCGCGACTATCTTAATAATGTAAGGACGCAACTGTCATTGCAAAGAAGATAGGGATATAAGTGTTTATTAGAAAAACTCAGAAGGGCACTAACATAAAAATACCTATTTTTTATAGCGTAGAATGAGGTGGATCACGATATCGACGCAAGGAACAATGGTCGATTTGGTTGATTTTGCATATTGGTCTACGTGTCGATTGTGTTTCCCGTCTTAGAATGCGTGTTCTATCGTATATTTTGAGTATCTATGGTATTGTTTGCTTTTATGTGGGTGTTCTATCTCTGTTTGCGGGCGGATTGTGTTTTAAAATTCGAAATGAAATATGTTAAATTATCGTTAAAATACTTTTAAATAAGAATTTTTACACTTTATCCTTCTGAGTTTTTTTCAAGAAATCTCCATCTTTTTCTATAATTATACTTGTTTGTGCTCTTGTATTCTTACAAAATTCATGATCGTTCCATACGTTATTACATATTTTCCTAGTTATTTCACATAAGGACAATATCATGAATTGAATAAAAATATCTACAAAATAGATCGAGTCATGATCATAATAGGGTCTTATATTAATCAACAAACACAAGCACGCGTAATTTAAAAAAAATTGAACTCAATTGGAGGCTAAATGTCTCATTTTAATTAACTTATCATCCAAATCACATCAAGTGTGTACATGATGCAATGGAAGCAATAAGAAGACTAGTTTTATATAATTAGTAATCTACATAGGGGCACCACTGAAATTTAACCACTGATTGAAAAGTTGGTCTCCATCATCAGTGCTCTCTCTGCCGTTCTATTTTTGTATTACTCTGCTTTTCCTGCAAAAAAAGAAAGAAAATATATAAATTAGAATACAAAGTAAATAAATTGACTAATTAAAGAATTTGAAAAGAAATCAAATAGAATAACTTTTTTACAATTTTTTCAAAATTTCACTGAATTTATATTCCCTACCATTGGATCGAAATCCAACGAACAGTGAAGTCACAACGAAATCTTAAGAAGCGTAACCTCGTGTATTGATCGTTGGATCGAAATCAATCGAACGGTCTAAACCCGAACACGGATCCGACTTACCGTTAGACTTCTTGCAGTGGAGCACAGCCTCGTATATCGACCGCTCCACGGCGGCGTCGGCGACGACTCCGCCGTCCCTCCTCGGACGGCAGCAATCAAACACCTCACGCCGCCTCCTCGTCTCTCCTCCTCTCTTCCTACTACTCCCACACTTCAGCCTTCTACATATGGGCATCAACAGCTTCAAGCACATGTCCACCACCTTCCTCGCCACCGACTCCACCACCCCCATCTTCTCCGGCCTCTTCGCTTGTGGCACGAGCGCGTGCGACGACGACCCCGAGGAGACGGAGGAGAGCGACCTGCCGAGGAAGGATTCCGGCGTGGGTGGTGGTTGGTTGTGGTGCATCTTCTTGGACGTGGGAGGAGGAGGAGGAGGATGGTGGGGGTGGCACTCCGGCGAGGGGGGCCGACGGGGGTGCGGGTCGATCACGATGAAGAGCGCTGCATCGTCGTCGGTGTCGAGGGCGGAAGGGTTGATGGTCACGAGCCAGCGGTAGGATAGGCTCTCCGCCGCGAGGGGCCGGTCCATCGGAGTCGGGAAGGAGGAGGAGGAGGAGTGGAGCTTTAGTTGGATGGCGGTTGGATATATATGTGGAGGGAAGGGGTAGGGAAGTGAATGTCAAATGACCATTTTGCCCTTCACAGCGTTTTTTCTCATATATTCATAATTGAGTTTAATGTGGCTGCCTCGCGCCGTTTTCGGTATTTTTTATTTTTATTTTTTGAAAAATATTACCATGTATATTCATTCTTATATCCCTCCTATATGTCATTCAAATCTCATCAGAAACAGAGACTCCTACGACCTCCATGGAGATTGTGTCGATTTAAAAAATCCTGTTACCGTTAAAAAATGACTGTCTGGATGGAGGTCGTAGAAGTCTCTGTTTCTGACGAAATTCGAATGGCATATAAGAGCGATATAGGGATAGATATACATGACGATATTTTTCAAAATAAAAATAAAAAAATGTCGAAAATGGTGCGGGAGCAGCTCCATTAAACTCTAATTATATATATATATGGATGCAATTGTCGAGATAAAAGATTTTTAATGCAATCATAATTCCCCAAAAAAAATTTGTAAATCGTAATTACACCACATCATTTATCATCGTACTTTGTTTAACACATGTCTCGTGTATATAAGGGTCTAATTTTAAAGGACTGTAATGAAATTACAAAAATTCAAGGGTTATGTTGTGATTGGACAATATTTAAGGTATTATGGTGAAATTAAATTATAGATAAATATTCTATAGATTAACTTATAGCAAATTAAACAAATGTGCTATAAATAAATATTCCGTCAATTTTAAATAAATCTCCACCAACAGTTATATATTAAAACGAGATATCTGGGGATGTGAAAGTTAATTACTGGGATAATATTCGTCAGCTCCCTTTCATTTCTTAGTTAAATGAAATTAATCATGCAATTTGGTAAAAGAAGGAGATATTTGACATCGCGACTCGTGTAATCTTACTGACTCTTACACCACAATGCTCAGACATTGGTGTACGTAGGGATGCAAACGGTTACGGATATATCTGTATCTGATTAGTCACGATGTCTATTTTGTATAGTCGTATCTGTCTTAAAATGGATACGGATATGGATATCGTTTTGATATCCACAAACATCCGTATTTGTATCCGTATATCCGTTTTCTATAAATATAGTCATAGATTTATTTTTAACCATATATAACATAATTCTATACTTTCTTTTACCATATTTGTATAATTTTTATGATACAAACACATTTACTAAATTTATATCACGTGTTTTCCATCGAATTCATATATATTTGAGTTGATTTTAGAGAGTATTTCTATCATTCTTCGTAGGCGATCAATATCCATTTCCGTATCGTTTTTTAAGGATATGGTAAGATAGTTTTAATATCTGTCAATACCCGTATCCGCATCCGCTTTCGTATTTAAAAATGAATAAGGATATGGTAATACCTATATCCGTATCCATATCCGTCCGTTTGCATCCCTAGACGTATGTGTTAAACAGAAAATTTTAGAGGTTCATGGTGTAAAAATTCCTTTTGAGACTCGACAAGGGTCTGATAATATTCCAAAAATGGGAAATGGAAGTAATTAAGGACCATAATCAAAGTCTTAGTTTGGTGGGAAAGATTGGTCTGTGTCTGCCCATCAGTCCCAACTGCAAATCTAAATTAATTAATTATGATATCAGATCAAATCATAGACAGAAAACACAGATTTATCGCCGAGATTTAAGGTGAATGCGACCCATATCAATGGATCCTTTAAATTATTAGGGTAAATTACATAACAAATCCCAATTATGAGTTGATTTTCAATTAGGACACTTTAGACTTTAAGGTTTAGCATCGATATTAAAAGGTCGAGGCTTATATTTGAGAATCCGACCCGTCTTTGAAATATGATACCATTAATTTATAATCCACGGTATACTTGAGGTACTTTTCTGTAATTTATCCAGAATTTTAAGAAAGTGGGAATCCGCTGTGGTTTTGGGTAACTTACATATAAGACCTCACATGTGTCTCAATTCCTAATTCAGGTACTCATTTTGAAACGCAACAATGAGGGCCCGTTCGGTAGGAGAATAAGCAGGAATAAGGATGGGGAATAAGGGGAATAAGGGTCTATTCTCCGTTCGGCTGGAGGATAAGAATAAGGAGAATAAGGTGAAATAAATGTTAGTAAGGTGGGATAAAGATATGAATAAGAGTGAAATAAGATGAAATAATGGGGAATAGTCGTACCACGGGGAAACGTGTTGGGGGCTTATTCCTCGTATTCCATTCCTCCTTATACCCCAAACGAACAGGGCCTCAAGAGTACTAAGCTTTAAAGATTAGGGTTTAGAATCTATAAAAAAAATTACGGAAACTTACGGAAGACTGGGTTTGAGATGTAAAAAATAAGATCAAGCTCCTCTTTTATTATAATTAAAAATGAAGTTTAAATTTGGAGTTATATGTATTCAATAAAAAAGAACTAATATTTTGATGTTTGATATCTTAGCGATAATTGTTTTTTCAATTATATATAGAGAGAGGACGGATCTTTGAAAGCTAAAAACTGTGAGAGAATGAGAGCAGTGGGTTTGCACCATTAAATTCTACTCATCTCTCTCCTTCAATCAATCAGTGTGTGATGAGAAGATTCTAACGGTGCAGACTCATTGCTCTCATTCTCTCATAGTTTTTGGCTCTCATAGGATCATCCCTCATATGTAGGTTCAATGGGGTTGCCCCCAACGAGCTGCCCCTGCCTCATTTTCCCGCGATTTTTTTATTTTTTTCAAAAATACTCCATGTGTTTTCATCACTACGTCTCTCGCATTCCAATTTCGTCAGAAGCAGAGACTCATATGCCCCCCATATACAACTGATCGATTACAATAATTCTTAGACCATTAAAATTACATGTTCTAGATGGAAGGTATAATAGTCTATGTTTCTGATGAAATTGTAATGACATATTAAAGGGGTATAGTGATGAAAATATATGATGGTATTTTTAAAAAAAATAAAAAAATTACCTGAAAATGAGGCGGAGACAGCACCATTTTTCCGTACTCATACAGTAAAAGTGATATTTCTCATCTTATTGTACTATTATATACCAAAATATTAAAAAATCGTAAATTAATTCGAAATCTGAAGTCTGTGAGCAGAAATTTTGAACAAATATTTAAATGGGTAAATTACAACAAAGGGTCCTATCTTTGCATCAAAATCCCAATTACAGACCTTGTTTTTGAAATGTAATAAAGAGATAGATCGGTTTTTTTAATCTCAAATAGCAAACTTTCATGTAAACGTAAAATGCTAAAACTCGAAATTTAGTACTCTTGTTGTTACGTTTCAAAAATGTGTACGTAATTGGAAATCGAGGCAAATATTTACTATATTTCAAGTAATTGAGCTCAAAAATTATCGAACAAACTTATATTACGTTATATTTTCAAAATGTTAAGCCGTCGAACTACATTTTGAAGTTAATGAACACTTCATACATAACGCACAAACTTTTTTCGAAGCGATATTGAGCAAATTTTAATCGAATACGGACATATTTTAGTTCAATGAGCAGCTCTACTCCATGTGAGTAAGGTTGGATATCGAGTCCAATGATTCGAGACAGGCCTTGACTCGGGCTCGATAAGCCCAGTTGAGTTCAGGCTTGAGCTTGAACTCGGTGAGCTCGAACCTTTTATTGAGTCAGCTCGAGCTCGATAAGAACCGAGCTGAGTTAATGCAAGCATGCATGTAGACCGGGCACTCTATCTACTTATATAGACTTCTCGCTCCCTCGGATATAGGAATAAAGTAAAGCCCCTATCAAGTTACCGAGCCAAGCCCTTATCAAGCGCCTTATCGAGTTATCGAGCCCTTATCAGGTTGAGCCAACCTTGGCACATGCTCGGCTCATTAAGGTATAGAGCCTAAAATTCTGACTCGGAATCGGCTAAATAGCTTAATGAATCGTGCTTATAAGCTCTTATCGAACCGAGTCTGTATCATCGAGTTGTGACTCAATAACCAACCTTACATGGGAGTCTAGATTAACTACCCGTTGAGCTAAATTTTGTACATTTTCCCGTACTTTATATCTGGATCAGATGAAGATGGGTTGCATAATTGCATTGAGGTATGTGAGATTATTCCAATACTTTTTTGGGAAAGGAAAAGGATTGCAAATATTATTTGTTGTGGTAAATGGATGATGATGATTGATGACGATGATATGTCATATGTGTGACTTTAATTGTTCTCCGTACGTTTTGCTTAGTATTTAATGAATCTCCACATGCATGATTAAGCAATGAAATTCTTTGGATGTAAAGTGTGATTAAAGCTCAAGTTGATCAATTATTCCTCCTAATTAACTTTTCAGGTACTACGTAATATACTCCAAAATGTGAGGTATTTCCCAGAATGGAGAGAGAAAGACAAATATATCCCATTCTGGGTACGAAACCAAAATAATTCCCGGACTGGTCATATATCGGCAATGGTTTGCCGCTCGTCCATGTGGCGCGGCAAAGCATTTGCCGTGCTTACGTGGAGGGCGCAGCGAACCATTTGCTGTGCCCGGTGGCACGGTCAGCGAGGCGCGCGGTCTTCGGTGCAGACAACGGGACAGTGCGGCAGAAGCGGTCGACGACCCACCCTGCACAGCATATTGTTTGCCGTGCAGCGGCAAACGGTTTGCCTCTGGGCGACATATAAATAGTCGGCCCGAGCCCCCCATTCCCCCACACTCACAGCATCCCTCTACTCATATTCTCCCCCTCTCAAGGTTTTCATCCCCAAGTTCTCTTCCCTCTTAAGATATGATTTTTTTTAATTTAAATTTTTAAAATTGTTAAGTATAAATTTTAGATGTCTTTTATTTAATTAGAAAATTATTTAGTTCTCATTCAATTGTTTTATTCCTTATAATGAAGTTGTTATTTAGTTCTTCACAGTTAATGATAGTTGTTTAGTTCTTAATAATTATTGTACTTAGAAAGTTGTTGTTTATTTCGAAATAACTATAATTAGAAAGTTATTTAGTTCTTGATAGTTGTAGTATTCCATCTAATGAAGAGATTAGTTTAGAATTACATAAAATGTCGTACATGCCCACATGATAATATTAGGAAAATTAGAGTCACATTAAAATGACACACAATGCCCCATGACATACACTAATATTACTAATTATACCACGTTTAATTTTAATTACGCTAACATTAATTAAGGAATTAATTAAATACTTATGTAGAAAATTATTTCAATAATCAATAAATATAAATAAATTCTAGAGGTCATTAATTACAGTAATTACAGTAATAATTATAAATAAATTGTAGAGAAAATAAATTAAACACTAAATAATTAATAATTAATTATAAATATCATAAATTAATTAAGATTTTTTTAATAAGAGTAATAATTATTATGAATCTTAATATTATTACTAATTATACTACCGTTAAATTAAATCTTAATATTAGTTATAAACTACCATTAAATTAATGTATACCACAATTAATTACGAAGTTAAATTATCCTAATATTAATTAAGAATCTTAATTAAAGTACTTATGTATAAAATTAATTTGAAAATAATTATTTATTAATTAATTAAAAATACCATAAATTAATTAAGATTTTTTTAATTACATTAATACTGATTACGAATCTTAATAATATTAGTATTTGAACTACCATCAAATTAAATTATACCACGATTAATTATGAATTTAAATTATACTAGCATAAATTAGGATATTAATTAAGTACTTACGTAGAAAATTAATTCAATAATAAATATTTCTAAATAAATTATGAAGGTAATTTATTAATTAAGAATTATTTTAAATACAGTAATAATGGTTAGGAATATTAATATTAGTAATTATACTATCATTAATTTAATTTATACTACAATTAATTACGAATTCAACAATAAATAATTATAAATTAGTTATAAATACCATAAATTAAGTAAGATTTATTTCAATTACAGTATTAATGATTAAATTACCATTAATTTAAATTAAACTGTCATTAAGTAGGAATCTTAATTAAATTGGTGATATACTTAAAAATAGTAGAGCAATTTAAATGGCATTAACTTTTAGTTGTCTATAGGAAATGGGTGATGTCGTTGTACTTTATGTGTTCTGGGGCGGACGAGTTACAAACATAGAATCTAAGATCAGTTACGAAGGAGGTGAGAGTGATATTATCGAAGTGCCTGTATCATGTAGCTATAATGATTTACTAGCTTACATATACAATCTTACGGGCTATACACCAGACTTGTTCGAGATTATTGTGACGTGCAAGTGGCCCACAAATGCAAATTCCTTCCGTCCAATCGTTATTGGATCGGATAAAATAACAAAGTTGATGTTGCAAGTGAGTCGACAAATGGGGATGATGGAACTACTGATTGAGACTGTAGAGATTTCTTCACACCAACGGGACATGGCATCATCATCTATGCAAGGGTTGGACCAAAGGGATGTCACATTGAAGTATGCACGTATGAGTGCACTGCGTGGAGAGCGAGTGAGGTCGGGTCGTCAGTAGAGTTAGTACATTATTTTGTTATGTTTGAAATCTAGTGATATTTATGTCTCCTTTACGGGTCTCTTGTATCTGTAGTTCTGCATGTATCTTTTTCAAGTAAATGAAATATTTAAGCTTCTACTACTTGGAGAATTTATGAATGTATGTGCGTCCCTGTTACATGTTAAATATATTTCAGTTTCCATGTTAAAAATGATCACTTAATTTTAACATAAATTAAAGAACTTTATTGTTAAATCCCATGTTAAAAGATCCAGCATTCATCTACATAAATATCATAACATATTAATTATAAGTATCGTAACATATTAATTGCTAAAATTATACGAATTATATTTTTAAATTAAATAAATATTGCTTAATAAAACATAACGTTTATATAAATGTATTTTTAATTATTACGTAATATTTATTATTAATATTTTAAATTTATTCATAATATATACCAAATACACTACTAAACTCTTACTTAAGTTATATCATAACATATTAATTGCTAAAAACTATACGAATTATATTTTTAAATTAAATAAATATTATCTAATAAAACATTACGTTTATATAAATGTAATTTTAATTGTTACATAATATTTATTATTAATATTTTAAATTTATTCATAAATAAATACCAATTACACTACTAAACTCTTACTAAGTTATATCATAACATATTAATTGTTAAAATTATACGAATTATATTTTTAAATTAAATAAATATTATTTAATAAAACATCACATTTATATAAATGTAATTTTAATTGTTACATAATATTTATTATTAATATTTTAAATTTATTCATAAATAAATACCATATACACTAGTAAACTCTTAAGGTATTGTACAAGTTTGGGCGGGAACGACCATTCGCAGCAAATGGTTGCCGTAGGCAGCAAACCATTTGCCGCGCTCTCCACGTAAGCACGGCAAATGGTTTGCCGCGCAACATAGGCGAGCGGCAAACCATTTTGCCGATATATCACCACTCCGGGAAATATTTTCAACTCGAACCCAGAATGGGAGATATTTGTGTCTCTCTCTCCATTCTGGGAAATACCTCCCAAAATGTAGATTACATCACAGTCATAGATTTATGGGATTTTTACACTTGTCCCCTCTTTATTTTTTTACATATACTACACCCTAACTTTTTTGCAATAATACTCGTGTCCATGTATTCTTGCAAAATTAACAGTGTTGTCCTTACGTTGATGTAGTATAAGGGTATAAACGTAATAATGAAACGGTAGGCTGTGAATTTTATAAGAAAAATGGGTACAAGTGTTATTGCAAAAAAAATAGAGGCATAAGTGCAAAAACTCTTAGTTTTATTATTGGTATATTATATATAATAGTATTAAAATGATATTTTTTATGAGAAAGAATGTGTATAAAATTAAAGAAAAAAAGGTTACATATCTAATAAAAATAATATAAACAGGATTCCACATATCTAATTAAAAAAGGTTATATATATAGGGGGCAGGGAGCGTGCACTCTAGGGTGTAGGAAACTCCATGTACCCACCCCCATTTCTTGATTATTTTTTATTTTTTTGGATTAAAAGTTGGGGGGATTTACTTAATATGTTAAGGGGAATATGTGTTTCAAGTTTCATGCAAAACAAACATTCCTAAGACATTCATCTAGACATGGTCGATTTCAGCAATTATGAGACCGCTAAAATTTGGTAGTCTTGATGAAGATGATAGAAGTCTCGAATTAAGTTGAATTTGGAATAACAACATGGTGATACATAGTGATCTAAATCCCCCAAGGTTTCATTTAAAAAACAAAAAATAATGAAAAATTAGGCCGGGTGCAGGGAGTTACCTGCACCCGTCGAGGTAGGCCCCTTTTTCCCATATATATATAATAGTATTAAAATGATATAAACAGGATCCCACATATCTAATTAATGCTCTTTGCTAATTATATTCTATAGGGGTTCATGACATCATATCTAAGTATGGATTAAATAACGTAATAGCATTGGAAAGATGCTAATAGGACTTTGATTAGAGGATAATATGTTCTTAAGCACATGCTCTTTTGATTTATAGAGTAAGTTGCACGAAGGTCCTCAAAGTATATACTCAATTTCAATGTCGACCTTGAACTTTAAAAGATTAATAACGTAGTACATGATCTTTATTATTTGTTTTCATTAGATCTCGGATCAACAAAAATAAGTCGATCTTGTTATTTTTTTTAGCCTTAAAATCAAAGAAACTCGATACTAAATTAGAACAAATCTTAAAGATCGGGTACCGCATTATTATTTCTAAAACTTCGAGTGCGACACTGAAAATTGAATATATATATATATATATATATATGGGTTAAATGTTAGAGGGATATAGTGATGAATATACAAATTTTTATTTTCCAAAGAAAATAAAAAATGAGAGAAAAATAGGGGTGGGAGTAGCCAAGCCAAGTTGGCTACTCCCAGGGGGCAGCCCCATTTAACCCTATATATAGTATATAGTATATAGTATATAGACTTCAATATAATTCACTCTTTGAAGTATTAATAGACTAATCCTTCATGCCATATGTAAATAAAATTAACACTTAAACTTCTAAATTTTTCCAAACATTGAGAAGGTTTGTAATTATGAGATAGATAGGAACTAGTGTTATTTATAAAGATTTTTACACCACGAATCTTAAAATATTTGTCAATTACCTTCCCAACCTGTAGATGTCGTTATTATCCCCTTGACCTTGTAAATTTGCTAACTCTTGCACCACCGACCTTATGTTTAACTCATGTCCATTCTACCATTAAATTTAACCGAACTCCATTAAAAAATGCATATTGCCCTCTTTGTTTATCAAATTTACAAAAGATGACATACTTCCCTCTTCGCCTCTCAGCCTCCTCATCACATACCCTTCATGTCCACCTACCTCAGCCATCCCTAGCACCACCCCTCCCATGTGCCACCTAGAGCTCCCGCTCTCCTCCCGCACGTCGCCCAGAGTTTTGATCCCCTCCACCCTGTGTCGCCACCACCCAAAGCTCAAACCCTCCTCCCCTACGCCGCCGGACCACCTAGAACTCCCACCATCCTCCACCATGTCGCTCGACCATCGCCCATGGATCGGAGAAGTAGGTGTGGGTTGCATGGAAGGGAAATGAAGAGGAAGAAGGAGGAGAGAAGAAGGAAGGAGAGAGAGAGAGAGAGAGTGGAAGAAAATCTACCATTGCATTTGATGTGGTTAGATTGACTCAGGAATAACTCAAGTAAAATAATTCAAGAAGGAATAAATTAACAGCATGATTCGTGATGTTAAACAGAGCAATTTTACAGGATCGATGGATAATAGTGATGTTTATAAGACGGGGCATGTAGTTTACATAGATTTAAAAGTGCCTATTTATTATTATATATTGAACACCGAAAAATATAACAATAATTATTTTTTTCAAAAAAGAATGATCTCTAAATCAGATGACCTATAATGAGTCAATCTTATTCTTAATTCCCATTGTAATTAAAATAGTGCTACCAAGAAAAGTAGCTCTAATAATAATCCTCCCTTTTCAGTATCCACATGCCATTATCACACAAATATTATTCAATCAGTTGGCATCAAAGCTTTCAATATTAATAAAAATGCAACTTGCAATTGTTTTTGATATATACTACGACAAAGATTTCATCACACATTATTCCCCATTCGTCATATTTAAATATTCAACTCGAACTTTAGGGGTTAATGGATGCAATCTGATATCGATCTATCCCACATCCAATCTACGGCAGGTATCCATTTTATACATATTTTGATATGTGTAACTATATCTTTTTAAAAAAATACAATAAAAATATCACCTCAATATCACCAAAAATATTTATTTGTATATCTATTTTAGTATATAAAATATATAACATTGTTTTATACTTGCTCAGTTTGAGTATTTCAAGTACGACTTATACCTTGTCTGTTTTGCAATCATAGTTGTATGCTATCAATATAAAAAATGATTTATAGTGATGGTTTTTTCAAAATCCGGCATTAAACTAGCCGTTGTTAAATATATAACGACGATATTATTCGTTACGAAATGATTTTTCGTACTCAAAATTAGCGACGAATATCATATATGTCTTTATATCATTAGCAATGGTTTACATAGTGATGCTTATCCGTTGCTATTTTTCAAACTTCTAGTTAATCGTCGCTAAATTTTGAATTAAAAAAATAGCGACGATTAATTGATATTTTCAAAAATAGCAACGGATAAGTGTCAGTATATGGACAGTTGCTAATGATATAACGACAGATATGATATTAGTTGCTATTTTTGAGTATGAAAACTCATTTCGCAATGAATAATATCGTCGTTGTATATTTAACAACAGTTAATTTAGTGATAGATTTTGAAAAATCCGTCACTATTGCTCAATTTGGTTGTAGTGTATACTCTTAGAAAATTCACAGTATTGCCCTTCTAGTATATATTAAGACATAGGGATGGCAGTATAATAACATACACTATAATAAATTTTGTAAGAATATATGACTGAATGTGTAGAGAAAGAGATGAGTATAAGTGTTATGGGAAAAACTCGAACACAAGTGTAAAAACCCCTACAATTGTTATGAATATGTCTAGTATTTGTATTTCAACTGTAGTCCATCCAATACATGTGTACTTATGATTATCTATGTGTTATTATATTATCAATATTTGTTATACATTTGTAGTCATCTTTAAAGGTATTGCAACACTTTTTTCATAGTTGTCTATATCTAAATATAATAACACTCCAACCCTCAAAGATAGTCCCACATCTAAAACTTACGAAGTGTGCATGTGAGTCATAAGTTATGAGGATTACTACTTGACAACTTGAGATTAAGATATTTGGATGGTTGTCAATGGATTCAATTGAGCTCGAACCTAATAAATTATCATAGTCAGATTTCCTCATTAACGAGCATGAAACCTATATCCGAGGCATTACAACATCCCTATCCACATTTGACGAATAAATATACATTAACACGTATATCTATATATGCCAGTTTGTATCCTTGGTACCACAAAAAGATCAATGACATTAAAAAATTGAGCTATAATGACGGTTTTTTCAAAATGCATCACTAAATTAGCCATGATTAAATATACAACGAAGATATTATTCATTGGAAATGATTTTTCGTACTCGAAATTAGCAACGAATATCATATATGTCATTATATCATTAGCAACGATCCACATAGCGACACTTATTCGTTGCTATTTTCCAAAGTTCTAATTAATCACTCGCTAAATTTTGAACTAAAAAAATAGCGATGATTATTTGATATTTTTAAAAGTAGCAACGGATAAACGTCACTATATGGACCATTGTTAATGATATAACGACATATATAATATTCGTCACTAATTTTGAATATGAAAACTCATTTCGCAACGAATAATATCGTCATTATATGTAATAACCACAAAAATAATATAGAAAATAATCTAATAATTAATTTGTATAAAAAGATTTTTATTGATTTATTAAAAGAAAGTAAAAGGAAAGTGATGGGTGGTTAATTATTATCAATTCAATCTCTTTATTTCATGCATAGGACTTCTATATTTGGAAGGAGATTTTTGCCCACGGCAAGAGATTGTGCTAATGTTACTGTTCATGTTTTAATTGCATGAAAAGCACAAATGCAACCACTCATAATTGCCAAGAGAGAGAAAAATGAAAAGAGAGGGAGAGAAAGAGAGATGGGCGGTTATGATGGCAATTCAACCCCCATTGCTTTCGTGTATGCTATCTATTTTTAGAAAGTTGCTTTGGGTATGAGAAGAGACGTGAGACAATGGCATCTATTTTTGGAAGTTGATTGATTTGTGCATGAGAAGAGAGAAGAGAGAGAGAGAGTATGAGTGCGTGAACGAGAGTGATGAAGAAAGAGATAGAGAGAGAAGCTCATTAACGTTAGAAGTAGGGAGAGAGACCTAGTGAGCCCCATCTCCGAATCTGGCAACTGCAGTCCTCCCCGTCGATGCCGAGTTTTTTTCGATCCCAGTGGAATCGAAAGCGCATGTAGTGAGCACCGGCGATGATCATTCTGTTGATGACGTTGAATTTGACGCGATAAGATTGCAGGCACGCCAATGTGGTCGGTGATGATCTGGATCTCGCGTAATCGAATCGTCATTGTGAATATTTTCGTATCATGAAGGTATGTGTCGAACACATAGGCTTTATACGATATCATATCATTATGAAGATTGTGATTTACATATGACTGCATGTATTATTGATGGGAATTTTATATCAAGTTATCTTATCGGTTAGATACATAAGGAAAGGAATAAATAGAATAATATTGTATAACCCTCTTCAAGACCTAAGAAATTGTATGTGTCGAAACCCTTACGAACGTTATATGATAAAGTTGACGACATCCTTCGATTACAATGGTGTCGATTATGTTCATAGCGAAAAGTAACATGAATGCCTTTCTTATTTAATTACCGTTGATGAAGGATGCCCATGTAATTTTCAAACTTGGATCCTTAGATAATTAATATAATTATACCCATGAATGCTATTCTGTGTAATATCTCATATTTATTCGCATGAAATCGTTCTTCTTGCATGAAACCTAAGAATGCACATACTATAGAAAGTGCTATTTGTTATACCGTGTGTATACGTAACACATTCCGATTGGAATGTAGATTTGGGAACGTGGTATGATAATATTGTTATAAATTAGAAAGTGCTATGTACAAATCATAGAAAGTTCTATTCGTATTTATTCACATGAAATTGATGCATTCAAAATCTCACAGTCCACATCTCATAGAAACTAAAAGTGATTTATAGATATATTAATGCAAATACGGTAGTTATGCACATGATAATCACTGTACATTCTCGTAAGGAGGAGCCGATATTGTGTTTTAGTATAGTCAGTACATTGATACGAGAAATTAAAGTTTGATTATATAATAGAGCAAGATACGGAGATAGAAATAGAATTAGAAATATCTATTAATGGAGCAGTATTGGTTATTATTGTTATATATATCGTATGGATATATATATGATATTACGGAAATGATTGTGATTAAAAAGTATATGAGTTTTGATTCCACGAATTTAGTTCAGTGAGTTATTCACGTGATGGTTTGGAAATTTAAGAATTAAATGTGCATTTACAAGGAGAGTGATTAGCAGTTAATGAAGGAAATTCATTAATATTATTATAATGATGGCACAACAACGGTAAGCGGAGCTAAGTACTACACTTAAGGTGGGAGCCACCTCTAGAGTCCGTTTATCGAAAGCCTAAAGAGCAACACCTTCCGGGGGTGTCGGGTTCAGTGGAACCCAGTAGAAAGTCCACCATTGACTCAGCGCTGATGTCATCACGTTATATGTAATGATTGAGTGACCGCTTGTGCCAGCGGTAAAAGCCACCAAAGCCACCAATAAATTATGAGATAAGACAAATTTATCATGAATAAGCTAAGTGCTTATTTGGAAGTTAAGTGTATAAGTGCATTTATGTGAAATGCCAAGTGTATATGTGTAATTATGTGAACTGCTAAGTGTATAAGTGCATTTATGTGAAATGCCAAGTGTATATGTGTAATTATGTGAACTGTTAAGTGTATAAGTGCATTTATGTGAAATGCCAAATGTATATTTGTAATTATTTAAAATGCCAAGTGCATATGTGCGATTATGTGAATGTTAAGTGTATATGTGTAGTCATGTAAAATGTTAAGCGTAAATATGCATTCATGTCAATTGTTGAGTGTCTGTGTACAATTAGATGAAATGCTAAGTACCTACATGTGATTAGGTTATTGTTATGGGCATACATGCAATAATGTTAATGTTAAGGACATAAGTGCAAATATGATTAAACCCTAAGGTCATATATGAAAGTATGATATGAGATGCATGTACATAAAAAGAACATTCTTTGCCTGCATACCTATGTTTATGAGTGATCCATATGATGCTATTGTATGATAACGGTCAAGTATTTTATTAATTAACATAAGGATATTTTGTGAATAAATATGCCATGGTACTACTTTCGTGTATGATAGGTTATATGAAAAGCATATGATACGATGTTGGAAATGCGAACAATACCAATCTCTTTGCTAGGATACAATAAGGGCTTACATGTGAAAACTCATAGCAATAGGTGTATGGGTGTAACACACAATTCCATATATGTAACCATCTTTATGTAATTGTTGATATTGTAAATTTGGGCAAGAGAAACATAGTAAAATCCATGCGTATTATGTTATGATTAAGATCGTATTCACGGAACGAATCCGTGGATAACTTATGCTGTGAATATTATTCCAGGTTGGGGAATATAGAAGATTTTCAAAGATTCATTGTGGAAAATATTTATCCAGCTAATGATCCGTGCATGGAGTTATTTGTATTAGCATAAGGAGACTTGATTGTTCGCTAGCTGGCTTGACCTTTCCTCGACACATACTGAGCGTTAAGCTCATACCATGTATTTTGTGTTTTTATTGCAGATCAGTGTAAGGATAAATGTAGTGGCAGTTTGGAGACTTTACGAGGTCTCAAAAAGGATATCATTGTGCCCACTGGAACAAAGGATCCTGGATATGTATTAGAGATGTATATTTTTTTATGGATAAAGGAGAGTTAATATGGTTCTTATATGTAATTTGTGATATCATTGATGATCGAGAGTAACACTCGGATCCGACGTGGCATTTGATATGTTTCCGCTGGTCACCGTAGATCCGGGCTGTTACATTATATATTTAACAACGGCTAATTTAGTGATGGATTTTGAAAATATCGTCATTATAGCTCAATTTTGTTGTAATGTGAGCAGGATATCGATATTGTTAATAACAAAATAGATTGATAGTGACTGATTTCTATGGATATAGAATGATATTATCCAATGTTCTAATATTTTTCTTCAAATAAATATATTTATGTTACCATCAATTTAAGCATTTTTTTACTATTTATAAATGTTATATCATGTTGATACTATATACACGATCATTTGTTACAAAAAAGTAACTCTCAAATTAATATGAAATGATCATTTGTAAAAAAAAATAAAACGATATATTTGTAATACAAAATAAAAATATCATCGTTATTGCATTGATTTAATATTTATTTTTATATAAATGATCATTTAACAATTATAAAAAATAACTATTTTTCTCAAAATTGTAAAATTGTCAACGCTCGTTACAATCACATCAAGCGCTATTTTTCATCTCCATTTTTTCTCTTTATTGGTGAACAACAATAACAACAACATAAGGGATTTTTACATTATGACTCCTAAAATCTTGTCCAATTATACCATAATCCCTAGTCTTTGTAAGAGTCACGGTTCAAAACTCTCTAATTATTATTATTAGGGTAAAAAGGGGTTGTCCCTAGGAGGAGCTAACTTGACTCCCCCGTGCCATTTCGCCCATTTTTTAAAAATTTCTTCCGTGTATTTTCATCAAAATATCCCTATATTATGTCTTTCAAATTTCACGTGAAACAGAAATTCCTACGGCCTCCATCCGAATGGTCATTTTTAGCAATTCTGTTAGGGTTAAAAAATGATTTTCTGAATGGAGGCCGTAAGAGTCTCCGTTTCACACAAAATTTGAATAGCATAATATAAGGATAAAGTGATGAATATTCACGAAAGAAATTTTTCAAAAAAATTAAAAAACGGATAAAATAACACGAGAAAAGCCAAGTTAGCTTCGCTAAGAGCAGCTCCATTTACCTCCTCTTATTATTATTATTATTATTATTATTATTATTATTATTATTATTATTATTATTATTATTATTATTATTATTATTATTATTATTATTATTATTATTATTAAAAGGGCCACGTCACAGTTGCGTGAAGGACATGCCAGAGAATAAAAGAACAAAACGTGACTCCATTAGATTAGCGTTGCAAGTGGATTGATTTATTTTGAACTAGTGTTTGATTAGGGTATTAATTTAATCAAATTCTTCTTAGTAAGAGCACCTACCGGCTGCTAATGATCCCTTGCTGATTTACACTAGTATTAATCATTTGCCAACTGATGATCACGACATCTTTCGTTCGGAGAAAGAATCGGTCGACTATGCTTCTCTCGAAGCCGGGTACAGATATACGGGCATGTAAACGGACCTTGTAAACATCTATATCAGAAAAAGAACTGCAATAGCTAAACGATGATGAAACACATAATTTTCCGTGAAACTAAAAAAATCAAAGTATTTTGATTAATCCAAACACAATTCTGTTTAGAAAAAGCCGTCCGATCTCGAAAGGATACAAACTGGAGATCTACTGCATAACAACTTGAACTTAAACATTTCGGTTGACGCAGATGGATCCGATTCAATTCGGATCCAATCTCGAGTCTAGACACATAATTTGGACAAAATCTTACTGGGTAATTAGTACAGATCTATCGCAAATGAGGTGCAGCTGCTTGTTTTGTACCAAAGTTGAGTAAACAGTTATCGACCGTTCGTCGATGTGTGTATGTGTGCATGTGATGTGAGTGTATTGTAAAAGGGAAGAGACCATTCGAGGAAAATATACATCGCGAGGAAATCACCAAGATGCGCAAAATATGCGGCACTAGACCACAAAGGGAGAGCGTGGATCGTCTGCTGGCCAGCAGACTCTGCTGCAGTGTCCGGAGTTGCTCGATCAAGATCGAGCGGTTCGTATGAATTCGCACCTTTTTGTGGGCCCGACCGTGCAAATTCATGCGAACCGCTCGATCTTGATCGAGCGGTTCGGACACTACAGCAGAGTCTGCTGGCCAGTAGACAATCCGCTCCCACAAAGGGAAGTCACAGTCAAGGAAATCTAACCGTGCTGATGTTGCTGTCGCATTCTGCCAATCACTCTGTTTCTTTTTCCAACCGTGCGTTCATCGGAGGAAGATCGTAAACGAGCGGTCAAGATCTTGGCGGTCATCTACAGAGCGGGCCTCAATATCAGCATATCCATGTTCACCTTCTTCATCATCGCAACACACTCATCATAGTTGATCCTTCCATCCTGCAAAGTATGTGCACACTTGGATCTGAGCATGCTCGATATATAGACTGTGATTACGTTGATGCACGGAATGAATCGGACGGCATCCGCTCGAAATCGTAAAACAAAGTTTGAAAGAAAATCTCATCTTTAAGCTATCAGCAAGGTGCATAGAGCATATCAATGTTATGGTTCCTAGATCTATTATTGTTGTATTTCGAAGGACTGAATTTGCCATCCAAAAGGAATTAACGGCGCAACTTGATTGTCTCCCATCAGTTTCTATATACTGAGAAGATCCTCTGATAGTGAAATATTTATGCTAGATCATCTAGTATGTGTTTTCACTTAAAACACAGAACAAATATAGGTGCAAAATTTTGGAGAAAAAAATAATTTTTGCATTTTTGCCCCTTCGAGATTCTACAATTAAAGTTAAGCTCCTACATTTTTCACAATAACACTTGTGCTCATGAATTCTTTCTTGGAGAATTTACAGTGATGCCCTTCCGTCAATGTAATATGAGACATGACTCATGAGTGCAATAACAAAAGGATGGTACCGTGAATTTCGCAAGAAGACAGGGGCACCTGTATTATTACAAAAAAGACATAATTTTAATTGCAGAATTTTGGAGGTGGGCACAAGTGTAAAAAAACCCTTTAAATTTTGACCAATCACACCATAACCCTTCGATGGGGCATATATGTTAGAGTAAGACTATAGGGTCGTGATGTAAATACCAACATGGGAATTTACACCTGTGCCCTTTCGAGTTTTCCCAATAATACTCGTGCCCTCAACGTTATTTGCAATTACATGTATGCTCATATATTCTTACAACATTCACATAATGCTTCCATTAGCGTAATTGTAACGGAACGGATCGTGACAATCGGCGGAAGCAAGCGACAGTTGATCGCACGACCGACCCGTTACCAGAATATCAACAAATGGCACAAAATGAGCAGAGATAAAGAATATCCATTCCATAAATATCCATTCAAACTAGAGTTCCATTATTACAACTCTAAACTGAAAAAATTAACTAATCTAGAATTAAAAAAGATAACAACTCGATAGTTCCTTTGGGCATATAGATATCCACTAGATCTTCACAGATAAATCGTACCACACCAGCAATCCCAATGAGTCCGAAGCACGATCCAGAAAATGCAATCAACCTTCCTCTTCACCTGAAATTAACAAACATAATTTGCATGAGCCTAATGCCCAGTATGCATCGGGGTCCATGCATGGGTATTTTAACGGTCCTTGACCCGTTAAAAAAAATTATATACTTGGATTTTCATGTATACACATCTTTTCGTGCCTAGATAATTCCCATGCATGTCTAAGTTCGATCCCTATCATGTTTAGCTTGGCTTCTTTCATAAACATGATTATACATGTAAAGTAGGTAAATTGCATAAATAGGCATGACAAACATTTTTCTCTACTTGTGGGCATAACTCATAAAAATGATAAGCAATTTACATACTTATAAAACATATAAGCCACTTTACATATTAGCCCCCATGATTTTGGTGGTTTAACTTTCTTAAACCAATTTTAGTATAACATGTGATGGTTCATTCTCTTATTAAACCATTCCTTGCATTTTTCATGATGGTTTTTCCTTATAAACCATTTTCTTGCACAACATTCATTTACGTATCTTTTATACGTTTTTATCCGCTGGCACTTGCGGTCCATGGCATGACATGACAGTGTAGCTACAACTGTAGAGGACTTAGCTTTTGCCTCTGTGGTTCCTTGCAACCATACGCCCCTTGCGGCGTTGCCCCTTGCGGCTAATACGACCCCTTGCGGTCGACCATGTGACTCCTTATGAGTCTGTGCCTCAAATCTTGATTAGCATGTATCTTGTACATATTGTTTCAAGTGTGTACACGGTGTGGCTTTTGACCATTAGTCACTTTATATTTGTCATCATTAACCCTATTTCTCTATAATCCGTAAATTTATTTAATTATTTTTTTCACCTCACCAACCGTAATTCATGATGGATTGTATAAACCTGCACTGTATAATATCCATTTGGACTCAACGCCAGGTATCTATAAATGGAACATTCAATACAGTATATTCTAAATTCCAAAAGTGTCTTTATCAATTTATAAAATGCGTATGAGAACATGTCCATGACACATTTTGATTAATATACATGCCATATTCGTTTGTTAAGTTTTGAATCGGATCATCTTTGAATCGAGTCTTCTTGTTTCTTGAATAATTAAGATTAGACCAAAAATATCAGTTATTTTTATGATGACCGTAGAACATAATTATCAATGGACGTGCAAATTGCAGACACCATCCGTTGTATACGTTTTTTTGTATCAGTCTAATATCAATACCAGTTTGAATACCCGACCACTTTAATCCGTGAGGTATGTTCACATACTTAGTTAAATCAAAACTTGATTAATAACACAGGTACGAAATATGTAGAATGAATAAAAACTTGTTATCCATCTCTTTAACTACAATAACTTAAGATGAACGGATCATACAAGCAATTTAATTTTCACAAAAAGCTATTGACGTGGAATACCCTGAGTAGTTCAGATCTACAAGCACGACTCATACATTTAGGAGTTTAATCCATAAGAACATTATATACCCGAGTTTGATACATAGAATCAATGATCCATTCTAGATTAAAATGATGTATGTACGTAATAAACTAAAGCCGATACATACGAAAGATCTATTTTAACATACTCAATTTATATACGAAAACCTAGACCGATACACACGTTTAGAAATCGAATCCTAAAACCGATACATACCTCGATCCAACGCTTATCTCTACCCGATGCGGTCGTTGCGCCTCCTTTTGATCACGGATCCGGGTCCTCCTCCTCGGATTCGACGCCGCCTTCTCCTACGATGAAGAGGGACGCCGGTGAGATATCCCCTTCCTCTCTCCAACTCTCTCTCTCTCTCTTTCTCTCAAAAAAAGTGACGTGGGGATAGGGGGCTCTTGTTGTTTTATTGATGAGGATGAGAGGAATTAACATATTAATTAAAGGTATTTAATCCCGGATAATGTCGTTTTGAATTTCTTTTTTTTTGAAAAGGTCAAAGCCGTTACAATCTACCACCCTTAAAAAAATTTCGTCCTCGAAATTTCTTAGTAGAGGGAACATACCGAAAAGTTGCGGGTATTTCTCCTGCATTTCGTTTTCCAGCTCCCAAGTAGCCTCCTCCTTTTGGTGGTGTTGCCAAAGGACCTTGACCATCGGGACTATGCGCCGACGGAGTTGATGATCTCTACGATCGACGATCCGTATAGGTTTCTCTTCAAAGGTCAAGTTCGGCTGAACATCAATGATCTCGTGCTCTATCACATGTGAAGGATCAGGAGTGTACTTCCTCAGCATAGACACATGGAATACATCGTGAAGTTTCGAGTATTGAGGTGGTAATGCAATACGATATGCCACCTCTCCAATCCGCTGTAGAATCTCAAAAGGTCCTATGTACCTGGGAGTGAGCTTTCCCCTTTTGCCAAATCGTAAGACGCCCTTGGTTGGAGAGATCTTTAAGAACACATGTTCCCCAACCGCGAAACTCAACTCTCTTCTATGACGATTGGCATAAGATTTTTGCCTACATTGTGCTGCCAATAATCTTTTTCTGATTAGATCAACACCCTGCTTACTTGTCTGAACAAGTTCCGGTCCTAGGATGTGCTTCTCGCCAACATCACTCCAGCATGAAGGTGATCTGCAAGGTCTCCCATACAATGCTTCATAGGGTGCCATCTTGATGCTCGAATGATAACTATTATTGTATGCAAACTCCACTAATGGAAGGTGTCTATCCCAGCTGCCCGCAAAATCTAAAGCACAAGCTCTCAACATATCTTCTAGTGGTTGGATGGTCCTTTCGGACTGACCATCAGTCTGTGGATGAAATGAAGTGCTGAACTTCAATTGAGTGCCCATAGCACCCTGAAAACTCTTCCATAAACGAGATGTAAATCGTGTATCCCGATCAGATACAATTGATGCAGGAACACCATGAAGGCTGACGATTTCATTCACATATAAATCAGCTAGACTATCTGTCGACTGATCCAAGCGGATAGGTAGGAAGTGTGCCGATTTGGTTAATCGGTCAACAATCACCCATATGGTGTCATAACGATGTTTTGTGGTCTTGGGCAGACCGGTGACAAAGTCCATCGTTATGTGCTCCCACTTCCATTCAGGTATCTCCAAGGGTTGAACAGGTCCTGCTGGACGCTGATGTTCAATCTTGATCTGCTGACATACTAAGCATCTAGCAACAAATTCGGCGATGTCGTTCTTCATCTTTGGCCACCAAAAGTTCCGTTGCAGATCCTTGTACATTTTCGTTGTACCTGGATGAATAGTGTACATCGATCTATGTGCTTCGTCCAGAATCTCCTGCCTCAACTCAATATCACTTGGAATCCATAGTCTGCTGCGGTACCTTATAGCTTCATCCATTCCGATGGTGAAATCGGAACCTTCCTTTTTAGATGCTTCTATATATTTAGAAAGATCAACATCTACTTTTTGTGCAGTCAAGATCTTCCCAATTATCTCTGGTTGAATGTGGAGCGTCGCAAATGATATCTCTTGGTCATGCCATTTGGTCTTACTATGGAGTGGATCAAGAAAGATATCATTTGCGGCGCTCCACATTCAACCAGAGATAATTGGGAAGATCTTGACTGCACAAAAAGTAGATGTTGATCTTTCTAAATATATAGAAGCATCTAAAAAGGAAGGTTCCGATTTCACCATCGGAATGGATGAAGCTATAAGGTACCGCAGCAGACTATGGATTCCAAGTGATATTGAGTTGAGGCAGGAGATTCTGGACGAAGCACATAGATCGATGTACACTATTCATTCAGGTACAACGAAAATGTACAAGGATCTGCAACGGAACTTTTGGTGGCCAAAGATGAAGAACAACATCGCCGAATTTGTTGCTAGATGCTTAGTATGTCAGCAGATCAAGATTGAACATCAGCGTCCAGCAGGACCTGTTCAACCCTTGGAGATACCTGAATGGAAGTGGGAGCACATAACGATGGACTTTGTCACCGGTCTGCCCAAGATCACAAAACATCGTTATGACACCATATGGGTGATTGTTGACCGATTAACCAAATCGGCACACTTCCTACCTATCCGCTTGGATCAGTCGACAGATAGTCTAGCTGATTTATATGTGAATGAAATCGTCAGCCTTCATGGTGTTCCTGCATCAATTGTATCTGATCGGGATACACGATTTACATCTCGTTTATGGAAGAGTTTTCAGGGTGCTATGGGCACTCAATTGAAGTTCAGCACTTCATTTCATCCACAGACTGATGGTCAGTCCGAAAGGACCATCCAACCACTAGAAGATATGTTGAGAGCTTGTGCTTTAGATTTTGCGGGCAGCTGGGATAGACACCTTCCATTAGTGGAGTTTGCATACAATAATAGTTATCATTCGAGCATCAAGATGGCACCCTATGAAGCATTGTATGGGAGACCTTGCAGATCACCTTCATGCTGGAGTGATGTTGGTGAGAAGCACATCCTAGGACCGGAACTTGTTCAGACAAGTAAGCAGGGTGTTGATCTAATCAGAAAAAGATTATTGGCAGCACAATGTAGGCAAAAATCTTATGCCAATCGTCATAGAAGAGAGTTGAGTTTCGCGGTTGGGGAACATGTGTTCTTAAAGATCTCTCCAACCAAGGGCGTCTTACGATTTGGCAAAAGGGGAAAGCTCACTCCCAGGTACATAGGACCTTTTGAGATTCTACAGCGGATTGGAGAGGTGGCATATCGTATTGCATTACCACCTCAATACTCGAAACTTCACGATGTATTCCATGTGTCTATGCTGAGGAAGTACACTCCTGATCCTTCACATGTGATAGAGCACGAGATCATTGATGTTCAGCCGAACTTGACCTTTGAAGAGAAACCTATACGGATCGTCGATCGTAGAGATCATCAACTCCGTCGGCGCATAGTCCCGATGGTCAAGGTCCTTTGGCAACACCACCAAAAGGAGGAGGCTACTTGGGAGCTGGAAAACGAAATGCAGGAGAAATACCCGCAACTTTTCGGTATGTTCCCTCTACTAAGAAATTTCGAGGACGAAATTTTTTAAGGGTGGTAGATTGTAACGGCTTTGACCTTTTCAAAAAAAAAAGAAATTCAAAACGACATTATCCGGGATTAAATACCTTTAATTAATATGTTAATTCCTCTCATCCTCATCAATAAAACAACAAGAGCCCCCTATCCCCACGTCACTTTTTTTGAGAGAAAGAGAGAGAGAGAGAGAGAGTTGGAGAGAGGAAGGGGATATCTCACCGGCTCCCTCTTCATCGTAGGAGAAGGCGGCGTCGAATCCGAGGAGGAAGACCCGGATCCGTGATCAAAAGGAGGCACAACGACCGCATCGGGTAGAGATAAGCGTTGGATCGAGGTATGTATCGGTTTTAGGATTCGATTTCTAAACGTGTGTATCGGTCTAGGTTTTCGTATATAAATTGAGTATGTTAAAATAGATCTTTCGTATGTATCGGCTTTAGTTTATTACGTACATACATCATTTTAATCTAGAATGGATCATTGATTCGATGTATCAAACTCGGGTATATAATGTTCTTATGGATTAAACTCCTAAATGTATGAGTCGTGCTTGTAGATCTGAACTACTCAGGGTATTCCACGTCAATAGCTTTTTGTGAAAATTAAATTGCTTGTATGATCCGTTCATCTTAAGTTATTGTAGTTAAAGAGATGGATAACAAGTTTTTATTCATTCTACATATTTCGTACCTGTGTTATTAATCAAGTTTTGATTTAACTAAGTATGTGAACATACCTCACGGATTAAAGTGGTCGGGTATTCAAACTGGTATTGATATTAGACTGATACAAAAAAACGTATACAACGGATGGTGTCTGCAATTTGCACGTCCATTGATAATTATGTTCTACGGTCATCATAAAAATAACTGATATTTTTGGTCTAATCTTAATTATTCAAGAAACAAGAAGACTCGATTCAAAGATGATCCGATTCAAAACTTAACAAACGAATATGGCATGTATATTAATCAAAATGTGTCATGGACATGTTCTCATACGCATTTTATAAATTGATAAAGACACTTTTGGAATTTAGAATATACTGTATTGAATGTTCCATTTATAGATACCTGGCGTTGAGTCCAAATGGATATTATACAGTGCAGGTTTATACAATCCATCATGAATTACGGTTGGTGAGGTGAACAAAATAATTAAAATAAATTTACGGATTATAGAGAAATAGGGTTAATGATGACAAATATAAAGTGACTAATGGTCAAAAGCCACACCGTGTACACACTTGAAACAATATGTACAAGATACATGCTAATCAAGATTTGAGGCACAGACTCATAAGGAGTCACATGGTCGACCGCAAGGGGTCGTATTAGCCGCAAGGGGCAACGCCGCAAGGGGCGTATGGTTGCAAGGAACCACAGAGGCAAAAGCTAAGTCCTCTACAGTTGTAGCTACACTGTCATGTCATGCCATGGACCGCAAGTGCCAGCGGATAAAAACGTATAAAAGATACGTAAATGAATGTTGTGCAAGAAAATGGTTTATAAGGAAAAACCATCATGAAAAATGTAAGGAATGGTTTAATAAGAGAATGAACCATCACATGTTATACTAAAATTGGTTTAAGAAAGTTAAACCACCAAAATCATGGGGGCTAATATGTAAAGTGGCTTATATGTTTTATAAGTATGTAAATTGCTTATCATTTTTATGAGTTATGCCCACAAGTAGAGAAAAATGTTTGTCATGCCTATTTATGCAATTTACCTACTTTACATGTATAATCATGTTTATGAAAGAAGCCAAGCTAAACATGATAGGAATCGAACTTAGACATGCATGGGAATTATCTAGGCACGAAAAGATGTGTATACATGAAAATCCAAGTATATAATTTTTTTAACGGGTCAAGGACCGTTAAAATACCCATGCATGGACCCCGATGCATACTGGGCATTAGGCTCATGCAAATTATGTTTGTTAATTTCAGGTGAAGAGCAAGGTTGATTGCATTTTCTGGATCGTGCTTCGGACTCATTGGGATTGCTGGTGTGGTACGATTTATCTGTGAAGATCTAGTGGATATCTATATGCCCAAAGGAACTATCGAGTTGTTATCTTTTTTAATTCTAGATTAGTTAATTTTTTCAGTTTAGAGTTGTAATAATGGAACTCTAGTTTGAATGGATATTTATGGAATGGATATTCTTTATCTCTGCTCATTTTGTGCCATTTGTTGATATTTCTGGTAACGGGTCGGTCGTGCGATCAACTGTCGCTTGCTTTCGCCGATTGTCACGATCCGTTCCGTTACAGTAATATAGGAGCCGATGTGCAACATTGTAACATCACTATTATGAATTTTATAAGAATATAAGGATACAAGTGTAATTGCAAAAAAAGAGCAAGGCCATAAGCGTTATTGGGAAAACTCGGAAGAAAGACTCGGTATAATCAATTATCCCGTTCCCGTCGACATCGGCCTGCGAAAAGTAGAAGAGGGAGTACTGAGAAATTTAACATAGATCAACTGAAAGTAATTTAACATTAAAAAAGTCAAAAAAAATTAAAATTAAAACCAAATGTCTCTTCAGATATTTTTCGCAAATCTTCTTTGCAAAAGATGGATTTCGAAGAAAAAAATGCAAAGTAATTTATACGATAAAAAGTCGTGATCCCAGAGTCGACATACTCCTTCCATATCTGACGAATTTCGGATTCGGGGACTTCGGTGCCCAACTTCGGAAGACCGTCTTTCTGTTCATCGAAGGTGATCATCCTGCTAGCATCGACGTCTATTGCTTCAAAAATGTTCTTCAGACCCTTGCTCTCCTCTTCTGACAGATTCTCAGCAACAACATTTCAATTAAACAGTAAATTCCTGCATTAGTTAACATGCTTCCTTAAATCTGCATTAAAAAATAATCGTAAGATCGCACACCTTAAGAGCTACTTTTTTTTAGTTTGTTCCTCTCTCTGAACTGCTTCATCCTTTTTAAGATGGAGATGTCGACAGATTATCTGGAGCTTCCCCGTCCACTCTCAACCACGGATGTTCTGCACATGTAAATGCCATTAGTAACCAGTAAATCGGCATCATGGGAAACATATTTCAAAAAACTGTAATTCCTTGAAGGCGGAAGAAAATTGCACAGTGATGTACGGTAATGTTTAAATTCAAGCGAGCAACTGCAGGAAGTGTTTCGTCGTCACCATAGTAACTCTTTTCACATGCCAATAAATTCATATGTATAGGAAAATAATAAAAACATCAAAAATATCGAAAATAAATAATGATCATAACTTGCATGCAAGAAAAAAAGAGAATGACTTGTAATTTAACTGATATATCAGCAATTAATTCAATTTATAGCAAAAAATTGGATACTATGTGTTGCGAAAAAACGTCATCAACATACATACATAAATTCGTTTTTCAATAGGTTTCTAGAACGAATCAGTGTGTATGTATCCAGATCATCATTGTAAGAGAAATATCCAGTTTAGAGACATATGCATATTAAAGTAAGGGAAAAATCCGGAAACAAACATCACGACAAACAATGTGACAAAGAAAAAGGAGTTAGAAATCACAATCGAACCGTCATGTTGTAGGACCCCCTTAGAGAGACAGCGCCCCCCACTTTACCGGCCCACAGAGCCTTGACGTGCCGCTCCCAGGGTCCGACGGTCCACACTCGTCGACGGTGCGCACCGTGCTTGAGTGTCCTCGAAAGTCACCTCCGTAGACGAAGCCCAAGATCGAGAGAGGAGAGGCGTTGAGAATGAGAGTTGTGTATGTTCGAACCCTTGCCCACGACTTTGAGAGATACTTAAAGCCGTCAGGGCGGTTATGCATCGTAAGAGGATAAAGGGACACGTCCCTTGGAATTCAAACGCACGGTTACACAAAACTGACACGGTCTTCAAGCCACGCCGCCGCCGCTGCGCCCGAGCTCGGCCCGACGCAGGCGGGCGCGTGCGTGCATGTGTTGTGGTATAAAGTCCTCTCTAGTCTGTTTCCAGACTAGTCTCAGGACTTTCCATATAAAAATCAAGTGCCAGTTTTAACTCTCCACGATGTGGGACTAAGCAGCACCACACAGGGTTGAAACATTGAATTCCAAGAATTAAGATACATTAATACAACTTGATATTGACCATCAAATTGCATCAAACTATCCCAATAAAGTTAATTCCAACAATCTCCCACGAATTCACTGTTGAAACACAAAGAGCCAAAGATCTCAAGTTTCCACACTTTGCTTTCAGTAAAGGTACCTTCTGGTTTGAACCTTTACCTGAGTTATCCACTTTCACCATCACAGGAATAAAGTGAACTAAGTCTTGAACTTTAATCCTTTGATGTAATGGTATCGAGTGGTAACAACAGAGTGAAGTCTATGGTGGCAATCTTCTGGTTTTGGAGATATTAATGGCCATGCACCCTACTCTGTTTCATGAGTATATTAAGGATAAACCCCCATCCTTTATCTGTGACCCCACAGAAATACTCATATAGGTGGCATTCTCCAAGGATGCACTTCTCACATCCTGCTTATAAAAGCTTGAATCCATTAAGAGCATAATGCTCAACCGTTTCCTGCAGTCAAGGTTGCAAAAGACGGTATGCGGCAGGGACGGAGCCAGATACTTTTTGCCGAGGGGCACAAAATAAAACATTTATGTATATGTTGATTGTAACATTACCAAGTAAAATGTAGAGAAATTATAATGCAAGATAAAAATGTTCATTTGATTAAGTTTCTAAATCTTTTGCGAGCGTGACACGTGTTAGGATTTTTGCTTCCATTTTTAAGAAATATCTCAACTTTGTTACAAATCCATAAAATTGTAAGATTGAAAATTGGATACATACGTATCCATTATAAATTTGAACAAACCACATATTGCAATAAGATTTTGAAACTTTTCCATATAAAAAGAATCTAAAAAGAGTTATGGAAAATAATTCTACACAAACATCTAAATTTAACATGGAGCATAAGTTCAAAATTGAGACAATATAAAAAATCATAAATTAAAGACCTTTTGTGTTAAGACACATTTTTCTCAACGAATCAAAGAGAATGATAAATATGAGCGGGAGAGGGAGAAAGAGAAATGTATGGAGAAATGGTGAGAATGGAATTTTTAAAGTCCGGACCTAAGGATAAACCATTTAGTCATTGGTTTGATCTTTAATCGAGTTCGATTGTTGGGTCAAACCGGTTGAGTATTCGTGACATTAATCTCAAAAAATTGGATCGAGCTTAATTACCATCATACTGGTGGAACATATATTCTAAATCATGCAAATCATATATAAAGCACTACGGAAATTCATGTTGAATCTTTGTCAATAATTAATAATATACAAATTATTTGTACCAGTTTGTTTTGAGACAAACTAATCCACTTCAATTGAACATGATCAATATTCAAATTAATTTTTAAAATTTGTAATTATGCTTCCACGTACCGATCCAACTGATGAGATCGACGTTAGTATCCAATCCAACCAGTTTGATGAACCAATCAAATATGATTTTTTAAATCTTGACTGATTGAGTGAGAGATATTCTACAATGAAAGAGAGTGTAGAAGAAGAAAATATGCATGAAAAGAGATTTCAACATATGAGACGTGGGAGAGAATTGTAGAGAGAGATAATAAAGCAAATCCAAATTGAGGGAGTTACAATTTTTAAATTTATAAATACATTTAGTATAGGAAAACCAAAATAACATTATAATCATAATTATATAAATAATACAAGATGGCATCTTAAACTCTAGGAGGGGCCTTTGCCCCTCCATGCCCCCTTCTAGATCCGTCCATGGCATGCAGTATTCAGTCAGTAGGGTCATTGATTACTGATTAAATAGTATGCGGGAGTTTAAACGGAAATTAAACGGGTTATGCGGTTTTGTATTTTTAATTAATAAAAATTATTACATATATAATTAATAAAAAAGTATAAATAAATAAAAATATATTCATATATTCACAATATAGATCAAATATCATCAAATTCAAGGAATGTTTCATCCAAATTTCAAAATAGATAACATAAACAACAAGAGTTCTAGTCGAATGTCGAAATAGACAAAATAAAAGTCATGCATAATGGTTATCCTTTGAAGAAAATAAATCAATGCGTTTAAAAGGTCGTTTAAGACCATTTAAAAGGCCGTTTAAGGACGTTTGAACGGTCGTTTAAGACCGTTTAAGCGGCATGGCCGTTTATGGACCGTTTTTCATTAAACGATGCGGTCGGGCACCACATGCATTTAAACGGTCGTTTAAACGGCCGTTTAGACTGTTATTTGCATCCTTGCCTGCAATTTTCAGGCACTCGACTTTTCAGGGATGTGACTCACATGCAAAGTATTGCATGTTGAGTGCCTGCCAGTTCTCCTTACAGCTTATTTTCCCATTGAACCTATTTTGTAGGATCTCCACTCATTTAGTTTGGGTTGCTATTGCGGGTAAACTCTCAGCGGGTTTAGCCCCATCCCAAGTCCGGATTTTTGGACTAAAGATCTATCAAGCCCCTTTGTAAGTGGATCTACCGTATTATCTTTGATACCAACAAATTCCACGGCAATCACTCCAGAAGACACCAAATCCCTAATAGACTTAAGTCTAATTTGGATATGTCTTAGTTTTCTGATTGTACTTTGTAACTCTTTTACCTTTGCAATAGCAGTCATGCTATAACAATGTAAAGAAATCGCCGGTATCGGCTTACCCACCATGGGCATCTCGGAGAGAAGCTCCCTAAGCCATTCAGCCTCTATACATATGATGATCGAAAAATATCACAGATCTCACTATCGGGCCAAGGTAAAAGTATTCGGTGTTGTTGCAACCCGAATAGAGAGACTCGGTCAACAAGAAAAAAATCAGGAACCACCAAATCGAAAAATAAAATAATGAAATAAAACAACGGTCCTCGTTAGTTTTATTAACCTGGTATAGCGACCAGGGTCGGACTCAAGGAGCACGGGTTGGCCTTACGGCCTACGAAGTAGTCAAAAAGATAACAAAAAGAATAAAATATTTTTTGTGAATTTTAAATGTTTTTATTTTTTTGTGTTTTTAATTATATAAGAAATATAAGAAAATGGCTAGAAAGGCAATTCAACAATTTATTTAAACACACAAAATGCTCAAAAATTGAAATAAAATTGTTTTTTGCATTTTTTTTATTATTAAGTGTTTTGTTGATTTTATGAAAATTTTATGATTTTTATTTGATTTTCTAAAAATCGAAAAAAGGGGTGAATAGTGGATCAATGTGCAGCCAGACTTGAAAGCCCAATTACAAATATATAAGTGGTCTATAAAATCTGAAGACATTGTTTATGAAAAATATATACAAAAACTAAAGCTACAACAAAAGAGTTTGCATTTTTTTGAATTTTATAGAATTTTTAATGATTTTTGTAAAATTTTTAGGGGTTTTCAATTGTTATGGGTTTTATAAATCCAAATAACACCAAAATTGGACAGAAAGGTAGAAACAACAAAACAAACTATTCCTAATTTTTTTAGAATTTTTTGAAATATTTTTCATTGATTTTCTTTTCCAAACAGTAACAGAAATACGTGTTTTTGATTTTTTTTTTAAAATAGTAAAAAGCTACAAAAAAATGTCTCAAAAAATTAGTGAAATTTTTACACATTGGCAGGAGCCACGTATCCAAATTTCACTGGATTTGGAGCTTATGTGCTATTTATTCAACTAATAAAAGAGCTACAGCACACAGGGACCTATTTGCAAGAAAACAAAGCTCGGAGGGCTAAACTGTAACACGTGCGAAAACCTTAGGGTTGAAAGTGTAAAATTCACAAACAGTCAGCACATGTTCAATTAAATCCACGCACAGGGGTATAAATGCAAATATAGAAATTAAAACTTCATTTCATAACATAACAAAATACCCAAGCCCATACATGCAATTTGTACAAAAAAATCACGTGTCGACGCACGTATTCCACGTAGACAAGGACTAAAATGCAAATATATAAACCTAGGTCCAAAGTGCAAATTATCCTAATTAAAAACAACGCACTATATATTTACAGGACTATTCAATAAAGGCCAAAAGAGAAGGGGCCTAAGTGAAATTACCCCTATTATTCAGATCTGACGGACGATGGGAGTCCATGTGTTGATCGGGCGGTGGAGAATTGCGATACCCCTTTGTTGATCGACGCTACAGATGGAATCCTGAGCTCGATCCAACGGCTGATCGCGACCCTCAGATGGATCAACGGCTAGAAGCGCTCTGCGGATGGACGGCTGATATGAAAACTGACGGAGGGGGGGGGGGGGGGGTCGATCGGACGATATCTGGAGGTCCTCCAAGAACTCTTCGCCGGCGAGGTTCGCCGGCCCAATGCACGCGGTGGAGGGCTCCTTTGGAGCTGCTGAGATGGTGAGAAGAACGCCTACGCTGGTCCGCAGCTGGTGGGTAGCTCCGATGAGGCTAAGGAGCTCTGGAGAGCTCCGGCGATGAAGAAGGCGCGAGCTGCTGTGCCCGAATGATTCGACCTCCAGATGAGGTCGATTTGACCTGCAAGCTGCATAGAATGAGAGCTGGGTCGAGGGCAAAGTGCCTCGACCCGTTAGCGGGCGAAGGGGGTGGTCAGATGGGTCGAGTCGTGGGTCTCTGGCGAGGCGACGGCGGAGGAGACCTGAGATCCTGCTCCGGGGTGAGTCAGGGTGATCGGAGGTACGGAGAATGTGGAGAGGAGTCTCGTAAACGTGAATCGGGGGTCGGATGATCAAATGGGTGAACAGAGTGAGGTGAATCGGTCGGCGAAGGCCCGGCGCGCAAATTGGGCAAATCAGAAATTAGCCTAACCTAAGGGGTATCAAGGGTACCTGGTGATCGAGATCGTTTGTGCTGGAGGTCAGGGAGCTCCTGGGGTCGTCGCCTTGATGGCTCGTCGAGGCCAGAGGCTCAAGCTCGCTCGGTGGCGGAGCACGCGGCGAAGCTCGTCGGATCATGGCTGCAGCCCTCTACTCCTCACTGCGACACCCTCCTCCGATAGCTGTCACTCTAGGGAGAAGAATGGAGGTCCTGGGACTGGAAGGAGATGGCCAAAGATGAGTGAATGTGCGGCGGAGCTGAGACCTTATAGTGCTAGGGGTCCGGCAAGATGGAGGTCGGGCGAGAGAATCGAAGCTCGGATCCCTAGGCAAATCCCCGGGCGAGGGTCTTGGATCAATCGACTATAATCGGGGCCCGGGGTTTTAGGAAATCGGAGGCGGATAAGATTGGGAAAATTTGGAGAAGTCGGGTCAAAAACCCGATCCGCCTGGAAGAGGTCCGCGGGGGAGAGTTGACCGGGGTCAACAATCCCCCATGAACCAATAGGAAAATTCCAATTTTCAATTATTTGTAAATTCATTTAAAATTAGTAAATGAATTTATTTCAAAAAAGTTTGAACATGAAAAATGTTTATTATTTTTCAAATTATTTTTTAGTGATATTTATTTATTTTTTTGAAAAATAAAAGACGTATTTACATTAACTTATTATTATATATAGGTACATGTACATATGTATTTTTTATTTTTATTTTTAATTGTTTATTTTTGTATAATTATTCTAATTTTATATTTTATTTATTTATAACATAAAATTTGGAATAAAAAGGTATTTTTATTTTATTTTTATGATTTATTTACATTAGTTAAATAAATAGATCTATATACATATGTACATGGTATATATACAAGGTGGGAAATGAATTTTATTATTTTTCTTTTTATTTTGATTTTTCTAATTTTATTTTATTTTTATAAATATGTACAAAAAATGAGAAACATTTTTTTTATTTTGAAGAAAATAAAATTATTTATCTACATGGGTGTATGTGCAAGCATGATTGACCTTATCTCTCTCTACTTGGTTTCTTTTGCGGTCAGGCCCATGCTGATGAGCCCTCCCTTGGGATTAGGTCACTCAATATTTATTCTAAATATTTCCCTCTTTTTCTTTTATTTCTTTATTCATTTATTTTTACACAAAAACATGCTAATTATGATTAATTACATGATGCATGCATGTTGGCAAATTATTGTATTTACAGGTATTTACATGGCATTTTGCTGAGGTTTCTAGCTAAAATAAAGGAATAAAGAGTGATGAATGGGGATTCATCACCCCTATACTTTACTTTTGCTAGTCCCTTAGCAAACACTTTATTTGAAAAAGAAGTGCAAAAGAGAAAGAAAAAGAAAAAGAGGAGAAATCAAGGTTAATTATTAAACTTTCCTTCATTAAATTAAAATATGGAGCTCAGTCAGAACTTTGGATTATTAATTTGTCGGAACCTTATTTGGACTTAAGCTTAAAACTTAACAACCTCTAAGTTCCACCAATCTATGGTCAAGACTCCTCAATAAACCAGATCAGAACAAGTCTACATACATAAACTCTAATGACCATGAATCTTTCCTTATACTGTGTAAGTGATATCTAGCTCCCCACCTCAGAAGTAATAAAGAAACAACCTCCCTCAACCTAGTAACTCTAATGCCTCGGCCTAGCAACTCTTTCCTCGAGAAGTAGGGTATTCCCTTCTAAGTTCAAGTGCAACCGGTTCAAGAAGAGGGGAAGAAGAGAATGGACCATGACCAGTGTAGCCATGTATCCTTGGGAGCTCTAACCAGTGTAGCTGAGTCTTCCGCTGCAAGCTTCATGAGATGGTCATATATAACATAAGTTTTTGCTTTATTTGACTATATACACTCCGGCGGGATTATTAAATTTTCAATCCGACCCACCACTTTTTTGGAGTTCTTTTCTTTTTGCACATTTTTTTCATGTGCATCTGTACAACATATCTACATGGTGCAGCATATATACATAAGGAGTTTTTCCTCGTGAGCCAGTAGACTATCCATCTTTTGAAGTTTTATTGGAACCCACGGCTTCTGTCTTTAGACTTCATAACTACCAGACCAAGTTGAGACGCACTTCCTTCACTATAAGAAGAAGAGAGGTTCCGCCTAGAAGTACTACCCTCATATGCTATCCCAAGCCAAAGGAAACTGCCTCCTCACCACCCTCATTCGTGGAGAGCTATGTGTAAAGTGCTGGTGCAAGTAAAGCCCATTGTCTCTGAGAGTCATGCGTGTGTTGTTAAGTGCTCTACTTAGGCTCATCAAGATGACATATGCTCATAGCCTAGTGGACTCAAAGAATTACGTCCCAATGGACCTGAAAAGTCTCAATCCTAAACCCTATAAGGTTCCTCTTATAATTAGGTGGATTAAGGTCTTAACAAGCTCCATTTGTCAATTTAATTCCAGGCCAATTTAAATGTCAACTATGATTTAGAAAAACTGTACAAGTCTTTACAAAGATGCTATTTTACAAATTTACGCATGTGCAAAATTTTTGAAAAATGTTTGAAAACATAGATGTATGCATGAATGCGAAGTTTTGCAAAATATTTACACAAGGTTTTTGCAAACTTTTTGTTTTCCAAACATTTTACAAAAGATTTTGTACTATATACATAATTTTGATATGAAAATATTTACAAACTATTTACACAAATCATTTTTACAATCATTAGTACAAAAAATAATTTTTATAAACAAGAATCATTTTTACAATCATTTGTTAAAGAATTTTATATACGATACCCCCATATACTTAGCTCGAACGATGTCCTCAAAGTGATCAAGAGCGATGAAGAAGACATAACTCTTGCTTAGTATAGGGAAGTGAAAAGGAATGGTATATACAAAGACGAATCAAAGAATAGAATGAAGAGGACACAGTGTTTCCCCCCTATACTTAGGATCAAGTAATCCTAAGTATAGCAAGTTGTACATGAAGGGAAATCTGAGTAGAAGGATGTAAAGGGTCTACCTCCCCTATACTTAGGGTGAAATATCCCTAAGTATAGGCAGCAAAACATAGGTAGAAAGAATTAATAGAATACCCGAGAGTCCTACACCCCCCATACTTAGGCTAAAGTACACCCTAAGTATAGCATAATCATAGGATGAGAAAATGGGTGTGTGACTAAAGAATAGAGTGATATGGACAACTGGATCTATACAAGTCGGAAGAACAGTGATAATCAGGTGTGAGATGAAATAGATGTGAGTCAAGAGACCACATTTCACGCAAAGTGAATCGGGGCAACGTCAACAACTTGCGGCTCATGATCTAGATATGGCTTGAGCCGCTGGCCGTTAACACAAAAGGTAGCATCAGAAGACAACTCAGATATATCAATACTCCCATTGTCATGTACCTTTCTAACCAAATAAGGTCCCTTCCATTTGCTCTGTAGCTTCCCTGGAAATAAACGAAGCCTAGCATCAAACATCCATATTCTCTGTCTTGGCTCAAACTGCTTGTGGCCGATATGAGAATCATGTCACTCTTTCACTCTCTCCTTATAATGTAGGCTGTTTGAAAAGGTTGTATCACGTAGCTCCTCCAGGGCTGCTAACTCTGCCCTCCTCTGGTCTCCTACACTCTCTGGATCCAAAAGTATATCGGTAACAGCCCAAAGTGACCTATGTCTCAACTCAACAGGTAAATGGCAAGGCTTGCCATAAACGAGGCAAAAGAGAGATGTACCCAAAGGAGTCTTGAAAGGCGTCCTATATGCCCACAAGACCGAGTCCAAAAGCTGTGACCAATTCTTTTGGTCAGGGCGTACGACTTTCTACAATATAGTCTTGATCTCCATGTTCGACACTTCAGCAAGACCATTCGTCTGAGGGTGGTATGGAGTGGCAACTCGATGGTCTATGGTGAACTCGCTAGCAAGGGCCTTTACCTTGTCATTGACGAAATGAGACCCCCCGTCGGATATCAAAACTCGAGATACCCCGAACCGTGAAATAATATTCTTCCTCAAAAATCTGCATACAGTCCTAGCATATGCTGTTCGGGTAGGGATGGCCTCAACCCAACGACTCACATAATCCACGGCCAACAGAATGTACTCGAATCCCTGACTCCTAGGTAATGGACTCATGAAATCGATGCCCCATGCGTCAAAAGCCTCACAAAAGTGTATGGGATGCATCAGCATCATATCACGCTGTCCACAAGTGACCATCCTCTGACAGTCAGTACACCTCTTCACGAACTCATCAGAGTCCTTGAAGAGGTAGCTCACTCATAGTCCGGATTGAGCAGAGGTAGGCCACCATAGGGCCGGATTGTAAGCACCTTTCTGTGCCGTTCTCCTCCCAGAGTGATGTTCTCCTGCCTCAAGCTTGTGGCAGTTAGTAAGGACGCTGTGATGCTCCTCCCGAGGAATGCACCGACGCCAGATACTATCCCCTCCCTCATGATAAAGGACGGGATCCTCCTAATGGTAAAACTTGGCCTTCACGAGGAAGGTCTCAAGTTTCTGCCTGGGCCAATCTTGTGGAACTTTCTTCGGCGACAAGATAGTTCACAATATCGCCATACCATGGGAGAGAGGCGATAGCAAGGATCGCCTCATCTGGGAAGGTCTCACAAATAGGCTCAATTTGCTCAGAATCCTCAAGATACTCCAATCGAGAGAGATGATCTGCCACCACATTCTTGACTCCAGGCTTATCCTTAATCTCTATATCAAACTCCTGGAGTAGAAGGATCCATCTGGTCAATCTGACTTTGGCATCCTTCTTTGCCATGAGGTACCTGATGGCGGTATGATCAGTATAGATGGTCACTCTAGATCCAATGATATAAGATCTGAACTTATCTAGGGCGAAAACTACGGCTAGCATCTCCTTCTCAGTGACTGTATAGTTTCGTTGGGCGGCATCCAATGTACGGCTAGTGTAGTGAATAGAAAATGGGACTCCATCCCTCCTCTGTCCCAGCACGGCCCCCACGACAAAATCGGAGGCGTCCGTCATGATCTCGAATGGGAGAGACCAATCATGTGGCTGGAGAACAGGAGCCTCTACAACTCGACTCTTGAGAGTCTCAAATGACGATAGACACTTATCATCTACGAGGAACTCGGTTTCTTTCGTCAGCAGATCAGTCAACGGTCGGGCAATCCTACTGAAATCATGAATGAAGCACCTGTAGAAACTGACGTGCCCCAGAAAAGACCGCAACTGCCGCAAGTTGGACGGTGGATTAAGTTTTCTAATGACATCCACCTTGGCCGGATCAACCTCCATGCCCCTGCTGGAGATGATATGACCAAGCACCGTCCCCTGAGTCACTATGAAGTGACTCTTCTCCCAAGATAACACAAGGTGAACCTCAACGTATCGCTGAAGGACTCGGTCTAGGCAGTCAAGACAAGAATCGAATCCATCGCCGTAGACCGAGAAATCATCCATGAAGACCTCCAAGCACACCCCCACCATGTCCGAAAAGATGGACAACATGCATCTATGGAATGTCGTCGGAGCGTTGCACAATCCAAAAGGCATGCGTCTGAAAGCATATGTCCCGAAGGGACAGGTGAAGGTAGTCTTGTCCTGATCCTCGGACGCGATGGCCACCTGATTATAGCCGGAGTACCCATCCAAGAAACAATAATGGCTCTTCCCTACCGGCCTTTCAATAATCTGATCAATAAAGGGCAGGGGAAAATGATCCTTCTTGGTGGCCTGGTTCAATCCTCTGTAGTCCACACAGACCCGCCAAGAAGTGGGTACCCGGGTAGCGATCTCCTCTCCAGACTCACTGACAACTATGGTGATGCCCGTCTTCTTGGGCACCACATGCAATGGACTGACCCACTTGGAGTCGGAGATGGGGTAGATAAAATCGGTGCTCCACCATTTCGAAATCTCCTTCATGACAACATCTCGAAGATTCGGGTTCAGCCGTCGCTGGAACTCACGCGACGGGCTTTGCCTCCTTCTCAAGATAGATTTGGTGGGAGCACAGAGTCGGACTTATCCCCTGGAGATCGGCTACACTCCATCCTATCGCCTTGCGGTTCTTTTCAAGAACCCCCCATCAGACGAGATTTCTGCTCTCCAGTCAAATCAGCGGAGATAATGACTGGATACATCTCATGCTCACCCGTAAGGAACCTATACTTCAGCGACGACGGTAGCGGCTTCAGCTCTGGACAAGTAGGTGCTGACGGATCTAGCCTCTGAAAAGTCTGAGTGAATGCTGCCAAATCTGCATGGGAGAAAGAGAACTCTCGCTCACAATCCGAATATGGAGAAGGCTACTCTACTGGATTGTCTCTGCTCTGCACGGAATCAACCTCCTCCCTAGCTGTAGGCTCAGTGTAAGTCAGACATGGTATCGAATCATCGAACTCTGCCCAATCACTATCTGATTTCGAGCGATCTGTATCATATCACAAAATCTGTCTCGCGGTCGGGAACCGAATCTGCTGCCTGAGATGTATCCTGGACCAGAATGCGCTCTCCAAGCTCTCCTCTCCTGGTGTCTCTGCATCAGCGAACTCTGAAGTTGAGAGGATGGCATGTGCGACTGGATCTGCCCAAACTGCCTCATCATCTGTAATCACAAAATCGCAGTCCTGGTGGATGTCTCGCACTGACTCTGTCATCAGCTCTGAATTTGTGGTCGGCTCTGAGCAAGCTGAATCTCTAGCTCTAGTCTCCTCGACCGTCTCTATTTGTATACTCTCGCCCTCGACGCGAAGTATACCTTCCCACTATCATGATCGGACACTGCCTTGGCTGTGGCCAAGAACGGGAATCCTAAAAATGATCGGGGTATCGATCACGGACTCAGGGATCTCCATGTCCAACACAACGAAGTCCACGGAGAACTTCAGGCCATGAATCGTGACGACACGTCCTTCAGCAACCCCTTCGGCATCTTGACAGATCGATCAGCAAACTGAAGGACAATCCTGCTCTGTCGTAGAGTGTCCAACTCGAAGCGGTCGAGAAGGACTGCTGGAAGTAGGTTGATCGAAGAACCGTTGTCTAATAGAGTGCGAGTCAAACCTCTGCTCCTGGATTTGGCATCTGACATATGAGGCTCCTGCATCTGGCCTCTTGGCTGGCAGACGGTTCTGAATCGCGAACAAGTGGCACGAGTGAGCACATGGATCTCAGACTGATGGTTCCTCCTCTTCCTCCTAACTATGGTCCTGTCTCTGAGTGATCTCTGGAGTAGAGGTATGTGCTCCAAGGCCTCCTGTAGAGTCAGTTGTATGTGAAATCTATCATCTGCTGGCTGAACTCTATCTGGTGATTCTTTTTCCGATTTTCTTTTTTTTCCCCCTTTGCCATATGAAGTGCTCGTGGAAAGGGGATCATAGGGTCCTTCTCAGATGAAGGATTAGGAGAGGGTCTGGCATGCTCATGAACAACAGAATCTACACAAACATCATCAATCAACACATGCGGATCCCAAAACAACAAACCCTTTCCTTTATTTGCAGAAATGTCCCTAGATACAAGTATTGAAGGAAAAACAACAGGACGAGTAGAACTGGAAATGGTGGCCTCAGTACCACCATCGGCATCTGGACTCGCGGCATCAGTACCGCGCTCTGGCTCAGCAACTGTAGTGGTGGCGTTAGTACCACCTCCTCCAACTGGTGAAGTGACAGCCTCACTACCGTCGGCGGATCAACATCCATGGTGGCGTCAGCACCACCGTCATCATCTCTCGCGGCATCAGTACCGCGCTCCTCTTCGTTTGGCGCTCCTGGAGTGGCGTGGGGTCGTCGCTCAGACGAGGCGCCGCCTGCTGGCACCCTACCGCTCCTAAGTGTAACAAAATCAACATCAAATATGTATGCAGACATATCACCAAGTAAAGCACTAGGAGTGGTAATCTCAGTGAATTCTACCTGCTCAGACTTCCTCTTCAGGTAGTTCGGGTTTGGCTTGATCTAGGCAGGGATCGCGGCCTTCACTCTCACAATCTCCCGCATCTCTTGGCGAAACTCATCCATCTCCCCGTCGAAAAGTAGCCTGCTGCTCTGTCATGAGGCGGGCTAGATCATCCAGGGTGTGGTTCTCATAGGTCGGCCCATGAGAACCTGACAGGTGGCCTCGCTGGTAGTGAGGCTGGTGCAGGAGAGAGGGGTACTGTGGATGATACTGCTGCTGAGGCTGCTCTCACCTCCAAAGCTATCCCTGCTGATAGGGGCGAGGACCGTACTGTTGTAACTGTGATGACTGTTGTGGCTGGGTACTGGGGGATGCTGGTACTGCTCACGTTGATGGTCGTACTGGACACCCAGAACTGGAGGCTGCTGCTGGGAACTGGTGCCTCCGGCCGACCAGCGGAATCCGGGATGGTCTCGTCGGATATCGAGCTGGGGTCGATCGTACCAAATCCCGTTGACATCCATCAACGGCTCCGGCTCGTAGGGGGGTGGCGGGAGTACTGCTAGGGGCTCATCCGGCTGGTAGACCACCATCTTAGTATCTAGGGATAGTGGTGACTGGTAGTACGGTTGTGGCTGCTGGTACGGCTCCGTCTGTACAAGGTGAACCTGTCTAGGCAGACTGGAGCGCTGGGACGAGCTACCACTGCTGCTCGGATCTCCTCGTGACCGAAGACGGGGCTGAGAAGCCGTCTGTGCCTCTGGAGACACATGAGCTGTGTCTACAGGTCACTCAGTGTCTGTACCATTTGATCCATCTGCGTGATGCCCTGGCACTGCTTCTTCTCTATCAACTCTATCCGGTCCAGCTTTTCATTGATGATGCCCATGTCTGCGGCTGTGGACTCCGCCTGTGCGGCTGCCGCGAACGAAGTGGAAGGACCGGCATCGACCCGTGCTATCCTCTGGTACTGCACGGTCTGTGGCTGGGAACGTCCCTGAGTGTAGAGTCTGGTCTGGGACATCACTATATAGTTCTCGGCCATCTCCTCGTAGATGGCCCAGACCTGATCCTCATCATTGTCGAAGTAGGAACCGCCACAAGAAGCGTTCACCAGGCCATGCAGCTCTGGTGTCAACCCGCAGAAGAAGCTTTGAACTAGGTTCGGTTTCGTGATGTCGTGGTGCGGGCATCTGTCGGTGAGCTCTCGAAACCTCTCCCATGCCTCGTGAAACTGCTCGTTGGGAAGCATGGAGAAGTTGCTGATCAGGGCCCTCGCTGCATTGATCCGCCCGAGTGGAGTAGTACTTGTTCAAGTACTCGGTGTGGAGCTGCTCCCATGTATAAACAAATCTCCCTAAGTGCTTCAGCCAGTGGCTGCTCTGTCTGCAAGGGAGAAGGGGAAGGCAATCATCCTGATGGTGTCCTCGTCCACCTGACGATCGTGGACTGTATTGCAGATCATCTCGAACTCCTGGAGAAGTAGATGGGGCTCCTCAATAGCGAGTCCGTGGAAGCGGGGTAGAAGCTGAAGTGTGTTCGGGGGGAACTTGAAGTCCCCCACGATCGCCGGAAGAACCACCCACCGGTGTGTCAGTGTTGATCCGAGGTTGTGCAACTCCCGCATCGGCCTCGGCTGCTCTGCTGCTGCTGCCGGCTGCTCTGGCTCATCTGGCTGATCTGGGCCTCTCCGTCCCTCAGCTCGCGGCTGCTCTCGTGCGGTCCTCAGCCGCTCCATCTCTCTCCTCAACTCCACCATGAAAGCTCCCTGATCACGTATCTGTCTCTGCATGGTCTCGAGGGAAGCTAGCATGGTGGTGTTGATCGCACCCTGATCTAGGACATATGTAGTCGTCTCCGGCCTCTGACCCTCGGTGCACTCCTCGTTGTTGGTCATGGTCTTTGCAAAGGCAAAAGACCCAAACTCAGGTGCCGATAAATCATCTATCTGTTGTCTTGCATCTGGCACTGATATCTCAGGACTGGTAGAAGGGGGAATAGGGCGGAATCGAACTCAGGTTCGGAGAACGGGTCTCGGCTCTCACGAACCAACCTAGATGAACGGGTGGAGTGCGGTCTAAGGGACCTCCTACCATCATCTCGATCTGGCGAGTCTGGCGGATGAGATCTGAAAACACACAAGATGAGAAAACAAACTCCGGGTTCACCCACTCAACGCTGAGCTGAAAACCGTAAGAGCTCGGTCAATTATCTTGTCAATTTATTTAGGTGATAATGTCAGGATATCAGAGCGGTTACACGAGCTGATAGGAATCCAATCCGTCAATCAGATTGTCCCGTATAAAAGGACGGTAGTCTGATCGGGGTTCGGATATGGCTCTAACCTAGTGTGTTGCAGGATCGTGCGTGGGGTAATTCCGCTCATGCGGTCTCAACTGTCTCGAAGCATAGGCAATCACATACCCCCTTTGCATCAGCACTGCTCCCAAACCATCACCTGACACGTCTGTGTAAACCACGAAATCCTGTGTACCAATACAGTAGAGAAAGAATCAGAGCTGTAGTAAGTCTCTCCTTCAATGTCCTGAAGGCATGCTCGCACGAACTATCCCAAACAAAAGGTACTCCCTTCTGCGTCAAACGCGTCAAGGGTAGTACGACCACGAAAAGTTGCTGACAAAGCGTCGGTAATAGCCTGCCAACCCAAGAAAGCTACGGATCTGTGTCACTGTCTTGAGCTGCTCCCAAGACATCACTGCATCTATCTTCGCAGGGTCCACTGCGACTCTTGCTCCTGAGATGACATGTCCCAAGAATGAGACCTGAGGTAGCCAAAACTCACACTTACTCAACTTGGTATATCAGTCTATGCTCTCTCAAGGTACGAAGCACTGCTCTCAAGGTCGTTCGCATGGTCCCATTCATTCTTCGAATAAACCAGGACATCATCTATGAACACCACAACAAACTTGTCCAAGTAAGGACGGAACACTATGTTCATCATGTCCATGAATGCCGCGGGGGCATTCGTCAGTCCGAATGGCATCACTACACTTGAGAAATTAGGCATTCGTCAGTGCTTGGTGCCTTGAGAGAACATAGACTGTATGCCAAGTTGAGTAAGTGTGAGTTTTGGCTACCCCAGGTCTCATTCTTGGGACACGTCATCTCAGGAGCAGGAGTCGCAGTGGACCCTGCGAAGATAGATGCAGTGATGTCTTGGGAGCAGCCCAACACAGTGACACAGATCCGTAGCTTTCTTGGGTTGGCAGGCTATTACCGACGCTTTGTCAGCAACTTTTCGCGGATCGTACTACCCTTGACGCGTTTGACGCAGAAGGGAGTACCTTTTATTTGGGATAGTTCGTGCGAGCAGGCCTTCAGGACACTGAAGGAGAAACTTACTACAGCTCCGATTCTTGCTCTACCGTCAAGTACACAAGATTACGCGTTTACACAGACGCGCCAGGTGATGGTTTGAGAGCATGTGTTGATGCAAAGAAGGCATGTGATTGCCTATGCTTCGAGACAGTTGAGACCGCATGAGCGGAATTACCCCACGCACGATCTGAGTGGCGGTAATGGTCTTCGCTCTGAAGATCTGGCGTCATTACTTGTACGGGGTTAACCTTGAGCTCTTCACAGACCACAAGAGTCTGAAGTACATATTTGATCAGAAAGAGCTGAACATGAGACAACGCAGATGGTTAGAGCTGCAGAAGGACTACGATTGCACGATCTCTTACCATCTTGGTAAGGGAAACGTTGTTGCAGACGCCCTCAGCAGGAGAGCGCACATTCGAGCATCGGCATGGCACCATTCGAGGCTCTTTATGGGCGGAGATGCCTTACACCAATCAGTTGACGCGAGGTAGGCGATCATGCATTGTATACCGTGGATCTCTTGGAGGAGACTGCGAGGGTTGTTGACTTGGTGAGGAGGAAACTCTTGACGGTACAGAGTCGCCAGAAGAACAACGCAGATCGACGACGCCGACACTTGGAGTTTCAGGTTGGAGACTTTTGTGTTCCTACGTGTATCGCCCATGAAGGGGATACAACGGTTTGGAGATCGTGGCAAGCTGACGCCACTTTTTGTTGGGCCATTCGAGATACTTTCACGTGCTGGGAAGGTTGCATACAGACTGGCACTTCCCCCACATTTGGCGGCTATACACGACGTATTCCATGTGAAGAAAGTACGTGCACGATCCTCAGCAACATCATCAGCTATGAGAGCCTTGACAAAGAGCCAGATTTGACATACGAGGAGGAGCCAGTACAGATACCTGATTTTGCGGTCAGGAGACTTCGGAACAAGGAGATTCCCTTAGTCAAGATTCTATGGCATCGACAGGGTATTGAGGAGGCAACATGAGAGACTGAAGCAGCGATGCGCGAGAGATACCCGCGACTCTTGTCAGGTACTTTCGCAGTTTAGTTTATCAATTCTCTGTTTTGTAAACTATTTCACTTTCTAGTAAAAACCTTCTTTGAGGTTTTATGGGTTAAAAACCTTTTGAGGTTTTTATGGTAGACCGACAAACCTGACTTAGAAGTGGAGTCTCGAGGAGAGACTCTCTTTGAGGTTTTTATGATTGTAACATCCCTAATTTCTAAAAGCCAACTAAATCCTAGATGATGAATGATTATGGATGAAAGTTGTGATGAGATTTGGAAAGTCATTAAGTGACTAAGTGGTGGTTTATGGCCAAGATGTGATTAAGTGGTTGAGTGTGATTAGTGAAGGATGACTATTCATGGGTGGGCCTTTTTTGCATTATTAGAAAGTTGAGTGGGTTTTTGTTTGCAAAATGATCAAGGCCTATATACTCCCACTAACCCCAATCTAAGACACACTTAAGCTTAAGTCCTTCTTCCTCTTGAGACTTGGAGCTCTCTCTTCTCCATGGCCGAAACCTTCTTGGACCTCCACCTTCTTCCTTAGTTTTCTACCTCATCTCTCCACCAAATTTGAGTTTCTTGAGCTCAAATTAAAGCTGGGAAGGAGAGGAACAAAGATCAAGTGTTGTTGTAGGATCCAAGATCAATCTTGGATCGAAATTGGAGTTGGAGGGCTGGAGCTGCTGCTGTTCTTGAGCACTGATAAGGTACAAATTATACCTCCTCTTTGCTGCCATTAAGATGGAATTTTGTCCACCCTATGAGCCTTATGTTGAGCTGCTATACTAAGGTTTTGATTGTGAATTCTTATTGGACTTTGATTTTGGTTTTGAGTGGCTTTTGATGGTTGGTTTTGGGGATTTCCAGATCTGTGTATGCTTGATAAATCCGAGTTTTTGGCATGGTTTGATGGAATTTTTGAGCTCTTTCGTTGGCATTTGAATGTTTTTAGATCCCCATCATTTTGGCTTTAGATCCATGTGCAAATTTCGGATTTTTATGATGGTTTTGGGGGTTTATGGCTGATGTCCATATGAACCTGCAGTTGATATTCAGATCTGTGTTCTTGTGATTTGCATGCCTTGATGCATGATTTTTGTATGATATAAGGGCCACTTTCGAGTATCCCTGATTGTTGATCTTGTCTACATTCTATTGGTCTTTAATCCATGGCTTAGTTGTGGATTTGAAGATGATTTTGGGAGTGTTTAACTGCTGTCATATACAAGTAACTGAATGTGTCCAGATCTGTCCATACACTTTAAATTAGAGTTTTATGATGGATTTGAGAAGTTTCTTCATGTCTCCTTGAGTGTAATTACTTGTTGATAGATACTACTTCATATTAACCATCAATTCATGGGTTTAGTTTCGAAATAGGATGAGTTTTGAGGAGTTTATGAATGTTGTTTTTATGATTACCACTGAATGTCCAGATTTGATATGGTTGCATTATGGCTAAGGAGATGCATGATTTTAGAAATATTCTTAGACATCCTGTTGGATATATGGTGGATACAATACCCATGAATTCCATGTATTTGGATTGATTTTGGTGGTGTTTTTTAGCACAATTTGGTTGCTGTCCATGGACCTTTCTGGTCGAATTTCATTGTTGGATGCATGTTATAATCAAAAATTTTAGGCATCCTTTAATAGGTTTTAAAAACCCCCAAGTCCCCATGTTCTCCTTATATTGAAATGGGAAATCAAATTATAATTTAATCCCATAAAGGAGAGGGATTAAGAGAGGATGAATAGGTGATTTTGGTTATTAATGCACTGCTATATGGTAATGTGCACCTTTTTTTTTGGGATTTTTACCCGGCAGACCCTATAATCTTTTGCAATTACCGCTACGACCTTCGAAACATCGTAATTCCTCCCTCAACCCCGTAATCTTGCTCCGTCTTACCCCACAAACCCTGCCGTTAAATTGACATATCTTGACCTAACTTGTTTGGGTTAAAAGTGAGTTAATCAAACCACATCAGATCCAACGGTTTATGTTCCTCCACTCTTTCCTTCTTTCTTCTCCACCCTTCTTCCTCTTTCCAACAACGCACATTGAGGAGGAACGAATACGGCTGGAACGCGAGGAGGGGCAGGGACTTCGAGCAGCAGGAGGGGAGGGCTCGAGCGGTGGCCGCGGATGTTGGGCGGGCTTTGAGCGGTGGCCGCAGATGTTCAATGGGCTTTGAGCGGCGAGCAGGGGAGGTGGCGGGCGAGGGGGGGCAGCTGGGCGCGGGGGAGGTTTGACCGATAGGCAGGGGAGGCGGCGGGGGGCAGCCTGGGAGCGGGGAGGCGGCGGGGGAGAGCTGGGTGCGGGGAAGCTTCGAGCGGCAGGGGGGGCACCTGGGCACGGGGGGGGGGGGGGGGGAGGGGGGTTTCGAGCAGGGAGGCGGCAGGGGGACAGCTGGGCGCGAGGCTGCTCAACGGAGGGCAAGGGAGGAACGGGGCACGGTGGGGCACCTGGGAGCGGGGAGGCGGCGGGGGGAGCGCGGGCCTCCTCAACGGCGGCGTCGGCGGGGGGCAGGGGGGGAGGCGCCAGTGGAACGGTGGACAGGGGAGGGGGCACCTGGGCTCGGGGGTGCTAATTACGGGGGTATGGATGTAAAAATCCTAAAATATAACGGAATCCGGTCATTTTTAACGGATAAATGGATGTTGGTTAACCACGAGGTCTCTAGGGTAAGGGTTAGCAAGATTACGAGGTTGAGGGAGGAATTACAATGTTTCGAAGGTCGTAGCGGTAATTGCAAAAGATTATAGGGTCTGCCGGGTAAAAATCCCTTTTTTTAAGGCAAAGCTCTTCAAGTCATTGTTGAGTATCGATGATTTTGATTGGATTTTGACCGTTGTTTTGATAATCTTTAAATATGGATTGTTAGAGGATTTTGTGGTCTTGAAGGATATAACCTTGCTTGAGTAATTAGGAGAACTTTGATGCTTTGGATTGCCTTATGTATGCGGCTATATGCTCGTTGTACAAATACATCTATGAGTAGAATAGATGCATGATTGGAGTATGTGATGCCCTCTAAAGGACCCTATAAATGTTAGACTTTAAAGTCAATTAAATGCCTAGATGGTGTCTTTGAAGCCATGAAGTTGGGGTTGAACTTAAAAGGACTAGATGCCTTGAATTATTATGAGTATACACACACATTGCCACTGTTTTGGTATGACAAAACATTGAAAGGGAAAACCCCTATTAGTAACTATTTTAGAGCGTGCCATAGGATAATTGTTACTTATAACGGTGGGCTTGAAACACATATTATGAGTTATGAGATTGAGATAAACTTAATGATATATATGTGGTTATCATACTTGATAATAAGACTATATGAACTTGCTATGAAGCAAGTTTTCCTCTAATTGGTAGCCCGATCTTGTGGGTGCTTGTGAATCTTTTGGGACGTAGGAAAGAAAGATGATTTCCGATAAGATAGCCAAGATCATAAGATTGATGTTATTTGGTAGGAGTTGAGAGAGTGACTATCGTAGGATCAATTGAGGTTCTTATAGAACAAGTTCGGGTATGGGACTGAATGCTGTAGATGAGAAATAAATCAAAAAAACCTTAGACCCTTAGGGTGCGTTTGGTTGGCGGGTTAAGGCGGGTTAAATTGGTAGAGGGTAACCCGTTTTTGTGTTTTGGTGTTTGGATAGAGGGTTAAATTGGGGGTGGGTTAGAAGTGGGTTTGGGGTGATATAATTGTATTGGAGTTTGAAAACTGAGTAGTTATTGTGTTCTGATTGTATTGAAGTTGGAAAAGGGAGTAGAAGTGGAGTAGTTTATAATTTTTATATGATATGATGGTATAATATATTATTTTTTGATAAGATTGTTGATGTAAAATTGATTTATTTAATTTTTAAAAAAGGAATAAAGTGGGCCCACGGGGAGAGAGGGGAATGTGGGTTAAGGGGGTAAACTCCCCTAACCCGCAGGTAACCCGCGAACCCAAGCGCTACCTTAGGGTGAAACATGAAAATAAAAGAAATTGGTGATGTCACATATGGTCAGTCATAGAGATTTATACTCCGATTGTGCGAGGGCGCGGTGACCCTCACCTGAGCAGGAGATGAGGTCGCTTAGGCTGGGATAGCGGACACTGAGAGCATAAGTCTCGGATCCCAATCTTTTTCACGTGTTTTCTTCGAGTCGGCTCGGTTTTACGCTTCTTTCGGATCTACGAGTTGTCTAGACCATTCCGCTGACTCGTTGGTTTTTCTTAAAGAGCCTAGGTTGGGGGTTCTCCGCAGTTAGTTATGAGCTCGTTTGATTTTTCTTAACTCTTCTCCTCCGGGAGTTGAGCAACCGGAGAGGAAGTCGGGTCTGACAGGCTTAGCTCTTCTCTTTCCTGCCTCTAGTGGCGTAGTAGTCGTACTACCACTGCCTTTCCCTTGGACCACACTTCCACTGGGGTTGGCGAGACAGACGAATCCCTTCGGGGGTTTCCTCACCGCAGAAATTAATTTACCTTTCCGCCAGGTTTGTGACCTGGTGATGGGGTAGTGATTAATAGACATGTGACAGTTCACCAATTGCCCAGTTAAGTTGTAGTTCCATCAGTATCACACGTGTCGACCGAGTATCAATGCGAGTTGAGAGAAAAGCTAGAAGTGTTGGGAACTTAGTTAGCATGCAAGGTACCATCGCATGCTTATGGAGGCACCCCAACCCTGAGGCGTACATCATACCAAGGGTCTGGCGACCGAGTAGCCGACGTAGTTTGGGCTGCAGTCATTTCTTTTTGGAGGTTACGCTTTCAGAGCAGGTATATCTTTTGGAGTTCATTTGTACAGTGGTTTGTTGTACTCTCCTCTGTAGCCTTACTTTAGGATATATATATATGTATATTGGGTGTTGTGAAAACCAAACATGTTATATGAATGAAATGAAAAGGAATGGATACCTAGTTGTTCAGTTTCGGTGCATTGTTACTTCCGCTTTTAGGTTTCTCGTAGTTGCTTGGTTAGCCAAAATAAATGTCATGTTTAAAAAGCGAAAAATTTCCCCAGGTTTTCGTACCAACGATTAACTCTAAGCTAATTAAGTAGGCGAATGACGTGTTTGACGGGTAACCTACGTTTCTCGGGAGGAGGTCCTCACATGGTTTGGTATCAGAGCAAGGTCACTCCGATATACGCGTTCGCATAACGTAATAGCTTGAGTTCCGAATATCGAGAGTCTTCTGACTTCTCGTGAAGCCGAATGGTAAAATTTTTGGCATTAATGAGATTTATGTAACCACAAGTCACCAGAATATTTCATTCATATAAGTATCCCAAGAGGAGAAATAGTACAACTGGTTATTTCCTAAAGTGTGCTTAACTATGCTATGATCCGATACATGAAGGATTAGCATGGCACCACGAGCAGCTCATGATCAGCCAGGAGAGATGGTGCAGGTACTAGCTGCACTTACTGATCTGCGACAGAGACAGGATCAGATACTTGCCCAGCAGACTGAGTTGGCAGAGCGACAGACTGGGATGGAGTTGAGGATGGAGGAGCTGTCTGATTTATCATACCATCCATCCAGGGATGAGTCCGCTAGAGCCGAGCATCTATTCTCTGAGGAGATTCATCAGCATTCTAAGGCAGAAATTCCGAGGGAGTCAGGAGCCGACAGAGCTGAGATAGGCCAAGGGCCTGTAGCAGGCGCAGAGGCCACAGGGTTTGTTCTTCCTACTGCACCGAGACACCATGATGTTTTCACATCCTACCAGAGAGCTGGAGTACCCAGGTTTCAGGGTACGGGTACGTCTGACGAGGCGGAGCAGTGGCTCAGGACGGTGATGAAGGTGTTCAGGATGATTCAGGCACCACCAGAGTCGTGGTTACCCTTTTGCTGAGTTCTCACTTACTGGGTTTGCAGAACGCTGGTGGGAGGCTAGTGTGTCTGAGAAGGGGCGTGTGCCGACTTGGACAGACTTTGAGACCCACTTCAGAGCCCACTTCTTCTCAGGGAAGTGGAGAGAGAGACAGCGCAGGTTGTTTGCAGAGTTGAGACAGGGCAGGATGACAGCACGAGAGTACTTTGTGCGCTACACAGAATTGTCACGCCACACATCTTCTGCAGCTGCTTTTTCCAGAGGAGAATCTGGAGAAGTTTGTTCGTGCCACGAGGGAGGATGTTCAAGAGAAGTTGGCAGGGCTGAGATTGACTACCATCGCCGAGGTTACTGACGCAGCAGAGCGGATTGAGGACATCCGTGAGAGATGTTTTCGGAGTACTTTTAGACCGCCACCAGTACCACAGAGGTCGTCTGGACCTATTCGGCGGCAGTTCCGACCACAGCGGTCAGCATGACGCTTTCGTCCGATAGGGACAGCTTCTTCTGGCAGTGTTCGCTCGACCCCCGCGACTACTTTGTGAGGAGCACTGGCCAGTAGAGGTTTTGAGGCAGCACATCCATCAAGCTCGCAGAGGTTTGGAGCACAGAGTGCGAGACCCGCAAAGAGTTCCGGTCCATCTTCTACGTCGAGTAGGGCGATCAGGAGCTACCAGTGCCAACAGGTGAGACATGTCAGGTCCCAGTGCCCAGAGCTACAGACTCCACTACCTCCACGTCCACCGCGTTCGAGAGTTACCGAGAGGAGCTCCCGGTACAACGGTCAGCAGAGACCGGCTCAGAGCGCAGCAGGATTCAATGCCGGATCTATGCAGCAGGGACAGATTCACGCGGTTACAACTGAGCAGGTACGGTCCGCGGCCACGGTCGTGAAAGGTATGGTTTCAGCTTCGAGCCATCCTTTTCATGTGTTGTTTGATTCCGGTGCTACCCATTCGTTTCTTGTTGTGAGACTTCTAGCTACATTGGGTAGAGTCGCGGAGGATGTAGATCCTCCATTTCATATCCGAGGGCCAGGCGGACAATTGTTCGTGATTTCAGAGATAGTTAGAGGGCTACCAATGTCCATAAGAGGTCACGAGATGACTGCGGACTGCCTTCTACTACAGCTTGATGAGTTCGACATGATTTTGGGCATGGATTGGTTGTCTACACATCACGCCTTAGTCGACTGTTAAGGGAAGACTGTTGTTTTCCGAATCTCCGACTTGACAGAGTTCACTTTTGAGGGGACGTTGCAGGACTCCAGGATGGAGTATATTTCAGTGCTGAGAGCACAAAGACTGGTTGATCAAGGATGTAACACTTTTCTGGCCTTTATTCAGGAGGTTATAGATATAGAGTCGATGTCTCAGGACATTAGAGTTGTGTCAGAGTATGCCGATGTGTTTCCTGAAGAGTTACCAGGACTATCTCCAGTTAGAGAGATCGAGTTCGAGATCTCGTTACTTCTCGGTACGCATTCGATCTCCATGGCTCCGTATCGCATGGCACCCGCAGAGCTGAGAGAGCTGACGGTGCAGCTACAGGAGTTGCTTGACTTGGACTTTGTGACGCCGAGCACTTCACCTTGGGACGCTCTTGTACTCTTTGTTCGGAAGAAGGATGGAATCATGCGGTTGTGTATTAACTACACACAGCTGAACAAGAGGACGGTGAAGAACCGTTATCCTCTGCCACGCATTGATGATCTATTTGATCAGCTACAGGGATCTTCGGTGTTCTCGAAGATCGACCTCCGCTCGGGTTACCATCAGTTGAGGAATCGGGAGACAGACATCCCGAAGACAGCCTTTCGAACACGGTATGGTTACTACGAGTTTGTAGTGATGCCATTCGGATTGACGAATGCCCCCACGGCATTCATGGATATGATGAACAGACCGTCCTTACTTGGACAAGTTTGTTGTGGTATTCATAGATGATGTACTGGTTTATTCGAAGAATGAATGGGATCATGAGAACGACTTGAGAGCAGTGCTTGGTACCTTAAGAGAGCATAGATTGTATGCCAAGTTGAGTAAGTGTGAGTTTGGCTACCTCAGGTCTCATTCTTGGGATACGTCATCTCAGGAGCAGGAGTCGCAATAGACCCTGCGAAGATAGATGCAGTTAGTGGTAATCATAAAAACAACATTCATAAACTCCTCAAAACTCATCCTATTTTGAAATTAAACTCATGGATTGATGGTTAACATGAAAAAGTATCTATCAACAAGTAATTACACTTAATGAGACATGAAGAAACTCCTCAAATCCATCATAAAACTCTAATTTAAAGTGTATGGACAGATCTGGACACATTCAGTTACTTGTATATGACAGCAGTTAAAACACTCTCAAAATCATCTTCAAATCCACATCTAAGGCATGGATTAAAGACCAATAGTATGTAGACTGTAAGTAATAGAATGAAATTCCTTGTCTTATTCCAATGGGTCTAGGGGTCCATATATAGGACAAACCTAGAAACCCTAATGAGTACAGGAAGGAGAAAAGTACAAAAATACCCTTACAAGGGTTTTGGAAAGATCTGTTACATATTTCTAGCATTCCCCCTCAAGTTGGAGCATATTTATCAGTCATGCCCAACTTGGAAATAATCCACAGTAGTCGTTTCTTGGGTAAGGCCTTTGTGAAGATATCTGCTAGTTGAAGATCAGTGCTAATATGTGGAGTAGCAATTCTTCCAGCTTTGACAGCATCACGTACGAAGTGGCAATCTATCTCTATATGCTTGGTTCGTTCATGGAATACTGGATTTGTGGCTATGTAGGTTGCAGATTTATTGTCACAATATAGAGGAATAGGAGTAGTGACATTAATGCCAAGTTCCTGAAGGAAAGCCAATAGCCATGTGATCTCACATGTAGCTTGAGCCATTGCCCTATATTCTGCCTCTGCACTGGATCTGGATACAACGGTTTGTTTCTTGCTTCTCCATGTAACTGTATTTCCTCCAACCATTATCGCATAGCCTGTAGTAGAGCGTCGATCTTCTGGGGAACCAGCATAGTCAGCATCCGCGTATGCAATAACCTTCGTGTGCCCATTTGCCCCATAGAAGAGGCCACGTCCTGGAGATTCCTTCAAGTATCGTAAGATTTGTAGGACATCTTGCCAGTGGCTGCAAGTCAGTTGTTCCATGTGCTGACTGGCTCTGCTAACTGCATAGGCGATATCTGGTCTGGTGGCAGTAAGGTAGAGGAGTTTACCCACAAGACTTCTATATCGAGTGACATCATCAAAGGTAGAATCAGACAGGATGGCATGTTTCTTTGGGTCTGCAGGGATACTAGAGGGCTTGCATCCGAGAACCCCTGCTTCAGTGAGAATGTCCAGACAATATTTCCTCTGTGAGAGATGAAGTCCTTCAGTAGTGCGAAGTACTTCTATGCCCAAGAAGTAGCGTAAATAACCAAGGTCTTTAGTAATGAATACTTTTTGAAGGAAGGCCTTGGTTTCTGATATCCCATTGCAGTCATCACCTGTGAGAACCATATCATCAACATAAACGGCAAGTATAACAGTACCAGTTGCTCGTTTTCTGACAAATACTGAGTAATCAGATTTTGTTCTCTGGAATCCAATCGTACTAATTTCTGTGGTAAGTCTGTCAAACCATGCCCTTGGGCTTTGCTTGAGACCATATATCGCTTTTCGAAGTCGACATACGTACTCCCCCTCGACTTCATAACCAGGAGGTTGCATCATGTATACTTCCTCATCAAGGTCGCCATAGAGAAAAGCATTTTTCACATCTAACTGAAAAATAGGTCAAGATTTATTTGCTGCTAACGAAATAATAGTCCTGATAGACCCCATACGCGCAACTGGTGAGAATGTCTCAAAATAGTCGACACTATAGGTTTGTGTAAAACCTTTAGCCACAAGACAAGCTTTTAACCTATCAATTGCGCCATATGGTGTTTGTTTGGTCGTGAAGACCCATTTGCAAGCCACCGGTCGAGTCCCCTTTCGGACACTGAACAAGATCCCACGTTTGTCTGGATATAAGTGCATTCATTTCTTCATCCATTGCATGTCGCCACCCAGAATCCTGTAAGGCACTGTGGTGATCTCGTGGGATGGAAAATGTCATTAGAGCATCTGTATATCGTCTGTCATAGTCAGATAAACAGTCAGTAGAGGTGTATTGTAGTGAGACATCGGATAGGAAGTACACTGTCTCTTACTCTTCTCCGTAGGAGCAATTGGAAGCTCGAGAGGATCATCCGGGACATCCTTGTGGGAGATACTTGAAGAGGGCATATCATCCTGGAGTACTGAGACGGGTAAAGGGACGTCTGAAGGTGCCGAAACGTTTCGTCGTTTGTAGACGATGGGTGGGGGTGGAAGTTCAAGGGGTATATCAGTGATATATGGGAGAAGAAGCTTGTTTTCTCAAAAAATGTAACATCTGCCGAGATGTAATAGCGATGACCATGAGGATCATAGCACCTATACCCTTTTTGAGTGCGAGAGTACCCCAGAAAAACACATTTGAATCGCACGTGGCGAGAGTTTATCTGTATTTTGGAATTTATGAACGAATGACACACAACCAAAGACCCGTAGAGGTAGGAGAAAAGCAGACTCTGTGGGATAGAGTAAAGAGAATGGAGTAGACCCATTTAGAGAAGGCGAAGGGACTCTGTTGGTAAGATGAACTGCAGTTAATATAGCATCACCCCAGTAGATTTTGGGAACTTTCATTTGAGAGAGAAGTGATCGGGCAATGTTTAGGAGGTGTCTTAATTTTCTTTCTGCTGTCCCATTTTGTTGGGATGTATAGGGACAGGAGGTTTGGTGTATGGTCCCTTGAGAGGCAAAATATGTGGGAAAGGTCATTTTGGGTGAATTCCAACGCATTATCCGAACGGAAAATTTGTATAGTAGTGGAAAAATTTGTTTTGACATACTGAAAGAAAATTTTGATGATAATATTTATTTCCGAACGTTCTTTTAGTAGATAAACCCAGGATAGTCTGCTGAAATCATCAATAAAAACAACAAAATGCTTATGGCCACTGAGTGTACGAACCGGACAAGGTCCCCAAATATCACAATGGACTAGAGCGAAAGGAATAGAACGACGAGGCTCAGTTCGAGCAGGAAAGGATGCTCGATGATGTTTCCCAAACTGACACGCCTCACACTCAAAGGGTTTTAGCGACGAAAGTTCCGGAAACATCATGGAGAGGGCTTTGGCAGATGGATGACCAAGACGAAGATGCCATAGTAATGGATCAGTGGAAATGGACGCAGCACCCGCAAAATTGGAATCAGTTAGGGATGTCAAGATAATACAGCCCATTCTTCTCATATCCCCCACCAAAGATATGCTTCGTCCGGATGTCCTGAAAGTAACAGCAAAATTTATCAAATACCACTTGACAGTTAAGCTCAGTGTATAGTTTATGGACAGATAATAGGCTAAGAGGAAAGGCTGGAGCGCAGTGCACGTTCGTGAGTCTGAGTGAGGAAGAAAATTCCATAGTGCCCACACTAGTAATGGGCGAGTGCACTCCATTGGCAACACGAACGGTTTTCACAAGTGAGGATGGTCGGGAAGAAGTAAGAATACTACCTTCCCCTGTTAGATGCATCGAGGCTCCAGAGTCGATGATCCATGTAGGAGTTGATGTAGTAGCTGTGTTGGCAACTGTACCCGAAGTTGTGGCAAGACTGGTTGTTGAAGCAGAAATGATAACGTTAGTTTGAGAGTTCTGTAGTAGTTGACGTAGACTGGCATATTCAGAGGCAGTAAAAGAACGTTGACTAGCATTCGCAGGTTCTTCTTGGTTTGGGGGCAACAATCTCATAGTCAGTATCAGAGGTAGTCATCTCATTCGCACTGTTGGCATTAGAAGGCATGCCAAATTTGGCCCAGCAACGTTCCGATGGGTGATTCAGGCGACCACAATGAGTACACGGGGGAAACGGGCAGTAGTATGATCACGACCTTGGGCCCGTGATGATTCATGACCCCGTCCAAAGGTACGACCACATCCTCGTCCAGAGTCACGTCCTCGTCCCCCGTAATGGATTGATCGTCCCCTAACAAAGTGAGCGGATATTTCAACCGATGGAGGGGTGTGTGGAGAATAAATTTCCTGAAGTCGGCCGAAGATAGATTCAAGAGTGGGTAATGCACCGGCAGTCAGAAACTGGTCCTTCGCAGATTTATATCGAGGGTGTAAACCTGATAGGAATCGATATACTTGCCATTCTGCTCGGTCCCCAACCTGTTTATCACAACATGCCGGTTGAAAATGAGGAGTTCCTCAAATTAACCTGTGAGCAGCCTGTAATACTCTATCAAGGATGTATCTCCTTGATTGTGTAGACCAAATCCTAGTATATATATCTGAAAGCCGAGATTTGGTAGTTTCTGTGAGTAGGTATTTTCAAGACTCTCCCACATTTCTTTGTAGTTTCTTTATATAGGAGATTGGATGCAATAGATGGATCAACGCTGTTTGTCATCCAGGTGATGACCTGACAGTTATCGACGAACCACGTATCAAAGTCTTTGTCCGTCTCTACTAGGGGACTTTTAGTAAGGACATAGGCCTTCCTCTGGCTGCCAATAAATATTTTAAAAGACCGTGACCAAAGAACATAAATTCTCGGATCCTCTGAGTTTATAGTAGTGCCCTGAACCATCATAGATTGAGATTGGTACAGGGACTTGGAGTCCACAGATGTGAGAGTAGAAGTCATGGCGGCCACACAAAACAAGTAGCAAAGGGCTAGATAATAGTGATAATTTCAGAGGACATAAGGCTGTAGTAAAATATCACCGGATGGTATTGCTGGAGTCGTTGGGCCGCATAATCAAGTTAGACGGGTGACTGCCGTTGGAGTATTGCTGTGCACGAGAGTCGCTGGAGCCGTCGACAGAGCAGAAGTCCTGCGTCCAGTGTAAAGGTCCTGGAGTCCAGGAAGTGTCGATGGAGTCCAGGAAGTCCTGGAGTCGTGGACGTGGAAGCCGTTGTTGTAGCCGTCGATGGAGTAGTCGTCGTCGAGGGAGTCCTGGAAGAGGGGGGGTTCGGATGGGCGTTGGAGTAGTCCTGGGGGGAGGACACTTGGAGGGCACTCGTTGGGGGCACTGGGAGGGCACTGGGGGGCCGACTGGGAGCGATGGGAGGGCGTTGGGGGGTTGGGGGGTAGGGCGACTGGGAGGGCACTAGGAGCAATGGGAGGGCACTGGGGAGCGATGGTAGGGCAACTGGGGGTCGCGCGATGCAGGGCAACTGGGGTCGCTTGGGCGAGGCGATTGGGGCGATTGGGGGCGAGCGGGCGACTGCTTGCGACTGGGGGCGACTGGGAGGGGGCGATGGGCGAGGCGATTGGGCGAGGCGATTGGGGCGACCGGGAGCGACTGGGGGTGGGGCGATGGGCGAGGCAATTGGGCGATTGGGCGAGGCGATTGGGGCGACCGGGGAGCGAGCGACTGGAGGCGATGGGGCGAATGGGGGCGTGAGGCGATGGAGCCGATGAGGCGATGGGGCGACTGGGGCGTTGAGGAGGCGATGGGAAGGTTGCGAGATGGGAGGGCGAGGAAGGGGAGGTCGCGCGACGGGAGGCGATGGAGGGAGGGAGGGTGTCGCGCGATGGAGAGAGACGAGAGAGAGGCGCTAGGGATCGGGAGGGAGGCGGCGGGAGAGAGGCATGTGGAATTGCTCTGATACCATGTAAGTAATAGAATGAAATTCCTTATCTTATTCCAATGGGTCTAGAGGTCCATATATAGGACAAACCTAGAAACCCTAATGAGTACAGGAAGGAGAAAAGTACAAAAATACACCTTACAGAGAGTTTTAGAAAGATCTGTTACATATTTCTAACATAGACAATATCAACAATCAAGACTCGAAAGTGGCCCTTATATGATACAAAAATCATGCATCAAGGCATGCAAATCACAAGAACACAGATCTGAATATCAACTGCAGGTCCATATGAACATCAGCCATAAACCCCCAAAACCATCATAAAAATCCGAAATTCGCACATGGATCTAAAGCCAAAATGATGGAGGATCTAACAGCAATCAAATGTCAACGAAAGAGCTCAAAAATTTCCATCAAACCATGACAAAAACTCGGATTTATCAAGCATACACAGATCTGGAAATCCCCAAAACCGACCATCAAAAGCCACTCCAAAAACCAAATCAAAGTCCAACAAGAATCACAATCAAAATCTTGGTATAGCATCTCAACATAAGGCTCATAGGGTGGAGGAAAATTCCTATCTTAATGGCAGCCAGAGGGGTATAATTTGTACCTTAAACAGTGCTCAAGAATTGCTCAAGAACAGCAACAGCTCCAGCCCTCCACTCCAATTTCGATCAAAGATTCGCCTTGGATCCTACATGCAACACTTGATCTTTGTTCTTCTCCTTTCCAGCTTTAATTTGAGCCCAAGAAGCTCAAATTTGGTGGAGAGATGAGGTAGAAAAGTAAGGAAAGTAGTATGAAAAGACTAGAACAGCTAGAAAAACAGTAAGGTAACTGTAGTGGACAAAAGAGAACAAGCAAGCAAAAACGGGTTAATTGATTCTTTTAATGATATATATGTGGTTATCATACTTGATAATAAGACTATATGAACTTGCTATGAAGCAAGTTTTCCTCTAATAGGTAGCCTGATCTTGTGGGTGCTTGTGAATCCTTTGGGACGTAGGAAAGAAAGATGTTTTCTGATAAGATAGCCAAGATCAAAAGCTTGATGTACTTCAGTAGGAGTTGAAAGAGAGACTATCGTAACAGGTCTCTATCCCTGACCTAGGATCAATTGAGGTTCTTATAGAACAAGTTCGGGTCTGGGACTGACAACTTGTAGATAGGAAATAAATCAAAGAAACCTTACACACTTAGGGTGAAACCTGAAAATAAAAGAAATTGGTGATGTCACATATGGTCAGTCATGGAGATTTATACTCCGACTGTGCGAGGACGCGGTGACCCTCTCACCTGAGCAGGAAATGAGGTTGATCAGGCTTGGGTAGCGGACACTGAGAGCATGGGTCTAGGATCCAAGACTTTTTCACGTGTTTTCTTCGAGCCAGCTCGATTTTTACGCTTCTTTGTGATCCACAAGTTGTCTCGATCATTCCGCTGACCCGTTGGTTTTTCTTAGAGAGCCTAGGTTGGGGGTTCTCCGCAATTAGTTACGAGCTCGTTTTGTTTTTCTTAACTCTTCTCCTCCGGGAGTTGAGCAACGAGAGAGGAAGTCGGGTCCAGCAGGCTTACCTCTTCTCTTTTTTGCCTCTAGTGGCGTAGTAGTCATACTACCACTGCCTTTCCCTTGGACCACTCTTCCGCTGGGATTGGCGAGACAGACGAATCCCTTCGAGGGTTTCCTCACCGCAGAAATTATTACCTTTCCGCCAGGCTTGTGACTTTGTGATGGGGTAGTGATAGATAGACATGTGACAGTTTACCAATTGCCCAGTTAAGTTGTAGTTCCATCAGTAGACATTGATGACTTCATTGTTACCTTTCCGCCAGGTTGCGACCTAGTGATGGGGTAGTGGTTAGTAGACACAGATGAGTCATTTAATTACCTTTCCGCCAGGTTGTGACCTAATGATGGGGTAAGAGATGGGTAACTTTCCGCTAATTGCTTAGTGACGACTTTTCCACTAAGAGACTAGTGACGACATGTGCCGTTAGTAGAGACTAACAAGGGATGGGTGTTGAGAGAGTTGTGAGTTTGTTTCCTCTTATACACCTTCATGATCAAGATATCACACGTGTCGACCGAATATCAATGCCAGTTGAGAGAAAAGCTAGAAGAAATGTAGGGAACTTAGTTAGGATGCAAGGTACCATCGCATGCCTACGGAGGCACCCCAACCCTGAGGCGTACATCATACCTCAGAGTCATAGTGTGAGGTTCAATCTGGACTTTGAAATCCTACCCGGATATCGAGGTCCTAACCGGAACAAAACCACAGACTTACTTCTAGGCTTGAGTTGTTCTTTGGTCAGTTCTATTTATCGAGGGAGACACGGTGTGGTAGTGAGCGAGTGTGTTCTTCTTGTTAGCCTTACGAAAGCAACTAAATAACTTAAAAGAATCAATTAACCCGTTTTTGCTTGCTTGTTCTCTTTTGTCCACTACAGTTACCTTATTGTTTTTCTAGCCATGTAGTCTTTTTCTTACTACTTTTCTTAGTAGAACAGTGCAGAATTTGTACTTGACAATTGTTGACAGATACTTGCTTGTCCCATTTCTACTTGTGGTAGGCAAGGGTCCGACGACCGAGTAGCCGACGTAGTTTGGGCTGCAGTCGTTTCTTTTTGGAGGTTACACTTTCAGTACAGGTATATCTTTTAGAGTTCATTTGTACAGTTGTTTGTTGTGCTCTCCTCTGTAGCCTTATTTTTAGGATATATATATACTGGGTGTTGTGAAAACCCAACATGTTTATACGAATGAAATGAAAAAGAATGGATACCTTGTTGTTCAGTTCTCGTGCACCGTTCACTTCCGCTTATGGTTTCCTCGTGATTGCCTGTTTAGTTCTGGTGCACTGTTCATCATGTTTAAAAAGCAAAAAAAATTCCCCAGATTTTCGTAACAACGAATTAACTCTAAGCTAATTAAGTAGGCGAATGACGTATTTGACAGGTAACCTAAGGTACTCAGGACTGGGGAGAGGTTGTAGTAAACCAGGTGGTCGTCTATGCTCCGCGTTCACCATATGGCAAGTCAAACACCTGCTGACATGCCCAGCTACGTCCCTCTTCATCCCGTCCTACCAGAAATGTCTGCGAAGATCGTGGTACATCTTCGTACTGCCGTGATGAATGGAAAGATGCGAACAATGCGCCTCGTCAAGTATGTCTCTTCGTAGTTGCTCATCGCCGGGAACCACTACCAGGCCTGCTTTCAACAGAATCGACTCTGAGACAACAAAGTCGTCAAACTCGTCCTTCATTGCCCGCATGTATCTGTCGTGAATCCACGGGTCTGTCTGCTGACATGCTACTATACGGTCCCAAAGACTGTTGTACCTCAGAGGTAAGGAAATGGGAGAAGATGCACCTGCGGATGCCAATCCGTCAGTGCTGCAAGTAAGTCCCAAGCGTATAGCCAATTCATCGTACCCTCCGTGTGCGCTCTCCTGCTGAGGGCGTCTGCAACCACGTTTCCCTTACCGGCATGGTAAGAAATCGTGCAGTCGTAGTCCTTCAGCAGCTCTAACCATCTGCGTTGTCTCATGTTCAGCTCCTTCTGATCAAATATGTACTTCAGACTCTTGTGGTCTGTGAAGAGCTCAAAGTTAACCCCGTACAAGTAATGGTGCAAGATCTTCAAAGCGAAGACCACTGCCGCCAACTCAAGATCGTGCGTGGGGTAATTCCGCTCATGCGGTCTCAACTGTCTCGAAGCATAGGCAATCACCGGAATCAAACAACACGTGAAAAGGATGGCTCGAAACTGAAACCTAATCTTTCACGACCGTGGACACGGACCGTGCCTGCTCAGCTGTAACCGCGTAAATCTGTCCCTGTCGCATATATCCGGCACTTGATCCTGCTGCGCTTTGAGCTGGTCTCTACTGACCTCTATACCGGGAGCTCCTCTCGGTAACTATCGAACGCGATGGAGGTGGAGGTGGTGGAGACTGTAGCTGTGGGCACTGTGACTTGACATGTCCCAACTGCTGGCACTGGTAGTACTTGATCGCCCTACTCGGCGTGGAAGATGGACCGGCACTCTCTGCGGGTCTCGTGCTCTGTGCTCCAAACCTCTGCGACCCAGACGGTCGTGCTGCCTCAAAACCTCTACTGGCCAGTGCTCCTCCCAAAGTAGTCATGGGGGTCGAGCGAACACTATCAGAAGAAGCCGTTCCTGTCGGACGAAAGTGTCATGCTGACCGTTGTGGTCGGAACTGCCGTCGAATAGGTCCAGACGACCTCTGTGGTACCGGTGGCAGTCTAAAAGTACTCCCAAAACGTCTCTCTCGATGTCCTCAATCCGCTCTGATGCGTCAGTAACCTCGGCGATGGTAGTCAATCTCAGCCCTGCCAACTTCTCATGAACATCCTCCCTCATACCACGAACAAACTTCTCCAGATTCTCTTCTCCATCCCAGTCTGTCGCTCTGCCAACTCAGTCTGTTGGGAAAGCATCTGATCCTGTCTCTGTCACAGATCAGTGAGTACAACTAGTACCTGCGCCATCTCTCATGGTTGATCATGAGCTGCTCGTGGTGCCATATTAATCCTTCATGTATCGGATCATAGCATAGTTAAGCACACTTTAGGAAATAATCAGTTGTACTATTTCTCCTCTTGGGATACTTATATGAATGAAATGTTCTGGTGACTTGTGGTTACATAAATCTCATGAATGTCAAAAACTTTCCCATTCGGCTTCATGAGAAGTCAGAAGACTCTCGCTATTCGAAACTCAAGCTATTAAGTTATGCCAATGCGTGTATCGGGGTAACCTTACTCTGATACCAAACCTGTCACGACCTCCTCCCGAGGACCTTAGATTACCCGTCAAACACGTCATTCGCCTACTTAATTAGCTTAGAGTTAATTCATTGTTACGAAAATCTAGGGAAATTTTTCGCTTTTAAAACATAATGACATTTAAAAGAGTTAATTTGGCTAAACAAGCAACTATAAAGAAACCAAAAGCAGAAATAAACAGCGCACCAGAACTGAACAACAAGGTATCCATTCTTTTTCATTTCATTCATATAAACATGTTGGGGTTTTCAACACTCAATATACATATATATCCCAAAAATAAGGTTACAGAGGAGAGCACAACAAACAACTGTACAAATGAACTCCAAAAGATATACCTGCTCTGAAAGTGTAACCTCCAAAAAGAAACGACTGCAGCCCAAACTACGTCGGCTACTCGGTCGCCAGACCCTTGCCTACCACAAGTAGAAAGGGACAAGCAAGTATCTGTCAACAATTGTCAAGTACGAATTCTACACAGTTCTACTAAGGAAAGTAGTAAGAAAAAGAGTAGAACAGCTAGAAAAATAGTAAGGTAATTGTAGTGGACAAAAGAAGAACTAGCAACTAAAAGTGGGTTAATTGATTCTTTTAAGTTATTTACTTGCTTTTGGAAAGCTAACACGAAGAACACACTCGCTCACTACCACACCGTGTCTCCCTCGATCAATGGAACTTAACCAAACAACAACACAAGTCTAGAACTAAGTTTGTGGTCTTGGTCCGGTTAGGACCTCGATATCCGGGTAAAGACTTCAAAGTCCACATTGAACCTCACACTACGACTCTGAGGTATGATGTACGCCTCAGGGTTGGGGTGCATCCGTAGGCATGCGATGGTACCTTGTATGCTAACAAAGTTCCCAACTTCTTGTAGCTTTTCTCTCAACTCACATTGATACTCGGTCGACACGTGTGATAGCTTGATCATGAAGGTGTATAAGAGGAAACGAACTCACAACTCTCTCAACACCCAACCCTCGTTAGTCTATACTAACAGCACATGTCGTCACTAGTATCTTAGTGGAAAAGTCGTCACTAAGCAATTAGCGGAAAGTCACCCATCTCTTACCCCATCACGAGGTCACAGCCTGGCGGAAAGGTAATTAAAGGATTCATCTGTGTCTACTAACCACTACCCCATCACGAGGTCGCAACCTGACGGAAAGGTAATAATGAAATCATCAATGTCTATTGATGGAACTACAACTTAACTGGGCAATTGGTGAACTGTCACATGTATATTAATCACTACCCCATCACCAGGTCACAAACCTGACGGAAAGGTAAATTAATTTCTGCGGTAAGGAAACCCCCGAAGGGATTCGTCTGTCTCGCCAACCCCAGTGGAAAAGTAGTCCAAGGGAAAAGGCAGTGGTAGTACGACTACTACGCCACTAGAGGCAGGAAGAGAAGAGGTAAGCATGCCGGACCCAACTTCCTCTGTCGTTGCTCAACTCCCGGAGGAGAAGAGTTAAGAAAAATCAAACGAGCTCGTAACTAACTGCGGAGAACCCCCAACCTAGGCTCTTTAAGAAAAACCAACGGGTCAGCAGAATGGTCTAGACAACTCGTGGATCCCAAAGAAGCGTAAAAACCGAGCTGGCTCGAAGAAAACACGTGAAAAAGACGGGGATCCTATACCCATGCTCTCAGTGTCCGCTACCCAAGCCTAAGCGACCCCATCTCCTGCTCAGGTGAGGATCACCACGCCCTCGCACAGTCGGAGTATAAATCTCCATGACTGACCATATGTGACATCACTAATTTCTTTTATTTTCATGTTTCACCCTAAGTGTCTAAGGTTTCTTTGATTTATTTCCCATCTACAAGCTGTCAGTCCCATACCCGAACTTATTCTATAAGAACCTCAATTGATCCTAGGTCAGGGATACAGATCTGTTACGATAGTCTCTCTCTCAACTCCTACCGAAGAAGATCAATCGTATGATCTTGGCTATCTTATCGGAAAACATCTTTCTCTCCTACGTCCCAAAAGATTCACAAGCACCCACAAGATCGGGCTACCTATTAAAGGAAAACTTGCTTCATAGCAAGTTCATATAGTCTTATTATCAAGTATGATAACTATTGGAGGGCGTTTAGAGCAAGGGGTGGTGCGACGGAGGGAGGTGTGTGGCGCTGGCGCAGAAGGGGAGACACGCATGGCGTTTCGAGCGGGGGGCAGGTCTTCTACTCGCGCGAGGAGGGGGGAGGTGGCGAGGGGTGGTGCGACGGAGGGAGATGTGGCGTTTCGAGGGAGGGGTGGTGCACGGAGGGAGGTGTGTGGCGCTGGCGCAGAAGGGGAGACATGCATGGCGTTTCGAGCGGGGGGCATGTCTTCCACTCGCGCGAGGAGGGGGGAGGTGGTGAGGAGTTTGTAGAGGTCGGAGGGGGAAGCAGCGAAGCTCCTGTGGCGGAGGGAGGACTTGGCGGTCGTGGCGTCAGTCCATGAATCACCTGTTCTTCAATTGCCCTGTGATTAGGGGTGTTTGGGGAGGACGAGCTTGCCTTGGATAAACACTGCAGATTCGGTCGCTTTCTGGGATTCTGTTCTCTTCAACAAGGGCAAGGATCGACGGGACTTCGTGATCCTCTTCGCGTGCATTTGGGCGATCTGGCTGGGACGTAACGACAAGATTTTTAGGGACCAGTGTTTTTACAAAGAGAATGTTTTGTCTCTCACGGCTCGTCTAGCAGTTAACTAGTCCTAGTTGTAGTACACGTGTGGTTTGTGGTGTGGGGTATTCTTGGACCTTTTTCTATCTTTTCTTGTTTCCCCCCTTGTATATACCTTCTACGCTTTTCCGTTTTTGTTAATGAAAAGGGGCGAGCACCACGACGTGTATCCCCCAAAGTTTTAGACTTCAAAAAAATGTATGATAACTACATATATATCATTAAGTTTATCCCCAATCTCATAACTCATAATAAGTGTTTCAAGCCCACCTTTATAAGTAACAATTATCCTAAGGCACGCTATAAAATGGTTACTTATAGGGGTTTTCCCTTTCAATGTTTTTGTCATACCAAAACAGTGGCAATGTGTGTGTATACTCATAATAATTCAAGACATCTAGTCCTTTTAAGTTCAACCCCAACTTCATGGCTTCAAAGACACCATCTACGCATTCAATTGACATTAAAGTCTAACATTTATAGGGTCCTTTAGAGGGCATCACATGCTCCAATCATGCATCTATTGTACTCATAGATCTATTTGTACAGCGAGCATATAGCCCCATACATAAGGCAATCCAAAGCATCAAAGTTCTCCTAATTACTCAAGCAAGGTTATATCCTTCAAGATCACAAAATCCTCTAACAATCCATATTTAAAGATCATCAAAACAGTGGTCAAAATCCAATCAAAATCATCGATACTCAACAATGACTTGCAAAGGTGCACAGTACCACATAGCAGTGTATCAATAGCTAAAATCACCTATTCATCCTCTCTTAATCCCTCTTCTTTATGGGATTAAATCATAATTTGATTTTCCATTTCAATATAAGGAGATTATGGGGACTTGGGGGTTTTTAAAACCTATTAAAGGATGCCTAAAATCTTGATTAAAACATGCATCCAACAATGAAATTCGACCAGCAAGGTCCATGAACAGCAACCAAATTGTTCTCAAAATCACCACCAAAACCAATCCAAATACATGGATTTCATGGGTATTGTATCCCCCATATATCCAACATCAAATCCACCAAAGGGTGTCTAAGAATATTTCTAAAATAATGCACCTCCTTAGCCATAATGCTACCATATCAAATCTAGACATTTAGTGGTAAAAAAACAACATTAATAAACTCCTCAAAACTCATCCTATTTCGAAACTAAACCCATGGATTGATGGTTAACATGAAGGAGTATCTATCAACAAGTAATTACACTCAAGGAGACATGAAGAAACTCCTCAAATCCATAATAAAACTCTAATTTAAAGTGTATGGACAGATCTGGACACATTCAGTTACTTGTATATGACAGCAGTTAAAACACTCCCAAAATCATCTTCAAATCCACATCTAAGTCATGGATTAAAGATCAATAGAATGTAGACAAGATCAACAATCAAGGATACTCGAAAGTGGCCTTTATATCATACAAAAATCATGGATCAAGGCATGTAAATCACAAGAACACAGATCTGAATATCAACCGCAGGTCCATATGAACATCAGCCATAAACCCCCAAAACCATCATAAAAATCCGAAATTTGCACATGGATCTAAAGCCAAAATGATGGAGGATCTAACAGCAATCAAATGCCAACGAAAGAGCTCAAAAATTTCCAACTAACCATGCCAAAAACTCGGTTATCAAGCATACACAGATCTGGAAATCCCCGAAACCGACCTTTAAAAGCCACTCCAAAATCAAATCAAAGTCCAACAAGAATCACAATCAAAACCTTGGTATAGCAGCTCAACAAAAGGCTCATAGGATGGAGAAAATTCCATCTTAATGGCAGCAAAGAGGGGGTATAATTTGTACATTAACAGTGCTCAAGAACTACTCAAGAACAGCAGCAGCTCCAGCCCTCCAACTCCAATTTCGATCCAAGATTGGTCTTGAATCCTATATGCAATACTTTATCTTTGTTCCTCTCCTTCCCAGCTTTAATTTGAGCCCAAGAAACTCAAATTTGGTGGAGAGATGAGGTAGAAAAGTAAGGAAAGTAGTATGAAAAGGCTAGAACAGCTAGAAAAACAGTAAGGTAACTGTAGTGGACAAAAGAGAACAAGCAAGCAAAAACGGGTTAATTGATTCTTTTAATGATATATATGTGGTTATCATACTTGATAATAAGACTATATGAACTTGCTATGAAGCAAGTTTTCCTCTAATAGGTAGCCCGATCTTGTGGGTGCTTGTGAATCCTTTGGGACGTAGGAAAGAAAGATGTTTTCCGATAAGATAGCCAAGATCAAAAGCTTGATGTACTTCAGTAGGAGTTGAAAGAGAGACTATCTTAACAGGTCTCTATCCCTGACCTAGGATCAATTGAGGTTCTTATGGCAGACCGACAAACCCGACTTAGAAGCGGAGTCTCGAGGACGAGACTCTCTTTGAGACTTTTATGATTGTAACATCCTAATTTCTAAAAGCCAACTAAATCCTAGATGATGAATGATTATGGATGAAAGTTGATGGGATTTGGAAAGTCATTAAGTGACTAAGTGGTGGTTTGTGGCCAAGATGTGATTAAGTGGTTGATTGTAATTAGTGAAGGATCACTATTCATGGGTGGGCCTTGTTTGTAATATTAGAAAGTTGAGTGGGTTTTTGCTTCAAAATGACCAAGGCCTATATACTCCCACTAACCCCAATCTAAGCCACACTTAAGCTTAATTCCTTCTTCTTCCTCTTGAGACTTGGGGCTCTCTCTTCTCCATGGCCGAAACCTTCTTGGACCTCCACCTTCTTCCTTAACTTTTTACCTCATCTCTCCGCTAAATTTGAGTTTCTTGAGCTCAAATTAAAGATGGGAAGGAGAGGAACAAAGATCAAGTGTTGCATGTAGGATCCAAGACCAATCTTGGATCAAAATTGGAGTGGAGGGCTGGAGCTGCTGCTGTTCTTGAGCAGTTCTTGAGCACTGTTAAGGTACAAATTATACGCCCTCTTTGCTGCCATTAAGATGGAATTTTCTCCACCCTATGAGCCTTATGTTGAGCTGCTATGCTAAGGTTTTGATTGTGATTCTTGTTGGACTTTGATTTGGTTTTGGAGTGGCTTTTGATGGTCGGTTTTGGGGATTTCCAGATCTGTGTATGCTTGATAAATCCGAGTTTTGGCATGGTTTGATGGAAATTGTTGAGCTCTTTCGTTGGCATTTGATTGCTATTAGATCCTCCATCATTTTGGCTTCAGATCCATGTGCAAATTTCGGATTTTTATGATGGTTTTGGGGGTTTATGGCTGATGCCATGGAGATCGGCTGCGTATTGGGAAGCAACGAGATCTCGAACTCGATATCTCTAACTGGAGGTAGTCCTGGTAACTCCTCAGGAAACACGTCGGGATACTCCGACACAACTCTAATGTCCTGAGTCATCGGCTCTCTGTCTGTAACCTCCTGAACAAAGGCCAGAAAAGTGTCACATCCCTGATCAACCACTCGCTGTGGCACTTCCCCCATGTTTGGCGGCTATACACGACGTATTCCATGTGTCGAACATGAGAAAGTACGTGCACGATCCTCGGCACATCATCAGCTATGAGAACCTTGACATAGAGCCAGAGTTGACATATGAGGAGGAGGCAGTGCAGATACTTGATTTTGCGGTCAGGAGGCTTCGGAAAAAGGAGATTCCCTTGATCAAGATCCTATGGCACCGACATGGTGTTGAGGAGGCAACATGGGAGACCGAAGCAGCGATGCGCGAGAGATACCCGCGACTCTTCTCAGGTACTTTCGCAGTTTAGTTTATCAGTTCTCTGTTTGGCAAACCATTTCACTTTCTGGGTAAAAACCTTCTTTGAGGTTTTTATGGGTTATAAACCTTTTGAGTTTTTTATGGCAGACCGACAAACCCGACTTAAAAGCGGAGTCTCGAGGACGAGACTCTCTTTGAGGTTTTTATGATTGTAATAGCCATAATTTCTAAAAGCCAAGTAAATCCTAGAGGATGAATGATTGTGGATGAAAGTTGACGGGATTTGGAAAGTCATTAAGTGACTAAGCGGTGGTTTGTGGCCAAGATGTGATTAAGTGGTTGAGTGTGATTAGTGAAGGATCACTATTCATGGGTGGGCCTTGTTTGCAATATTAGAAAGTTGAGTGGGTTTTTGTTGCAAAATGACCAAGGCCTATATACTCCCACTAGCCCCAATCTAAGCCACACTTAAGCTTAATTCCTTCTTCTTCCTCTTGAGACTTGGAGCTCTCTCTTCTCCATGGCCGAAACCTTCTTAGACTTCCACCTTTTTCCTTAGTTTTCTACCTCATCTCTCCACCAAATTTGAGTTTCTTGGGCTCAAATTAAAGCTGGGAAGGAGAGGAACAAAGATCAAGTGTTGCATGTAGGATCCAAGACCAATCTTGGATCGAAATTGTAATTGGAGGGCTGGAGCTGCTGCTGTTCTTGAGCAGTTCTTGAGCACTGTGAAGGTACAAATTATACTCCCTTTTTGCTGCCATTAAGATGGAATTTTCTCCACCTTATGAGCCTTATGTTGGTCTGTTATACCATGGTTTTGATTGTGATTCTTGTTGGATTTTGATTTGGTTTTGGAGTGGCTTTTGATGGTCGGTTTTGGGGATTTCCAGATCTGTGTATGCTTGATAAATCCGAGTTTTTGGCATGGTTTGATGGAAATTTTTGAGCTCTTTCGTTGGCATTTGATTGCTGTTAGATCCTCCATCATTTTGGCTTTAGATCCATGTGCAAATTTCGGATTTTTATGATGGTTTTGGGGGTTTATGGTTGATGTTCATATGGACCTGCAATTGATATTCAGATCTGTGTTATGATTTGCATGCCTTGATGCATGATTTTTGTATGATATAAGGGCTACTTTCGAGTGTCCTTGATTGTTGATCTTGTATACATTCTATTGGTCTTTAATCCATGGTTTCGATGTGGATTTGAAGATGATTTTGGTAGTGTTTTAACTGCTGTCGTGTACAAGTAACTGAATGTGTCCAGATCTGTCCATACACTTTAAATTAGAGTTTTATTATGGATTTGAGGAGTTTCTTCATGTCTCCTTGAGTGTAATTACTTGTTTTTTTTACGCTCAAAGAAGGGGAAGCACTCATCGGTGTTCGCCCCAATGAGTGTAATTACTTGTTGATATATACCTTTTCATGTTAACCGTCAATCCATGGGTTTAGTTTCGAAATAGGATGAGTTTTGCGAAATACACAGATCTGGAAATCCCCGAAACCGACCTTTAAAAGCCACTCCAAAATCAAATCAAAGTCCAACAAGAATCACAATCAAAACCTTGGTATAGCAGCTCAACATAAGGCTCATAGGATGGAGAAAATTCCATCTTAATGGCAGCAAAGAGGGGGTATAATTTGTACATTAACAGTGCTCAAGAACTACTCAAGAACAGCAGCTGCTCCAGCCCTCCAACTCCAATTTCGATCCAAGATTGGTCTTGAATCCTACATGCAACACTTTATCTTTGTTCCTCTCCTTCCCAGCTTTAATTTGAGCCAAAGAAACTCAAATTTGGTAGAAAGATGAGGTAGAAAACTAAGGAAGAAGGTGGAGGTCCAAGAAGGTTTCGGCCATGGAGAAGAGAGAGCTCCAAGTCTCAAGAGGAAGAAGAAGGAAATAAGCTTAAGTGTGGCTTAGATTGGGGTTAATGAGAGTATATAGGCCTTGGTCATTTTGCGACAAAAACCCACTCAACTTTCTAATATTGCAAACAAGGCCCACCCATGAATAGTGATCCTTCACTAATCACATTCAACCACTTAATCACGTCTTTGCCACAAACCACCACTTAGTCACTTAATGACTTTTCAAATATCATCAACTTTCATCCATAATCATTCATCATCTGAATCCAAGGAGTGGTCGGGTGGTAGAGCAGTGTGCCTCCACTTTAGACGAACCCGGGTTCAAATCCCAGTGGGGACGCTCCGGACCCCCGAAATTACCGGACCTACTATTAAAAAAAATCATTCATCATCTAGGATTTAGTTGGCTTTTAGAAATTAGGGATGTTACAATCAAATCAAAGTCCAACAAGAATAAAGACATTCTTTAAGTTCCTTCAGAAATCGGGTACATAAAGACATTCTTTTAGTATAAGAACTCTACCACTAGATAATGATAGTCGACAATTCCAGACGGCTACTGCTGCAACACTTGCATCAGATCCCATTTGGATGACTATCTCCCCTTCCTCTAGATTTCTATTTTCCTAAAACAAATGCAACAAATTGCATACATGAAAAGAAGCACCGGAATCTACAACCCAACTTGCTTCTCGTCCAACGAGAAAGCTAGTTTCAATGATAAAAGTAGATTTCATACCTGTTGGGGCTTTACCTTTGTCTGACGACTTCAGGTATTCCAGGCAGTTACGCCTCCAGTACCCCGGCTTTTTGCAGTGGTGACAAACATCGGATTTCTTCGACGCTATCAGTGTGGAGGCACTAGAAGATGAGCCAACGCCTTGACTCTTCTTATTTCTCTTCTGACCGGGCCCTTCCGAGAATCTTACTTCTGACCGCGCTTCCCTCTAACCTGTGCAACCATTGCACTGCCAGCGGGACCATCTTTCTTCATTACGTCTTTTGCAGACTTTAATGCAGCAAGAAGACCAGCGTTCGACAAGTCCAACTTGTTCATGTGGAATGAAACAACAAAATTATTGATAGACTTGGGCAAGGACAGCAGAATGAAATCAGCTTGCATGTCTGCATCCATGTTGGCCCCAAGAGTCTCCAGTTCAGACAAGTATCCAAATATTTTGAGTACGTGCTCTCGAACCGAAGTTCCTTCCTGCATCTTGCAGCGAACGAGCTCTTTCATAATATTGTAACGCTGGGTGTGGTTAATGTCACCAAACATATCTTTTAGATTCTGCATTATCTACAGGCATGTGCTCATCTCCACATGTTGCTTCTGAAGAACATTGGAGAGAGAACCCAGACTATAGCATCTAGCCAAGACATGATCTTCATCATACTTGTCATTATATGCTTTTTCTTCCTTGGATTTAGGACTCTCATGCTTGTCCTTGGAGAGTACATAACTTATGTGCTCTGCAGAGAGAACAAGCTCCAAATTACGGATCCAATCCGAGTAATTTGAGCCGGTAATTGGTTGACCTCAAGAAGCCTACTAAGTTGGTTCAAGGACTTCATTTTCTGAAATTAAGAATGCACTATATTAGAACATATAAACATATATTCATATTTATGATATTTGATTAAGGTATTTTAAATCAAATTATTCTTCCATTGTCGACTTTGAAAGTTCATTCCCTTAATCACCTTCAAAGTAAGAGATATACTTACCACTATATCTCTAGCAAGAATTGGGATCTCCTCTTTATCTTTGTCACATCCCAATAATATGAGAATCTGCGACTATAATAAAGAGAAGCAGGAACACATTCCGCCTTGCAAGTCCAACTTGCATTTTCCAATTCGGTCTTTAACACCCGAGCCCACCACCCCTAAGGCGATGTTAACCCGTTTTAAATTGAACCAACCGTCAACAGGAATAGTACTCGCTATGCGCAATCCAACATCGCTCCAATAATATAAGGATCCAATGTTGGGGTTACTACGCATACAACCTTACTCTTTCGAGAAGCAAAGAGCCCGATCCAGATGCGCTAGCATACAGGAGCTGTCACTTCGGACAGGCGTCTCCTACATGCAATCCCTGGCGACGGAACTCTTCGCCTTAAAGGGAGACCATGGATGTCACTTATGTGATCCTCCACCTCATATTCAAATTTTAATTAATTATCATGAATCACATTCATATAATTAATTCCTCCAGGGGAAATAATAACTCTATTCATAATAGAGTGTCTGAATTGGACATAATCAATTTAATCATATTAAATTAATTATCGATCCAATTCAATCAACAAACTTGATTATTTTACTTGAATATATATGGTAATATCTCAAAGTACGTATTAATTCCAATTTTAATAATTAGAAAATACGCCTTGATTTTCTCCGGCATTATCGAGTCCCTACCCGTTGTCATGGTCAGTACCGACGAGAGTGGGACGGACCACATACGTTGCAACCCGCAACCCCAATGCTCTCCGACTAGACACCATATCCACCTCAGGAAAGGATAATGCCAAATATATCAATTTGTACTTGAGATGATCATCGGTTCTTCAATCGAAATTATACCATATAGTAATAATCAAAACATTTTTTATTATAAGGAAATTTGCTACACAAATTTCCAATCTTATTCAAGCATCAAGTTTGATGATTGTATTTCCAATTATGATCCATATCAAATCTAATCAATTACTTGGTTGAGGCCAAGTCAATTAAGGAAATAATCATCTTTCAATATTTCACAAATATTTTCCATAATTATTTCATGAAATTAACAATTAATTTCACTAATTGACAATCACATGGTTCTTGATTAGGACTGTAATTTCAGCAGTGAGTCCTACTCACTAAAATTAACATATCTCAATCAATTTAAATCCAAATTATACAAACTCAATTTTCAAAGATTGCTAACTTGATTTAGAACAGAAACTAAGTGATGTTTCATGCATTTCGAGGCGGATCAAAACAGTATCTTTAATTATGTTAAGATCTACAGTTCTCGCAACAGTGCATACATGTTCATTAAAACAACCATATCTCGAGCATACGGAATCCGAATTACGCAAACTCAGATCCTATGGTTTCCTTGTTTAATGGAGAACAAAATACAAGTAAATAATTCGTGCTTAAACATTTTAAACATGGCCGAAATTATTTACTAAACAAATCTGTGAAATCAAATGCGACAAAAACTTTCGCGACCTTAACAAACCCAAGTCGTCCTCGGTTTGCGAATCATATTCGAAACCGTCGACCTAAGGCTCTGATACCACTTGAAGGATATGGATTTATCCTCAAGTGCATCACGGAAGCGTGATCGTCGTATCGGATACGACACAGAACGACTAGTCGTACTAGTTGTTCTGTGCAGCGGAATTTAAAAATTTTCATGTGATGAAACCACATGATCCAAGAACAATTCTCAGATTGTTTCATCTATAACCACAACAAGTATAAAGGAATACCTCTTGAAGCGTGGTTGATCGACTCTCTAAGAGAAGAGACCTCCCGTCTCAAGTCCGATCGTCGGAGAGATTGCTTGCGAGCGCGGTGATGAACCGCGTAGTCCTCGCCAGTGTTCAGAAAGGCGGCCCAGGCGGCGGCATATGCGGCCGCATATGCGTAGTCGGGCACTGGACCGTACCGCATATCCAGTATTCGGTCCAGATGCGGTTTGGGCGAGTATGCGGTCGAGTAAACCGCATATGCGGCCGCATACTCGGCCACCTTTTGTATAGAGCCCTTTCATACGTACTTCATATTTTAGTTGCCGGAACTGGTACCTACTGCAGTACTACTGCAGTATTTTGATAATTTCACATGGCATTCCATGTAACTCTAATTCTAGGAAGCAATATATAAGTGATATCATTTACAGCAGCCAACCGTGTTCTCAAAATAATCTCAAGAAAGAGAGAAAGAGCATATGTTGTGAGTAAATGCAGGCACATTGTTGAACCACTATAAATTCTTGCCGTGTGAGATTAAGCTTGTATCTCTAGTTTGATCTCGGTTTTTCTTGTAAGCTTTTAATCAGATCGGATCTCAACAAGGGCCGAATGTACGTTCGAGCTAACCTGCTGAGGATAATGGTAGAAATAGTTACGACCATCCAACGAAGAGAATTGCTTACTAAGCTCGATCTTCACAATTAAGTTGAAGCCAATGCAGTGTGAGTACCTGTCACTTCGCTTCTTTTAGCTATAGGATCTATCTTGCTCCTTGTCTTTGTGCAAGTAGCTGACTCGACCCCCACTTTACCCGGATAATTGTATAGAACATCTCGTCAAATTTACACACTCAAACACAAACTCATTGCCTCCATGATAATCCCCTTGTTCTGCAAACTCCTGAGCGTATATTGTAATGTTATTTGTTCGTTCTGCTTAACTACATTTCTAGACTCCTCCAACCTACCTCCCTACAAAAAATTTAAACAAGGAGAAAGGAAAACGAGATCCCTACCATGTGGGTGCTACTACTCAAATCTCAATTATTCCTGCACTGCCTTCTCGCCTTTGGGCCAAAAGAAATTCACATCATGTCAGCAGTGAAAAGAAAAAGGAGGGAGGGAGCTGTTGGTTATCATGTACCTTCATGTTTGTACTGTTCTTAAAAATAAAATATCAAGTTGATGTCGTTTACATCAGACAGTCCTTGGTCCTTGTACATCGGTGTGCAGTCGATTTTTCCACCACCATCACCACCACCATCCACAATTTATATTTTACTATTGTTTCTACGATTTATTATTATTTTTTTGACGCTCAAAAAAAGGGGGATACACTCGTAGGTGTTCACCCCAATATATTGAAAAGAGAATGTAAAGAGATTTTACAAAAGGAAAGAAAAGCTCAAACCAACAAAAAGACCCTTTGGGGGCATCCTAAATCAAACAACCCTCGCAAGATCGAAATCCTTGTCTACCCAGAAGACCAATCAAGCACAAGACGCGTAGCAATGATGGAGATATTTTCCTTGTAGAAACGTTGTCCCGCAAAGAGGGCCTCATTCCTCCCCAACCAAATGCTCCATAAGCGCGCAATCGGATCCAGCAGCTCCCTCCTAGCCCTGCCCCTGGAGGTCGCCAAACTCTCCCAGAAAGAAGCAGCGATCACGGTATTGATCCAGCCAAGGTCAGCCCAAAGATCACGTACACGAAGAATAGGTGATTGATGGTTTCGCGCTCCGTGTCGCACAGCCCGCAGATCGGCCCAACATTGGGGAACATAATTGCACACCGATCACGAGTTAAGAGTCTCCCCCTGCGAAGAAGCCAAAGAAATATGCCAATGCGCTCAGGAAGCTTGAGTCCCCACAAGAATCTGCAGTCGCACACAAGAGCAGCGTCGTCCCCAGGAATGCTCGAAACGAGAGCAGAGTACGCCTTTCTCGTAGAGAAAGATCCATCCTTCCACGCCCAGTGGTCCCGGCCATCAGTAGGCTTGATAGCATCCGCAAGCAGACTCATCAGCGAAAGGAAATCGTCCAATCGTTGATCCGAAAGGTTCGCAACAATCCTAGGGCACCAACAGCCATCATCCCAGCACGAGGCTACCGAAGCCTCTTTATCTTCCACCAAATCATACAAACGAGGGAACACATCCTTTAAAGCACCACTTCCAGACCAATCGTCGGTCCAAAAACGAAAAGAGTTCCCCTTCCCCAGCATAGGTTTAAAAAGGTAGCGATTACGATTAAAGACATTCAGCACCCCACGCCAAAAGGTAGAGAGGTGACCGGAGGGGCTCCCCCGAGTACCGGCCATCATCTCCACTCCCAACGTCTCCCGCAGAATATTCAACATGAAGTTCTCCTCAATTCCCCAAACCCGCGAAGACCACTTAAGCAAAAGGGCGTCATTAACCACATCCATCCGCCTCACTCCCAAGCCCCCCCCCCCCCCCCCCCGCTTGGGCCTCGTAACATCACCCCACCCCACCAAATGCACCCCCCTTCTCCCCTCTCCCTTCCTTCCCCACAAGAACCCCCGCATACACTTCTCCATACGCACCCGAATCCCCTTAGGCAAATTACGAACCGAGAAGAAGTAAATTGGAATAGAGGATAGCACCACTTTTAGAAGAACCAGCCGCCCGCCCCTGGATAAAAGAGCCGCTCGCCACCCGGCCAGGCGAGCCTCCATCTTCTCCACCACCACCTTCCAATCACGAAGCCGAACGCGACCCACAGCCAAGGGCAGACCAAGATAATCAAAGGGGAGCCCACCTGGGGAGGAACCCAGCATCCGGCCACACTCCAAGACATCCTCCTGTGACATACCGAATGGGACCACCTTAGACTTTGTCCTATTAATCAAGAGGCCCGAGACCTCGCTGAAAAGCTGAAGAGTAGTAGCCATACCGGATACCTCTGATGGACCACCCTCGATAAAGCAAATGGTGTCATCAGCGAACTGAAGAAGAGGGACATGAAAGTCCCCAATATAGCAACCTCGAGTAAGACTCGCAGCAGCCACGCCATCAATCATACGGGGCAACACGTCGACTGCCAACACAAATAGGAGGGGAGCGAGAGGACACCCCTGACGCACCCCCCTCCTTGGCTGGAAGAATCCCCCGACCGGGCAACCATTAAGAAGAACGGAAAGGGAGGTCGTGGACACACTTCTACGATTTATTATTGTTTTATCTCAAATATTTTTTTCTTATATTTTAATTTAAGTATGCCAACAAATTTCACTTTTATTTTTTTATGATTCACTCTTTTATCTAAAATGGCCATTTTTTAAAAAGCTTTCTCTGAAATCATTTCGTACTAAAAAGTCTATGCATATATTTCATCTATTGTTATTTTTTCGTAACATAAATCTCTAATATTTGAATTCAATTTATTACTTTAATTATTTTTAAAATAAAATAATACAAACCGCATAATCCGCATATACTTCCGCACATCCGCTTACTCGCTTCAGACCGCCTGACCGAACGAATACCGCATACCGACTTTCTGAACCTTGGTTCTCGCAATCCAACAAGATGATCCAAGCACGGTTGCTCATGATCTCGTCGTACGAGATCGAACGTCTCCTTCGTGAGCGTAGCACTCCAAGAAGATGGAGAACCGAAAACGTCGAAGCAGCGGCGCGGTGGCGATGGCGTCGACGAACCTCTCCTCTAGGGTTTGGTGGACGGCCACCAAGAAGAGGGAGAGAGGATTGGTGTGTGAGAAGAAAAGAGAGAGAGAGAGAGAGTTTTGCTCCAATATTGCATAGCCCTAGAGAGCATGGTATGCCTCTCTATTTATATGATTTTGAGATACATGGATCTCAATCCATGGGACATAAAAAATCAATTGATGAGATTGATTTATATTTAATCCAATGGCCAAGATTGTTGTTGGTAAAAAACCAACAAATAATAATCTAATTTAAATCAAATATATTTGATATCTCAAATATATTTCAATCCTAAATTAGATCAAGCAATTATGGAGAGATGTGCATGGAGATCTCCACATTAGGAGTGGTGGGGACGGCTACCAATTTCCTTATGGAATTGGTGGTCGTCCACCATCTCTCCATGGTGGAGGCAAATCCATGTAATCTCACAAGATTACATATCTCCATGAATTTCTCCCATAATTTCCAACAACTTTTGTTGTGGTTTATTCTTCAAAAATAATTCATAATTAATTTTGAGAATATTGCAATCTTGCCATTGAAAATTTGTGAATCATATTCACAACCCAAAACAACATATAATTTACATTATCAATTAATTATACAATGTGTATCCAATACACATAATAATTAATCAACAAATATAAATTATAAGTAGCTCTCTCTAGTACATTATAAATCACATTTATAATATATTACGAATAATTGGATATTTCTATCCACATTATTCTTATACATAATAATTAAATCATATTTAATTATATTGCATAATTTCTTCAGACATCAAGATAATTAAATCACATTTAATTATCAATTCCTTAATGCTTAGATCTTATGAAATTATTCTTGAACTCCTTCAAGAATAATGCGATTTCTCCGCAGACACTTGGAGATAAGGACATGGCGATTGTATTGTTCCACGTATAGTGACTTGGATGTTGAGATCATATCTCAAATCCAGATCCCATGGACCTCCCACAGAGGCTTGATCAAATCAAGACCGTAGACCTAATCTTCTCATTGCATCTGAATCTCATTCAGATCAATGTCCAGTACATGGACTAAGATTATGTTACTTCTCTAATGAAATGAGTCACTAAAATCCAAACATGTTTCATCACTCCCTCGGAATGGAAGCGTCATGGTTATACAATCGTTTATGATCACATCACCATCAGGTATTCCCAATACCTGTACATCCTGCATACTGGAAGACTTATGATCATTCTGAAGATAAAGATCGCTTTTACAATGTCATCTTCAGGGTTTGATCATTAAGTTTCTCAATCTTGATCATTGGGAATTGGTATAGATCACATGCTTTCCCAAAGCATATATCATACCTTCAAATTCATGTCATGCTTCCAAAGCATTACGACCATGCATGGAATTTGATCAGTCCCAATACCTCATGAGTGAGCTCATGTCTCCCGATTCACAAGTGAATCTGTATGATCCTTTGAGAGATCGTATTACTCATATGTCCTTACATGCACACCAGCTCGTCGGTGTATATATCTTGGTTAGGTCATCAACCTATTGGTCTGTCAAATATACATACTTAGACATATAGCAACACATCTGTCTCCGGTCAGAGGATGCATGCCTATGTTGTGACAACATTCAACAAAGTTCTTTGGTTATCTCGATCTCGATAAATCAACCCATTGACTCAACTAATCTGACACCTCTGAATCACTATTCCCATGCAGAGGACCTGCATCAAGAGGTCAGTCAGATATCAGCCATTTGAGAAAGGATTGCCATCTCCTACTCAGGCTGGAGATCATCACTTAACAATCATTTGATGATGCTTGATGAGTCCTCTATCTAACTCCTTAGATATTCATCCAAGCATCAGCCTCTGTGATTCATTCAATGAATCAACAGCTGTATGATCATCAAGTTGGCCATGGTACATAACCCTTATTATACAGAGGGACCTTATAGTGCATTCATTCATTCAATCTCAGAAAGGGAGTGAAAAATAATCAACATTTATTGTAGGAATGGTTCTCCTGGGGCTCGCATTGCTAACAATGGAGCTGAGGATGGAGGAGTTGTCTGATTTCTCATACCACCCATCCAGGGATGAGTCCGCTAGAGCCGAGCATCTATTCTCTGAGGAGATTCACCAGCATTCTGAGGCAGAAATTCCGAGGGAGTCAGGAGCCAACAGAGCTGAGGTAGGCTAAGAGCCTGTAGCAGGCGCAGAGGTCACAGGGATTGTTCTTCCTACTGCACCGAGACACCATGATGTTTTCACATCCTACCAGAGAGCTGAAGTACCCAGGTTCCAGTGCACGGTTACGTCTGACGATGCGGAGCAGTGGCTCAGGACGATGACGAAGGTATCAGGATGATTCAGGCACCACCAGACTCGTGGTTACCCTTTGCTGAGTTCTCACTTACTGGGTTTGCAGAGCGCTGGAGGGAGGCTACTGTGTCTGAGATGGGGTGTGTGCCGACTTGGACAGACTTTGAGACCCACTTCAGAGCCCACTTCTTCTCAGGGAAGTGGAGAGAGACACAGCGCAGGTTGTTTGCAGAGCTGAGACAGGGAGGATGACAGCACGAGAGTACTTTGTGCGCTACACAGAGTTGTCACGCCACACATCTTCTGCAGCTGCTTTTCCAGATGAGAATCTGGAGAAGTTTGTTCCTGGCATGAGGGAGGATATTCAGGAAAAGTTAGCAGGGCAAAGATTGACTACCATCGCTGAGGTTACTGATGCAGCAGAGCGGATTGAGGACGTCCGCGAGAGACGTTTTGGGAGTACCTTTAGACCGCCACCGGTACCACACTTGATCTTTGTTTCGGGTCTGGGACTGACAGCTTGTAGTTGGGAAATAAATCAAAGAAACCTTAGACACTTAGGGTGAAACATGAAAATAAAAGAAATTGGTGATGTCATATATGGTCAGTCATGGAGATTTATACTCCGACTGTGCGAGGGTGCGGTGACCCATACCTGAGCAGGAGATGAGGTCGCTCAGGCTTGGGTAGTGGACACTGAGAGCATGGGTCTAGGATCCTAGTCTTTTCTTCGAGCCGGCTCGATTTTTACGCTTCTTTGGGATCCACGAGTTGTCTAAACCATTCCGCTGACCCGTTGGGTTCTCTGCAGTTAGTTACGAGCTCGTTTGGTTTTCTTAACTCTTCTCCTCCGGGAGTTGAGTGGATGAAGCTGATCCCCCTCTCACTGGCTGACTTCAACGTGAGAGGAAGTCGGGTCCGACAGGCTTACCTCTTCTCTTTCCTGCCTCTAGTGGTGTAGTAGTCGCACTACCACTGCCTTTTCCCTTGAACCACTCTTCCATTAGGGTTGGCGAGACAGACGAATCCCTTCGGGGGTTTCCTCGCCGCAGAAATTAATTTACCTTTCCGCCAGGTTTGTGACCTGGTGATGGGATAGCTATTAATATACATGTGACAGTTCACCAATTGCCCAGTTAAGTTGTAGTTCCATCAGTATACATTGATGATTTCATTATTACCTTTCCGTCCGGTGGCGACCTGGTGATGGGATAGTGGTTAGTAGACACAGATGAATCCTTTAATTACCTTTCCGCCAGGCAGTGACCTCGTGATGGGATAAGAGATGGGTGACTTTCCGCTAATTGCTTAGTGACGACTTTTCCACTAAGAGACTAGTGACGACATGTGCCGTTAGTAGGGACTAACGAGGGTTGGGTGTTGAGAGAGTTGTGAGTTTGTTTCCTCTTTTACACCTTTATGAGAAAGCTATCACACGTGTCCACCGAGTATCAATACGAGTTGAGAGAAAAGCTAGAAGAAGTGTTGGGAACTAAGTTAGGATGCAAGGTACCATCGCATGCCTACGGAGGCACCCCAACCTGAGGGTACATCATACCTTAGAGTCATAGTGTGAGGTTCAACCTGGACTTTGAAGTCCTACACGGATATCAAGGTCCTAACCGGACCAAGACCACAGACTTACTTCTAGGCTTGAATTGTTGTTTGGTTAATTCCATTGATCGAGGAAGACATGATGTGGTAACGAGCGAGTGTGTTCTTCTTGTTAGCCTTCCGAAAACAAGTAAATAACTTAAAAGAATCAATTAACCCGTTTTTGCTTGCTAGTTATCTTTTGTCCACTACAGTTACCTTATTGTTTTTATAATTGTTCTAGTCTTTTTTCTTACTACTTTCCTTAGTAGAACTGTGTAGAATTTGTACTTGACAATTGTTGACAGATACTTGCTTGTCCCTTTTCTACTTGTGGCGGGCAAGGGTCCGGCGACCGAGTAGCCGACGTAGTTTAAGCTGCAGTCATTTCTTTTTAGAGGTTACACTTTCAGAACAGGTATATCTTTTGGAGTTCATTTGTACAATTGTTTGTTGTGCTCTCCTCTGTAGCCTTATTTTTGGGATATATATGTATATTGGGTGTTGTGAAAACCCAACATGTATTTATGAATGAAATGAAAAATAATGGATACCTTGTTGTTCAATTCTGGTGAACTGTTCACTTTCGTTTTTGGTTTCCCCGTGGTTACTTGTTTAGCCAAATTAAATCTTGTGAATGTCATCATGTTTAAAAAGTGAAAAATTTCCCCAGGTTTTCGTAACAACGAATTAACTCTAAGCTAATTAAGTAAGCGAATGACGTGTTTGACGGGTAACCTAAGGTCCTCGGGAGGAGGTCGTGACCGGTTTTGTATCAAAGCAAGGTTACCCCAATACACGCGTTCGCATAACTTAATAGCTTGAGTTTCGAATAACGAGAGCTTTCTGACGTCTCGTGAAGCCGAATGGTAAAATTTTTGACATTCATGAGATTTATGTAACCACAAGTCACCAGAATATTTCATTCATATAAGTATCCCAAGAGGAGAAATAGTACAACTGATTATTTCCTAAAGTGTGCTTAACTATACTATGATCCGATACAGGAAAGATTAGCATGGCACCACGAGCAGCTCATGATCAGTCGGGAGAGATGGCGCGGGTACTAGATGCACTTACTGATCTGCGACAGAGACAGGATCAGATACTTGCCCAGCAGACTGAGTTGGCAGAGCGACAGACTGGGATGGAATTGAGGATGGAGGAGCTATCTGATTTCTCATACCACCCATCCAGGGATGAATCCGCTAGAGCCGAGCATCTAATCTCTGAGGAGATTCACCAGCATTCTGAGGCAGAAATTCCGAGGGAGTTAGGAGCCGACAGAGCTGAGGTAGGCCAAGGGCATGTAGCAGGCGCAGAGGTCACAGGGTTTGTTCTTCCTACTGCACCGAGACACCATGATGTTTTCACATCCTACCAGAGAGCTAGAGTACCCAAATTCCAGGGCACGGGTACATCTGATGAGGCGGAGCAGTGCCTCAGGACGGTGACGAAGGTGTTCAGGATGATTCAGGCACCACTAGAGTCATGGTCACCCTTTGTTGAGTTCTCACTTACAGGGTTTGCAGAGCGCTGGTGGGAGGCTACTGTTTCTTAGATGGGGAGTGTGCCGACTTGTACAAACTTTGAGACCCACTTCAGAACCCACTTCTTCTCAGGGAAGTGCAAAGAGACACAGCGCAGGTTGTTTGCAAAGCTGAGACAGGGCAAGATGACAGCGCGAGAGTACTTTGTGCGCTACACAGAGTTGTCACGCCACACATCTTCTGCAGCTGCTTTTCCAGAGGAGAATCTGGAGAAGTTAGTTCGTGGCATGAGGGAGGATGTTCAGGAGAATTTGGCAAGGTTGAGATTGACTACCATCGCCTAGGTTACTAACGCAGCAGAGCGGATTGAGGACATCCGTGAGAGACGTTTTGGAGTACTTTTATACCACCACCAGTACCACAGAGGTCGTCTGGACCTATTCGGTGGCAGTTCCGACCACAGCGGTCAGTACGACGCTTTCGTCCGACAGGGATAGCTTCTTCTGGCAATGTTCGCTCGACCCCCACGACTACTTTGGGAGGAGCACTGGCCAGTGGAGGTTTTGAGGCAGCGCGACCATCTGGGTCGCAGAGATTTGGAGCACAAAGCGCGAGATCCGCAGAGAGTGCCGGTCCATCTTCTACGCCGAGCAGGGCGATCAGGTGCTATCAGTGCCAACAGATGGGACATGTCAGGTCCCAGTGCCCACAGCTACAGACTTCATGATGCAGCGTGACCCCAAATTATGGGGCCACATTTATTTAATTAAATAATTATCAATTTTATTTACGTTTTTAGCGGTCATATTGGTCTAATTAAATAATTGAGATCGCCTGTGATCTCAACGTTTATTTCGTAGACTTTAATTGCAATTTTGAGTCCATTAATTAATTAGAGTCTAATTAGAATAATTAGAGGTCAATTAGGATTAAATTAGTTGTTAATTTGATTTGTTTACTATTTTTGTAAACCCTATCTCCTATATAAAGAGAGGGTAGGTCCATTGTTTTAGTCAGTCAATTATGAAGTAAAATTCGAGATTTTATCTCCCTCTCTATCTCCTTCTCCTTCCCCACGTGGTCTTCACGGTTCTTCTTCTTCAACCCCTCGTTTCCGACGAGTTCTTCTTCTTCTCAACCCCTCTAATTTCTTCTTCCAAATATTTTCCACCGTTCAAATTATTTCCCGCGCGACGCCGATTTTCCATTTGCATCAATTGGTATCAGAGCATGGCCTTTAGATCGTCCTCACGATCTAACGATCCGTCCCGGCGTCCGCACCGACACCATCATTCATCCGAACGAAGACGGCAAGCCAATGACGCCTACGACAAGGAAACGAAGCGCATGTTATGTGATTTGTACAACAACTTTCGAGCCATGTCTTCAATGTTTCGGGGCCTCACGGCCGACTTTGAGGCCTACCGCGACGCCCAATCGAAGCCACCAACCGCTGAAGCCGCCACCGCGAGTTTTCACAACGAAGAACTCGCCGAGGAAGCCGATCAAGCCGCTGTCCAGACCATTTTTGAAGAAAAAATCGACGAAACGGTTGCTGTCCCGGCGATTTCCGAACCAACGCTGCCGCCGGAATCGAATCCGCTGCCCCCTCCGACCACCCCGGCGCCATTCCCACCACCCCAGGTAACTCCCCCTTCCCTCCTCACCCGGCCGAACCCCTCCCAGCCGCTGATCACCCTTCCTCCCGCCTCCTTTTTCCCTTCCTCACCAACCCATCTCGCCGACTGCTATTCCCCTCCCACCTGCGCCTCTGCCAACCGACCCCACACCCCAACCCCGTGCGCCCTCGCCCCAGCAGTCCGCAAACTCGGCCCCGACCTCACCCTAGCCCTGCGCCTCCCCAGCGAGAGATCGCCGCCGCCAGCAGCCCGACCCCCGCGGCGCCTCCCACAGACCTCCCCAAGAACCCCGCTGCCAACCCCATCACGCCATCCCACCACGTCCCTCCCTCGACCCTGTGGCCTAATCCCAGCGCCGCCACTTCCCCTTTTCCCCTTCCCTACCTCGCCGCCGCCCCGCTCTTTCCCCTCCATGTTTGGCGCGCTGCTGCGCGGCACCCAGATCGAGCCACGCCACCCCAGCCCAGCAACCCACGGGTCTTGCGCCTAAGCCTCGCTTCCCCACCGCCTGGAACGCCGCTGCTGAACCGGACTTCGCCAACCGCCCTCCCGCGACTCCCGGTGCCGCCGCCTCGCGTGGTAACGGGAAGAAACCCTATCGGGTGCTTCTTAAGGAAGGGAACCCAATCCCTCAATTCCAGGGAAATGAGGTTGAATTGGGAAAATTGCAAAGACAAATTTCCAAAAAAACCTAATTGCATAAAGAACAAAAGCAATGAAAATGTGAGGCAAAATGAAGGGGTACGAAAATTGCACCCCTATCCCTGGTGGCGAAAATTTTTAAAGAGAAGGGCTGAAAACCAGGATTATGGGGACTCTCCTTATTCAAATAGGACTAGGACCTTGGGTTTTTCCTATTTAAGGACCCCATGGCTCCAACTTTTAGACACATCTCCCCTTCTCCTCTCTTTGTGCCATTGCTTCATCATGGATTATTCAAGGGCCATATTTTCCATGCCGCATCAATTCTTTGAGCACCATGGGGAGAAGACGACGATCGAGACGACGCCACCGTACGCCCCGCATATGTTTTTCAACCACGGTGGCCACGCCTCTTCCGCCCGCACATGGACTCCACCGTTCGCGCCCCACATGTTCTTCGAGAAGACCCTTGACGCCGCCGAATCATCCTCCAAGCTTGCAGTTCACGCAATTCGTCAGGAGCCGAATTTTTAAAGCGGTGGAGAGTTGATGCAGCGTGACCCCAAATTATGGGGCCACATTTATTTAATTAAATAATTATCAATTTTATTTACGTTTTTAGCGGTCATATTGGTCTAATTAAATAATTGAGATCGCCTGTGATCTCAACGTTTATTTCGTAGACTTTAATTGCAATTTTGAGTCCATTAATTAATTAGAGTCTAATTAGAATAATTAGAGGTCAATTAGGATTAAATTAGTTGTTAATTTGATTTGTTTACTATTTTTGTAAACCCTATCTCCTATATAAAGAGAGGGTAGGTCCATTGTTTTAGTCAGTCAATTATGAAGTAAAATTCGAGATTTTATCTCCCTCTCTATCTCCTTCTCCTTCCCCACGTGGTCTTCACGGTTCTTCTTCTTCAACCCCTCGTTTCCGACGAGTTCTTCTTCTTCTCAACCCCTCTAATTTCTTCTTCCAAATATTTTCCACCGTTCAAATTATTTCCCGCGCGACGCCGATTTTCCGTTTGCATCACCACTGAATGTCCAGATTTGATATGGTTGCATTATGGCTAAGGAGATGCATGATTTTAGAGACATTCTTAGACACCCTTTGGTGGATTTGATGTTGGATATATGGAGAATACAATATCCATGAAAATCATGTATTGGATTGGTTTTGGTGGTGATTTTGAGAACAATTTGGTTGTTGTCCATGGACCTTGCTGGTCGAATTTCATTGTTGGAAGCATGTTTCAATCAAAATTTTAGGCATCCTTTAATAGGTTTTAAAAACCCCCAAGTCCCCATGTTTTCCTTATATTGAAATGGGAAATCAAATTATGATTTAATCACATAAAGGAGAGGGATTAAGAGAGGATGAATAGATAATTTTGGCTATTCATGCACTGCTATATGGTACTGTGCACCTTTGCAAGTCATTGTTGAGTATCGATGATTTTGATTGGATTTTGACCACTGTTTTGATGATCTTTAAATATGGATTGCTAGAGGATTTTGTGGTCTTGAAGGATATAACCTTGCTTGAGTAATTAGGAGAACTTTGATGTTTTGGATTGCCTTATGTATGCGTCTATATGCTCGCTGTACAAATAGATCTATGAGTAGAATAGATGCATGATTGGATCATGTGATGCCCTCTAAAGGACCCTATAAATGTTAGACTTTAAAGTCAATCGAATGCCTAGATGGTATCTTTGAAGCGATGAATTTGAGGTTTGAACTTAAAAGGATTAGATGCCTTGAATACACGCACATTACCATTGTCTTGGTATGACAATAACATTGAAAGGGAAAACCCCTATTAGTAACCATTTTAGAGCATGCCTTAGGATTATTGTTACTTATAAAGGTGGGCTTGAAACACATATTATGAGTTATGAGATTGGGGATAAACTTAATGATTTATATGTGGTTATCATACTTGATAATCAGACTATATGAACTTGCTATGAAGCAAGTTTTCCTCTAATAGGTAGCCCGATCTTGTGGGTGCTTGTAAATCCTTTGGAACGTAGGAAAGAAAGATGTTTTCCGATAAGATAGCCAAGATCATAAGATTGATATACTTCAGTAGGAGTTGAAAGAGAGACTATCGTAACAGGTCTATATTCCTGACCTACGATCAATTGAGGTTCTTATATAACAAGTTCGGGTCCGGGACTGACAGCTTCTAGATCGGAAATAAATTAAAGAAACCTCAGACACTTAGGGTGAAACATGAAAATAAAAGAAATTTGTGATGTCACATATGGTCAGTCATGTAGATTTATACTCCGACTGCGAGGTCGCGGTGACCCTCACCTGAGCAGGAGATGAGGACGCTCAGGCTTGGGTAGCGGACACTGAGAGCATGGGTCTAGGATCCTAGTCTTTTTCACGTGTTTTCTTCGAGCTGGCTCGGTTTTTACGCTTCTGTGGGATCCACGAGTTGTCTAGGCCATTTCGCTGACCCGTTGGTTTTTCTTAAAGAGCCTAGGTTGGGGTTCTCCGCAGTTAGTTACGATCTCGTTTGGTTTTTCTTAACTCTTCTCCTCCGGAACTTGAGCAACGAGAGAGGAAGCCGGGTCCGGCAGGCTTACCTCTTCTCTTTCCTACCTCTAGTGGCGTAGTAGTCGTACTACCACTGCCTTTCCCTTAGACCACACTTCCACTAGGGTTGGCGAGACAAACGAATCCCTTTGGGGGTTTGGTCACCGCAGACGAATCCCTTTGGGGGTTTGGTCACCGCAGAAATTAATTTACCTTTCCGCCAGGTTTGTGACCTGATGATGGGGTAGTGATTAATAGACATGTGACAATTCACCAATTGCCCAGTTAAGTTGTAGTTCCATCAGTAGACATAGATGACTTCATTGTTACCTTTCCGTCAGATTACGACCTGGTGATGGGGTAGTGGTTAGTAGACACAGATGAATCCTTTAATTACCTTTCCGCCAGGCTGTGACCTCGTGATGGGGTAAGAGATGGGTGACTTTCCGCTAATTGCTTAGTGACGACTTTTCCACTAAGAGACTAGTGACGACATGTGCCGTTAGTAGAGACTAACGAGGGTTGGGTGTTGATAGAGTTGTGAGTACGTTTCCTCTTGTACACTTTCGTGAGCGAGCTATCACACGTGTCAACCGAGGATTAATGTGAGTTGAGAGAAAAGCTAGAAGAAGTGTTGGGAACTTAGTTAGCATGCAAGGTACCATCGCATGCCTATGGAGGCACCCCAACCCTGAGGCGTACATCATACCTCAGAATCATAGTGTGAGGTTCAATCTGGACTTTGAAGTCCTACCCGGATATCGAGGTCCTAATTGGACCAAGACCACAGACTTACATCTAGGCTTGAGTTGTTCTTTGATTAGTTCCATTGATCGAGTGAGACACGGTGTGGTAGTGAGCGAGTGTGTTCTTCTTGTTAGCCTTCCGAAAGCAAGTAAATAACTTAAAAGAATCAATTAACCTGTTGTTGCTTGCTAGTTCTCTTTTGTCCACTACAGTTACCTTACTGTTTTTCTAGTTGTTCTAGTCTTTTTCTTACTACTTTCCTTCGTAGAACCGTGTAGAATTTGTACTTGACAATTATTGACAGATACTTGCTTGTCCCCTTTCTACTTGTGGCAGGCAAGGGTTCGGCGGCCGAGTAGCCGACGTAGTTTGCTGCAGTCATTTCTTTTTGGAGGTTATACTTTCAGAGCAGGTATATCTTTTGGAGTTCATTTGTACAGTTGTTTGTTGTGCTCTCCTCTGTAGCCTTATTTTTGGGATATATATGTATATTGGGTGTTGTGAAAACCCAACATGTTTATATGAATGAAATGAAAAAGAATGGATATCTTGTTTTTCAGTTCTGGTGCACTGTTCATTTCCGCTTTTGGTTTCCTCATAAACCTGTGACGACCCCCTCCCGAGGACCTTAGGTTACCCGTCAAACACTTCATTTGCCTACTTAATTAACTTAGAGTTAATCCGTTGTTAGAAAAAATTGGGGAAAATTTTTCACTTTTAAACATGATGACATTCACAAGATTTAATTTGGCTAAACAAGCAACCACGAGAAAACCAAAAGCGGAAGTGAACAGTGCACCAGAACTAAACAACAAGGTATCCATTCTTTTTCATTTCATTCATAAATACATGTTGGGTTTTCACAACACCCAACATATATATCCCAAAACTAAGGCTACAGAGGAGAGCACAACAAACAACTGTACAAATGAACTCCAAAAGATATACCTGCTCTGAAAGTGTAACCTCCAAAAAGAAACGACTGCAGCCCAAACTACGTCGGCTACTTGGTCGCCGGACCCTTACCTGCCACAAGTAGAAAGGGGACAAGCAAATATCTGTCAACAATTGTCGAGTACAAACTCTACACAGTTCTACTAAGGAAAGTAGTAAGAAAAAGACTAGAACATCTAGAAAAACAGTAAGGTAACTGTAGTGGACAAAAGCGAACGAGCAAGCAAAAACAGGTTAATTGATTCTTTTAAGTTATTTACTTGCTTTCGGAAGGCTAACAAGAAAAACACACTCGCTCACTACGATACCGTCTCTCCCTCGATCAATGGAACTAACCAAACAACAATTCAAGCCTAGAAGTAAGTTTGTGGTCTTGGTCCGGTTAGGACCTCGATATCCATGTACGACTTCAAAATCTAGGTTGAACCTCACACTATGACTCTGAGGTATGATGTACACCTCAGGGTTGGAGTGCCTCTGTAGGCATGCGATGGTACCTTGCATCTTAACTAAGTTCCCAACACTTCTTCTAGCTCTTCTCTCAACTCGTATTGATACTCGGTCGACACGAGTGATTGCTTGCTCATGAAGGTGTATAAGAGGAAACGAACTCACAACTCTCTCAACACCCAACCCTCGTTAGTCTCTACTAATGGTACATGTCGTCACTAGTCTCTTAGTGGAAAAGTCGTCACTAGGCAGATAGCTGAAAGTTTCCCATCTCTTACCCCATCACGAGGTCACAGCCTGGCGGAAAGGTAATTAAAGGATTCATCTGTGTCTACTCCCACTAACCCTAATCTAAGCCACACTTAAGCTTAATTCCTTCTTCTTCCTCTTGAGACTTGCAGCTCTCTCTTCTCCATGGTCGAAACCTTCTTGGACCTCCACCTTCTTCCTTAGTTTTCTACCTCATCTCTCCACCAAATTTGAGTTTCTTGGGCTCAAATTAAAGCTGGGAAGGAGAGGAACAAAGATAAAGTGTTGCATGTAGGATCCAAAACCAATCGAGGATCGAAATTGGAGTTGGAGGGCTAGAGCTGTTGTTGTTCTTGAGCAGTTCTTGAGCACTGTTAAGGTATAAATTATACCCCCTCTTTGCTTCCATTAAGATGGAATTTTCTCCACCCTATGAGCCTTATATTGAGCTGCTATACTAAGATTTTTATTGTGATTCTTGTTGGACTTTGATTTGGTTTTGGAGTGGCTTTTGATGGTCGGTTTTGGGGATTTCCAGATCTGTGTATTTCGCAAAACTCATCCTATTTCGAAACTAAACCCATGGATTGACGGTTAACATGAAAAGGTATATATCAACAAGTAATTACACTCATTGGGGCGAACACCGATGAGTGCTTCCCCTTCTTTGAGCGTAAAAAAAACAAGTAATTACACTCAAGGAGACATGAAGAAACTCCTCAAATCCATAATAAAACTCTAATTTAAAGTGTATGGACAGATCTGGACACATTCAGTTACTTGTACACGACAGCAGTTAAAACACTACCAAAATCATCTTCAAATCCACATCGAAACCATGGATTAAAGACCAATAGAATATATACAAGATCAACAATCAAGGATACTCGAAAGTAGCCCTTATATCATACAAAAATCATGCATCAAGGCATGCAAATCATAACACAGATCTGAATATCAATTGCAGATCCATATGAACATCAACCATAAACCCCCAAAACCATCATAAAAATCCGAAATTTGCACATGGATCTAAAGCCAAAATGATGGAGGATCTAACAGCAATCAAATGCCAACGAAAGAGCTCAAAAATTTCCATCAAACCATGCCAAAAACTCGGATTTATCAAGCATACACAGATCTGAAAATCCCCAAAACCGACCATCAAAAGCCACTCCAAAACCAAATCAAAATCCAACAAGAATCACAATCAAAACCATGGTATAACAGACCAACATAAGGCTCATAAGGTGGAGAAAATTCCATCTTAATGGCAGCAAAAAGGGAGTATAATTTGTACCTTCACGGTGCTCAAGAACTGCTCAAGAACAGCAGCAGCTCCAGCCCTCCAATTACAATTTCGATCCAAGATTGGTCTTGGATCCTACATGCAACACTTGATCTTTGTTCCTCTCCTTCCCAGCTTTAATTTGAGCCCAAGAAACTCAAATTTGGTGGAGAGATGAGGTAGAAAACTAAGGAAAAAGGTGGAAGTCTAAGAAGGTTTCGGCCATGGAGAAGAGAGAGCTCCAAGTCTCAAGAGGAAGAAGAAGGAATTAAGCTTAAGTGTGGCTTAGATTGGGGCTAGTGGGAGTATATAGGCCTTGGTCATTTTGCAACAAAAACCCACTCAACTTTCTAATATTGCAAATAAGGCCCACCCATGAATAGTGATCCTTCACTAATCACACTCAACCACTTAATCACATCTTGGCCACAAACCACCGCTTAGTCACTTAATGACTTTCCAAATCCCGTCAACTTTCATCCACAATCATTCATCCTCTAGGATTTACTTGGCTTTTAGAAATTATGGCTATTACAATCATAAAAACCTCAAAGAGAGTCTCGTCCTCGAGACTCCGCTTTTAAGTCGGGTTTGTCGGTCTGCCATAAAAAACTCAAAAGGTTTATAACCCATAAAAACCTCAAAGAAGGTTTTTACCCAGAAAGTGAAATGGTTTGCCAAACAGAGAACTGATAAACTAAACTGCGAAAGTACCTGAGAAGAGTCGCGGGTATCTCTCGCGCATCGCTGCTTCGGTCTCTCATGTTGCCTCCTCAACACCATGTCGGTGCCATAGGATCTTGATCAAGGGAATCTCCTTTTTCCGAAGCCTCCTGACCGCAAAATCAAGTATCTGCACTGCCTCCTCCTCATATGTCAACTCTGGCTCTATGTCAAGGCTCTCATAGCTGATGATGTGCCGAGGATCGTGCACGTACTTTCTCATGTTCGACACATGGAATACGTCGTGTATAGCCGCCAAACATGGGGGAAGTGCCACAGCGAGTGGTTGATCAGGGATGTGACACTTTTCTGGCCTTTGTTCAGGAGGTTACAGACAGAGAGCCGATGACTCAGGACATTAGAGTTGTGTCGGAGTATCCCGACGTGTTTCCTGAGGAGTTACCAGGACTACCTCCAGTTAGAGATATCGAGTTCGAGATCTCGTTGCTTCCCAATACGCAGCCGATCTCCATGGCATCAGCCATAAACCCCCAAAACCATCATAAAAATCCGAAATTTGCACATGGATCTGAAGCCAAAATGATGGAGGATCTAATAGCAATCAAATGCCAACGAAAGAGCTCAACAATTTCCATCAAACCATGCCAAAACTCGGATTTATCAAGCATACACAGATCTGGAAATCCCCAAAACCGACCATCAAAAGCCACTCCAAAACCAAATCAAAGTCCAACAAGAATCACAATCAAAACCTTAGCATAGCAGCTCAACATAAGGCTCATAGGGTGGAGAAAATTCCATCTTAATGGCAGCAAAGAGGGCGTATAATTTGTACCTTAACAGTGCTCAAGAACTGCTCAAGAACAGCAGCAGCTCCAGCCCTCCACTCCAATTTTGATCCAAGATTGGTCTTGGATCCTACATGCAACACTTGATCTTTGTTCCTCTCCTTCCCATCTTTAATTTGAGCTCAAGAAACTCAAATTTAGCGGAGAGATGAGGTAAAAAGTTAAGGAAGAAGGTGGAGGTCCAAGAAGGTTTCGGCCATGGAGAAGAGAGAGCCCCAAGTCTCAAGAGGAAGAAGAAGGAATTAAGCTTAAGTGTGGCTTAGATTGGGGTTAGTGGGAGTATATAGGCCTTGGTCATTTTGAAGCAAAAACCCACTCAACTTTCTAATATTACAAACAAGGCCCACCCATGAATAGTGATCCTTCACTAATCACAATCAACCACTTAATCACATCTTGGCCACAAACCACCACTTAGTCACTTAATGACTTTCCAAATCCCATCAACTTTCATCCATAATCATTCATCATCTAGGATTTAGTTGGCTTTTAGAAATTAGGATGATACAATCATAAAAGTCTCAAAGAGAGTCTCGTCCTCGAGACTCCGCTTCTAAGTCGGGTTTGTCGGTCTGCCATAAAAACCTCAAAAGGTTTTTATCCCACAAAAACCTCAAAGAAGGTTTGTACCCAGAAAGTGAAATGATTTGCCAAACAGAGAACTGATAAACTAAACTGCGAAAGTATCTGAGAAAAGTCGCGGGTATCTCTCGCGCATCGCTGCTTCGGTCTCCATGTCGCCTCCGCAACACCCTGTCGGTGCCATAAGATCTTGACCAAGGGAATCTCCTTGTTCCGAAGCCTCCTGACCGCAAAATCAAGTATCCGTACAGGCTCCTCCTCGTACGTCAACTCTGGTTCTAAGTCAAGGCTCTCATAGTTGATGATGTGCCGAGGATTGTACACGTACTTTCTCAAGTTCGACACATGGAATACGTCGTGTATAGCCGCCAAACGTGGGGGAAGTGCCAGTCTGTATGCAACCTTCCCAACACGTGAAAGTACCTTGAATGGCCCAACAAAGCGTGGCGCCAGCTTGCCACGAACTCCAAACCATTATATCCCTTTCATGGGCGATACACGTAGGAACACAAAGTCTCCAACCTGAAATTCCAAGTGCCGGCGTCGTCGATCTGCGTAGCTCTTCTGACGACTCTGTGCCGTCAAGAGCTTCCTCCTCACAGTCTCCTCCAAGAGTATCGCAGTCTCCTCCAAGAGATCCACGGTATACAACGCATAATCGTCTGCCTCGCGCCAACTGATTGGCGTAAAGCATCTCCGCCCGTAAAGAGCCTCGAATGGTGCCATGCCGATGCTCGAATGATGGATGTTGTTGTAAGTGAACTCAACAAGAGGTAAATGACTGCGACGAGGGAAGAAAATAATCAAAAGAGGAAGTGTTCGGAGCGACCGGAGCTGGCGGATCGACTGGAGCTGGCGGAGAGAGTGGAGGTGGAGGACCGCATACGACTACTGAAGATCGTGGCAAGGGGAAGAAAATACTGCGCTCAGACGAGAAGGACTTAGATGGATACACATGCGATGGTGTCCATGGAAATGACGAGCACGGCGAGTGGGTGGTTGTCTCCCATAAGAAGCCCGGTCGGAGGTGCTTCCGGTGTGGTGGCAGGGACCATATGGCCTCCTTCTGCCACCTTCCCCCGAGATGTTTCTCTTGCGGCAGGGTGGGTCATCGGCAGGCTACTTGTGTTACGTTTGCAAGAACGAAGGAGGTGGTGCCTTCCGTCCGTCATCGACCTGTTCGGAATGGGCGTTGTTTTGGAAGTCCTACTATTGTCAACCAAGGAGGACCATCCTACACGGACATGGTAAAGAACGACGCGCGGGGCGGTTCTATGGCCTCCCACGGTAGCGGCTCCGCTGCGGTAGGAGGGTCTGCAGGTGCGAAGTCGGCGTTGAAGGGCAAGAATCGAGCATCGTCATCAAGCTTGCATGCAGTTATCGGTTACGCAGTGAAGGGTGTTATCGATTTGGAGGTCATCTACGCGTATTTGAATGGGTTCTTCGGCTCGCATTTCGTGGGGGACATCGTGAGTTTGGATGCAAGAAGGTGATGCGTTCGCGGCTTAACGGAGATTCAGAAGGAGCGCTTATTATGCAATGGGGATGTCAGCGATGTTGCTGGAGGTGTCTGCGCTTCGCGGACGGGTCCTGCGAGGAGTTGGAGGTCTGCATGGCGAGGGTGAAGGGCGTTCACTTCCTCTCGCGATCGGTCGGTTGTTTGCGGAAGGCCTTGCGATAGTGGGGAGAGGTCCGAGAGGTGGTCGACGACGGTTTGAGGCCGGGGTCTACGGTGGAGGTTACGACGATCCTGATCGAGTGTTCCAAAAGCCTCCTCGACAAGGTTGGTGATCAGAGCTCGTTTGCGGAGTTGAGCGTGGGTGGGTTCTCCTTCCCTATCGAGCTGGTGTTCGACGCCCCTCCGCCACCATCGGAGGCTCCGAAACGGGTGGGAGACGAAAGGTCGAGGGACGCTTCGGGCGATGCTGGGGCGGTTGGATTCCCGAGGGGACCTGTCATCGAGGGGACGCGAGTTAACATGGGCACGCGGCGTCTCATAAACTCTCCTCAAGTGTTGTTTCTGTCACCGAGTTCATTCCTTTTGCATGGTGACGTGGAGATTGCTCCTGTGGATCCGGATACAAAACCGTTTCTTGAAGTGGTGAGCGAGGACCCATTTGAGGCAGCCTGGGAAGCGGATCCGTTTGTGGGTCTGGGTCTGCATTCGACCTCTTACATGGATAGGTGGGGTTTTCCGAACGCGGTTGGAGGTAGGGCATTATCGGGTTCTGCAACCGCGGTTCCGACCATCAACTTCTCGGGTTTGTCTTCCCGGTTTGATCCCTCAAGGGCCCTTCCTTGTGCTTGGTCTACTGCTACCCATGTGGCTTCTGTTCCGTTTATCCCCCGTATCTTCGCGGAGGAAAGGGCTCGGCCGCTGCCCCTTGCCACCTCGACTTCAACTCCACCTGTGCCAAGTCAGGAGGGGGCGTCCGCGGATGAGGGCCTCTCCGACCGTGTCTCTGAGGCGTGGACTTGCGACAGGAAAAGCGCCAAAAGATACAGAAGGAGCAGAGCTAAGACCTCGAGGGCTTCGACGCAACCTTGCCTTCCGTTCAAGCTTCAGGTGGCGGAGGCGGCTGGTGTGGCTCATGTTAAGGGGCGCGACGAAGATTCCCAATGAAAATCTTGTCCTGGAATGTGCGTGGCCTGGGGGATCAAGACAAGCGAAGAATGGTGGGTGCGAGGTTTAGTGATCCGGGCCGGGGGAGTCCTTGCCGTCGAGAAGTTGAGTATGATAGGACATTTTCCGAGAATTGACCTCGGGCGGTCCTCCCCGTCTTTTTTGAAGCTCAGTCTGTGCGTTGGGGTTGCGACATCGTCCTACTTCAGGAAACGAAGCTTTTTGCTGTTTCGGAGCGCGATTGGAAAGGGTTTGGAGCCGGTGAAGTGGATCAGTTCAAGACTTTGGATGGCACGGGATTCTCGAGAGGGTTGATTGTGGCTTGGCGATCTTCGAAGTTGTCTTTCATTTCTATGGCTCTTGGGAGGCACATCCTTACGGTGGTTTTGGCCAGCACGTCGTCTTCTCTTCACCTGGTTGTCTCCTGCGTGTATGGTCCATGTGATGATAGGGTGTGTGATGAGCTTTGGGAGGACTTTGTGGAGGCGAGTCGGTGTGTTGGTTCGAACCCCTAGGTGGTGGGGGGGGACTTCAACGTCACTTTGTTCACTTCGGATAGACCCGGTGGTAGGGGGGCCAGGACCCGGGTTATGCTGCTTTTGCGGACACCATTGACTTGCTTGGCCTCGAGGTGATGGACGCGTCGGGCATCATTATACCTGGAGAAACTCGAAGGCGCACTCGCGGCTTGATCGTTTTCTCGTTTCTGGTGGGGCTGCGGAGATGTTTCCCTTGGCGACGATAGAAGCCAAGCCTCGCTCGCTCTCGGACCACAGCCCTATCGTGTGGTGTTCAGGTGATGCCCCGGTACAGCGGGGCCTTTTCAGGTATGAGAAATGCTGGCTTTTGGAGGCCAACTTCCAGGAAGTTGTGGTTGCGCACTGGGGGGGATGGTGGTTTCGAGCTCCGTTGTTCATAGATTTGTCCAAGAGCTTTCTTCGTTGAGAGTGTCTTGCGGCTTTCAAGAGGGAATCGAGGGCGGCCAGGGCTGCGGCTAGGACGGAGGCGGAGGAGATCATTCAGAGGTTTGATACGCTGGAGGACTGCAGGGGGCTCTCGGCGGTGGAAATTGAGACTCGGGCGGCGGCTCAAAAGAAGTGATCAATTGTCTCAATATGTGATTCACAAATGGGGCATCTATTAGAGGCGTTCGAGAAGAGTCTTGCACAATGGTCTCTTGTCACTATTCTCCTTCCGCATAGCAGCCACATGAAAAAATCAATTATGTTTGGTAATTTTAGATTCATGATAAAATTGCAATCGCGAATCAAAGCGTCTCATGTAGACGAGGTGGTTTGGGAATATCCTTGTAAGCTCGCTTTACCGAGAAAGCATTATCCTTCCATACCTAGTGATCACGATCATCTGCAGGTCGATTGTGATGTCTGAGAGACTCAGGGAGGAGAAACTCCTCAAGCTGCTGATCAGAAAAATCTGTCAAGAATGGAGGCACCTAGTTGCCATCAACCTAGCAGTTCAACACCAGTGCATCACGTTCAATAACCAAAGCAAAAAGATGGAAGAATATGGCAAAGATGGGACCTTAACCCGTCCACTTGTCAATCCAAAAGGCAAAAGAATTACCGTCACCAAGCACTGGGCAAAAGAGTGCCTGAAATGAGGCATCAACGTCTTAATCCCTTTCCAGAAAGCCGAAGGCAAGAATGTGCATGAAGGGCATACTATCATGAACTCCAATATTGTAGATATCATGAATTATATTGCAGCACAGGTCTTCACTTCTTCCCCAAATTCTACTCACCCACTTGAGAAGAAGAACCTTGTTCATGGTTTTCAAATGGGAAATCCCTAGCCCCCCCAAGCGCCTTTGGCAATGTAACAGTCTCCCAATCAACGAAGTGTATACCCGAACCCTCCTAACCATTTTACCCCAAATGAACCACCGCGTGATCATCTCTAGTCTGTCTGATACCAACATGGATAAGTCGAGATGACATAAAGAACACAAGAATAGTAGACAGGATCGCATGTAGCAATACCAGATAACCTCTGTGAGATAGAATAGCTGCCTTCCAATCTGACAACCTCCTTTCCATCTTCTCAATGATAGACAACCAATTAGACATCTTTAATCTACCAACGGTAAGTGGAAGCCCCAGATAGAGAATGGGAAGAGATCCACACTTTGTACCCAACTCCTCACAACACGCACGTGTCTCTTCATTAGAATATCCAAAAGGTATAGCCTTGGATTTCTCCAAGTCCAGAATAAGCCCAGATAGTTCACTGAAAATTTCCACCGTGGTTGCCATTTTTATAGCATCTTCTTTGCCTCCCTCGATAAAGAAGATGGTGTCATGTGCATAGTGTAATAGAGGAATAGAGATGTCGTCCAAAGAGCATCCTTATGTACGACCAGATGCCCGCATCTGCTCAACCATGCAAGACAGTACATCGGTTGCAATCACAAAAAGCATGGGGCAAGGGGACATCCCTGCCAAACACCTCGTTACGACTTAAAGAAGCCACCATCAGGGAGATCATTGACCAGGACCAAAAAAGAGGTTGTAGTAATACAACGCTTCATCCATGTGATCCATGTATTTGGGAAACCCCGTTTAGACATCACCATCCAGAGAAATCGTCGGCCCACAGTATCATAAGCTGTAGGGAAGTTCATCTTCCAAAGGATACCCTTCGAGTTGTGTCTCTTCCAGTCTACTATAATCTCTATAGCCATTGCTAAATTGCCTGCAATTTGTCTCCCTAGTATAAAGGCAAATTGGAGCGAGAACAAAAGGTGATCAGAACCATGTTTAGTCTACCAAAACTTTGGCCATGATCAGGTAAGTCACATTGGGTGCAATTGGCATGAAGTCTTCCACTCTTTCTAAAACCTCTTTATTCAAAATGCTTTGTTTAGTCTTTCAAACCTAGCATCTACTATAGTAAACTCCTTCACAACATCTACAACATCACTTCCCCCAACGATCAGAAATCATGGAAGAGAAAAACATGGAACCCATCGGGACCCAAAGCACCATCCATATTCAAATTCCAAACCGCTACTTTCACCTCTTCCGGTGTAATGTCTTGTATCAAGTGATTCGTATGATGTACAGATAATCGGGATGCACCTTGACCTGATCATCTCCAAGGTCAGTTTTCACTTCTTGAGAATTCATGAAAATGATCACTTATTGCGTACCTAGTCTCTCTACCTCCCTCTACTCTTCTACCATTCACAACAACAGAGCGTATCGAGTTTCGATGACGTCTCCCGCTGGCAACTCTATAAGAATAAGTTGTGTTTGCATCATGTTCTTTGAGCCAAGAATTGTGAGTACATTATTTCCATTTTGCAACTTGCTTCTTGTCTTCTGCTAGGACTACTCTATGAGTTGTTGTTGTTCTATCAATAAGTTCCTCAGATGAGAGATCTTTGGTGTCCTCTACCTTGTCTAATCTAGACACCTCACCTTTTGCCTCTGCACGACACAAGTGTCTAGCTTCCCGAACCTCATTCTTGAAAGAGCAAAGATGGACATGCAAAGAAACTAATCTATGGGTCAGACGAGAGGCTGATTGTCTAGATACCATGGTGGAAGACCAATGACTTGTAACCAGATCTCTAAAGTTTTCTTCTTACATCCAAGCATGTTCAAATATGAAGAAGCCCCTAGCCGAAGAGGCAATAACAGACGCCCAAACAAGCGACATGTGATCAAATTTAGTACGAGGTCTGGACGTAGACGCTGAAAGGTGAAAGGCCTCAAGAAGCTCCGCAGATGCCAGAAAACGATCATTATGGGAGCGGGAACCAGAATTTCTCCATATGTATCTAGTGTATGTAGCATCCATCATCGCTAGCTCCAAGTCATCAATAAAGTCAGCAAAGTCGACCAAACCTTGGTCTTGCCCTCCTCTCAAACGAGGACGGTCCGAAGAAACAAAGTGACATTGAAATCGCTTCCGAACAGCCATGCCACTCTTGGGAAATTGTTTCTAGCACTTATGAATTGTGCTATTCTGGGTCAGAATACTCGAAATTCAAGCATTTCTACTCCATAAAAAAATCTAACTGAGCTCCAAGAGAAGTTCTCGATCCACATTCCAGCCATTCACAAACAACCACAAATTATAACCAGCAAGAAACCATCATACCAGGTTTGACGAAGACCGAGAGCCCAAAATCAACGGCCTTGAGCAGCACGTCCTCCTCGCGTCTCAAGAACAGGAAATTCTCGGGCTTGAGGATCATGTGCATGACCCCCACGGAGTGGCAGGCGTGCACCACCCGTGCCACCAGCACGAAAACACCCCCGCGGCGGCCCCCTCGCTGTAGTGGCTTTTGGCGGTGATGCGGTCAAAGAGTCCCCTGCCCTCGCAGAGCTCCATGACGAGGTAGACGGCGTCCCGGTCCTCGTAGGCCTCGCGGAGCTCCACCACGTTGGGGTGACCGGTGAGGTGGTGCATCACGCGCACCTCACCGCACGTCGTCTGCTTCGAAGGCCGTGAAGAGACGCCGCTTGGGGACGCGCTTGCAGGCGAACTCCTCGCCCGTGTGCCGGTGGGTCACGCAGTGGGTCACGCCGAACCAGCCCGAGCCGACCGGCTCATCGAAGTGGTAGACCGAGCCGACGTCCTCCATGGGCCGGCCCAGGATGGACAACACATGCGACGGCGTGCGCGGCTCCGCCGTCTTGGGCGGCGGCGCGTTCCCCATAGAGAGAAGAGAGAGAGGTGGTGGAGAAAGGAGAAGACTTTGGAAGCGTCCGCGGAGGTGAAGGGAAAATTGGGGCGGAAGTGGCTATGCAATTACTATCTTTGCTATATTTTAATTTTTTGGATTGAAATTAGTTATATAATTATATGATTTCTTTGTTATAATATTTTTATCACGTTCAAATAAAAATATTAACATAAAAATATATTATAATCATTAAAAAGTTAATATAACACATAATCAATGTCACATTGCAACACATTTATCATTCCAACCCTCCCAACCATCCAACCATCTACTAATCACAAGAGAATATCTCAATCCTACCCAACTCAACCCAGTTACCAAACATGCTCAAGAGTAATGCACACAGATTGGATTGGATCGAACTTTTACCTAATTCATGACTAATGCAACTTTAAGGAGTTTTACCTTTTGAATACAATCCAATGCTTCAAATATTTAAGGGATATTTACACCCATAACCCTGAGTAATCTTGTGATTACCCCGGAAACCCTCAATAATCACGAATTACACCCCATACCTCGAATAATTGCTCCATTTTACTCCCATGACCCTCTGTTAGTTTACTTCATTAACTTAACCAGATGGTTGAGTTAATCTAACCAATCTGTGATTTAACGGTTGAGATTTTAATCGAAAATAAAAATAAAATAAAAAGAACGAGAGGACACCATGGAACAGAAAATTGCAGGGAGGCGAGGGACTCTGACATGGCACTTGCAGCAGGCGGAGGCACGGGCTTTGGGCGGGGTCTACTCCGACCACGGGGGAGGGGGCTTTCATCGGGGCTGCTCCGACCACAGGCGGAGCTGGCTTTGGGGGCAGGGGTGCTCCTACCGTGGGGGAGGGGGTGGTGTCTTTGGGCGGGGCTACTCCGAGCACGAGGGATTCGGGATTTGGGTGGGGCTGCTCCGAGCAAAGGGGGGCTGGGTTCCCACGGGTGTTGCGAAGAAGAGATGTGCCTCCTCCAGCAGGCCTTCCTTCCCGCAGGCGGAAATCATGATGCTGCAAGTGAAGTCATCAAACTCCAATCCCCTGTTCTCCATCTCATCAAGACCTCCACGATCATGCCCCACGACCGGCCCATCCTCCGATATACATCGAGCATGACGTTATACGTGATGATGGTCGGGACGAGTCCTTTCCCCTTGAGTTGCCGGAACAAGGCCACGGCCTTGTCGTACCTACCAGTCCGGCTGAAGGCATGGAGCAAGGTGGTGTAAGCGCGTACATCGAGCATGTGCTCATCGAAGGGAATTTCATCGAACACCCTGGACGTAACGGTGTGCTGGGACTCCCTGCCCAGGGCGCGGATCATGATCTCGATGGCCTGGGTGTCATGCTTGGGTCTTTGGGACGAAGTGAAAGAAACAGACCACTGGAACAAGAATAGGGTCTTCCCCCAATTTCCAGAAAGGTCAAGCCCCTTCAGGAGGGTGACCAAATCCACCTTAAAGATGTCACCTTGGGAAGAATCCAGAAAGGAACCCAGCTGGGAAATGGGGATTTGGGCCATGGAGTCCAGCAAGCCTAGGTGAGGTTGCGGCAGTATAGGGGGAAGGAGGTGGGTCACAATCCAACAACTTCATGGTTGACAAGGGTGGTCATCTTCTTCTTCTTGTGATTCAACTTGCCATGGATGTTATAAGAAGGAGGTGGGGAGGTGGCGATGGGTTGGAGTGGGAAGGAGTGGTGGTGTAAGAGGGAGTCCAAGGAGAAGGGGTGGGGAGGGGAAGAAGGGGGAGAGGGGAGGGAGAAGTTGAACTTGAGAGGGGGAGGGGAGGGGGACTTAGGGGCGTGAGGGGAGGGTCTGAAGCCTGTGGCTGTGCGTGCGGGGGTCTGGAGCTTGCAGCTCAAGCGGCCAGGTCTCGAACTAGGCGGAGGCGCGCAAGGTGGGAAGGGGTGATCGAGCTTGCGAGAGACTGACGGGAGGAGGGGGGAGCTCGCGGGCGGTGGTGCATGCAAGGGGAGTTCGGACCGGAGGCCTAAACTCGGCGAGCGGGTCGGGGGGTTATTTTGTTTCAAGAATGGCATCATGTTGCAAATATGATGGGTCTTAAAGGGCAAAATTGACTTTTTCCATTAAAGTAAACGGAGAAATAAGACGGAAGTTGACACAGGGTTATGCCATGTAAAGGTTAACCATTATTCGGGGTTCTGGATGTAATTCTTGATTATCGAGGGTTTCTGGGGTAATTACAAGATTACTCAGGGTTATGGGTGTAAATATCCCAATATTAAGTCCAATCTGTAAAAATACATATTATGTCATATTTTTTATACCTGCGTATTCTCACTCAATCATCTACTTCCTCATATTTACACTTTATAGCACACAAACTCTATACATTTGAGTCGTGGCTCAAAAATCAATAATATGGACAAATGTTAAAAAAAGAATATCTGAAGATGGCACAATCAGTTAAAGTTGAAGAACTCCATTAATTTACTACGAAAATTTAAAAAAGTGCACAATTAAATCAAAAGGAGTGTATTGAATTTGGAATTTGAGTTTTATTTTATAAATGGTACATAGGATTTTTAGGAAATGATTTTCAACAAATGATTCAGAGAAGAATAATGGAGTTTGCCAAATAAGAACACAAGGACAAGTTAGATAAACAAAAAATATTTGTTGTTTTGGTTGGTTATTAATGAAATACATGGTTAATTTAGATCGTGAACTATACCAAATCTAAACCACTCCTAAGAACACCCTTCAATGCTCTATAATATATAATTAATAAATGAGAATCATAAAAAAATCATAATCATTTGATTATCCACGACAAAAACAACTTAAATGTAGGCCATCAGTTGGATAGCATGCATTTCTTTTAAAATAGACTTGAAGTGAAATTTATTTGTGAGATATACCTATTGTCAAAAATATGCAATTTTTTTGGTAATGTGAATCAAGTTTTATATCAATTTAAAAAGGAAAAGTGATTTCACTAGTGCTTATTTATTCTTTGATCGGTGCACTACATTTGAACATGTAATTAATATAATATAATATTGTGATAAATATGTGATTTATCATATTATCTATCATTTTTTATCCTCATGGCTTAAATTGTCCAATAAAATCTAACCCTAATTCATAGTAATTAACAACTAACATGTTGTTCTTAACTAACCCTAATTATTGTATATAATTAATCCTATTAATTTAACTTTCCTTTTGTATTTTCTTTAATATTAGAAGTCCTAAAAATAGATAATTATTGTATATATTTGTTCTGACAATAAATATAAATTAAAAATACAAAAATCTCAAAAGAAAGGAAAATAAGTGTTTTTAATTATTTAAAAACACTTATCTTACAAAAATTTTAGTTTGTACAGTAACCTTGTTTGATTTTTTGTTCAACATGAAACTTGTAGATCTCATCGAGATCTACACCTTTCATGTTTAACACTTTTTGATTTGAAGCACGTACATATTAGTTTTTTATTTTTTTTTCTTTGATTTTTTTCTGTTTATTTTTTTGTCATTGGGTCACATGGTGCCCCATGGCTACCCATGTGGCCCGATCCTTGTGTTGCCACCCGCATCCCTTTGCAACTGTTGGATCCACTCACAGGATCCGATCCGATCCATTTGTTTGCACCTTGTTCTTAGTTGTTCATCTCTACCCAATGGATCTCATCCCCGCCCTCCCCCATCGTCAACCCCAGCTCCTCTCCCTCTCGTACTATCATGCGACCAACTGTCCTCTTTCTCCCAATTATTCCAACTACTCTCAACTACCTCTCCACCAACTGATCACTCCTCATTGTTGACTTTGAAGGATAATGAGAATCCTTCAAGCGCATCATGGATGCGTGTCGATCGCATCATATGCAATCGGGGCAACTAGTCGCACTAGTCGCTAGATGCGGCGGAAATTAAAATTTTTAATTCTAGTGATGAAACCACATGATCACGAGAATATTTCTCGGATCATTTCATCAAACCACAAAGTATAAGGAATACCTCTTGGAGCATGGTTGTAGTCGTGAGATCCCAAACAAGAGATCCTCATGTCTTAAGTCCGATCCACGAAGAACGCACTTGCGGGCACGTTGATGAGACGCGTTTCTCCCGCAATCCTCGATGAAGATCCAAGAAATGAATCCCCTGATTTCGTCAAACAAAATCCGTCGTCTTCCTCTAGATCAAGCATCCCCAAAGAAAAAGGAGATCCCCGAGTCGTCGAAGGCGAAGGCGAGAGTCTCTCCTTCTCAACACAAAGTGGACGACCACTTGATGGAGAAGAGAAAGAGAAAGGGCGAGAATGAGAGAGAGAGAGAGAAAGAGAGAGAGTAGTAGGCTTCTACAACTCTTAATAATGTACCTTGAAAGGCTAGGTTAGCCCTCCTTTTATATTAGTTTAGGATCCAATGGATCTCAATCCATGGGACACATAGATCCAAGGGCCAAGTTGGTCTATGTAATAATCAATGGCTATAATTGTTGTTGGTTAAAAACCAATAACATTAATTTATATTAAATTAAATATATATTGCATTATCATCAACATAATTTAATTCAATAAATAAATCAATAAACACAAATAATGACATGATAATTTAAAAGATAATTATCCACCTAAATCACATGGATAATTAAAAAGATAATTATCCATCCATGAGATTTTGTGGATTATCTCATCCTTTTAATTCATATCATTATCTCTTGTTTATCTTGCAACATTATCCACTAAATTAATTCTCAATTAATTAGTAAATATTTCAATCATGCCATTGAAAATATGTGAATCATATTCACAACCCAAACTAATTTGTAAATTATATTTCCAATTAATTAATTAATGTGAATCCAATCCACATTAATAATTAGCAAATGCTATTTACAGGAATTCTCTCTCTTCAATATATGTATATTATAAATCATATTTATAACACACAAATATTATGGTTATCTTTATCCACATTCTCTAATCCTTGATAATTAAATCCTATTTAATTATCTTGGATAATTATTCTCACAATATGAATCACATTCATATTATGCTTGATAATTAAATCTCATTTAATCATCAAGTTCTTCTTGCTTGGATATGAAGTTCATCAAATGAATTATTCTTGAATCCCTTCAAGAATAATGTGCTTTCTCCGTAGATACTTGGAGATAAGGACAAGGCGATTGTATTGTTCCACATATAGTGACTTGGATATTGAGATCTCATCTCAAATCCAGATCTTACGAGCCTCCCACAGATGCTTGATTAAATCAAGACTGCCTTCTCATTGTATCTGAATCTCATCCAGACCAATGTCCAACACTTGGACTAAGATCAGATTGCTTCTCTACTGAAAGGAGTCACTAAAATCCATCACATCACCCTCAGGTATTCCCAATACATGTATATCCTGCATACTGGAAGACCTATGATCAACCAGAAGATCAAGATCAATTTTATACCGTCTTCTTCAGGGTTTTATCAATAAGTTTCTCATTTGATCATTGGGATTTGGTATCGATCATATACTTTCCAAAAGCATATATCATACCTAGGTCTTGATCATATACTTTCCAAAAGTATATATCAAACCTACAAATTCAGTTAAGCTTCCAAAACGAGATGACCATGCACGGAATTTGATTCTTCCCAATATCTCATGAGTGAGCTCATGTCTTCCGGTTCAGTAGTGAACATGTATGATCCCTTTGGGAGATCGTATTACTCATATGCCCTTACATGCACACCAGCGCGTCGGTGTATAGACCTTGGTTAGGCCATCAACATATCGGTCTGCCAAATGTACATACTCAGACATATAGTAATACATCTGTCTCCGGTCAGAGGATGCGTGCCTATATCGTGACAGCATACGACATAGGACTTTGGTTATCTCGATCTCATTAAGTCAACTATTTGACCTAACTAATCTGACACCTCCGAATCTCTATTTCTATGCAGAGGACCTACATCAAGAGGTCTATCAGATATCAGCCTATGTGAGAAAGGATTGCCATCTCCTACTCAGGATGGAGATCACATCTTAATAATCATTTGACGGTGCTTGATGAGTCCTCAATCTAACTCTTTAGATATTCATCCAAGCACCAGCCTCTATGATTCAATAATTGAATCAACAGCTGTATGATCATCAAGATGGCCATGCTACATAACCCTAATTCTACAGAGGGACCTATTATGCAAATTATTGATTCTTCATTTCAGAGCAGGGAATGATATTAACATTTACTGCATAATGGCTCGTCGTGGGCTCACATGTCCAACAGACTTTACCCTCTTCTTCCACGTAGACACCACAACCTCCATGAGCTTCCTCACGATCATCAAAGACTGACGGTTGAAACCTCATGACCCACCTCCTGGAACCGCTTCTCCATCTCTTCAAATACCTCCACAACGGCAAAATTTTGGCCTATCCACCATCTTGTGAGTGAGCTCCGAGCCCTAAGCTAATCATTTGTGATGGATATTGTGTCCTTGCTTGATCAAAGACCATGCTTCTCTCCAGTGTGATTCATTGCGAATCTAACCTAGACAGTCAATAGCTTCCCCAGACCAAGAGCACCATACTAAAGGTCATCAAAGTCTATTAAACAAACCTATCGCCACCATGCGAAAAAATGGAATCAATAGCAACCATGGTGTAAGAGGATTCCTAGCTAATCCGTGAGTAGTGGTCAAAGAGAGAATAAGCAATAGGAAGAGTTTGAGCTTAATTAGCAAAATCTCTTTCCTTGGGCCAATTAGAGTGAAAATGGAAAAGGTCTAACTGTGTTGTAGCCCCATCTTAGTGTTGCTCGAGCTCAGATTCTAACCAAAGCTTCGAGCGAAGATTGAGGAGCTTCTACCTCCTCGTGTTGGACCATGATTCATCATCCCTGTCCCTCTCGTCAATCATCTTCTTCCTGCATGTGAGTTCCATTATGATATTTCTCTAATTTCCTCTCCGTTCAATTTATTTCCATTCCCTGTGTTCATACCTTCACTGTGTTCCTACCACACCTCAAGCTTCGCTACACTCCGGTCATCTTCGTGTATCACCTCTCATCGGTTCCATGTTTCTCCATCACCTCCTCCACATCTCTCTCTTCTAGACCTTGCAAAGGTCTAGAACCCACTTAGGGCTCTAATATTTCACCTCCATAGGCTCCAAATTTTGCCCAAATACCATCCCAGAAGTTCTGCATTATGCCTTTGTATGGAGCTAACCCTTGTACGAAGCCGAAGAAGCCATTGATCGGAAGTTCCCATACCCCTCCATCTTCGAGTTTCTCCTTCGAGTCCACTTCATTTCCATCGAGTTTCATAGACCCTCGGCCCTCGTGCTTATCTCCAGCACCTTCTCTAGGGTCTGAGGGAGCTTCTTCAACCTCCATACTTCAAGAAGGAAGGTTGGAGCACCAGTTGTGAGTCATCGGAGCTCCGTCCGATCCTCACTGCACTCAGAGGACAGGGAAGAACGATCGAAGTATAGTTGTTGTACGATCAGATTCTTTGGTTGATCCAATGGTATGGGTCCTTCTCTGAGCCTAGCACCGAAGTGACGCTTCACTCCCGAGGTTCGGGCGGCCCGAATCAGCTTCAAAGCACCACATCCCACCACGCAGCCCGAGCCGATGATGCATGTCCGAGACTAGCCCCGAGTGAGCGAAGGCACGTGACTGGGGACATTTGTAGATCTAGGGATATGCTTTTGGCGATTTGCAGATAAGTTCCTCTACACTGCATGCAGACCACGTACCCCCAAGATAATTGCAAGATAAGCCATTGACTTCTGAATATTTGATTTATATCCCTACAGGTGATTTTAGTTGGATGTTAGCCCGCAGTAGGTTTTATTTATTGCATATAGGTCGTTTTTGGATCATTTTGTAATGAACATATTTATTTTCTTTGTAATTATGCCCCTGACTTGGTGGATTAATATCTTTTGCATCATATGTCCATTTTTAATGAAATCAGTGGTATTTTAGTGATCTTTTTTAGCTCTTTAATGTGGTAACTTTAAACCTCTATCACGTGTTACTGAAAATCAAATTAAAATTCAGAGAATTATAGTTGCCTTAAACTTTGATGATTGATCTTCAATTCACCAGTTAATTGTTTTAATGTGTACTTGAGCCCATGTTTTATCTCCATTAACTAATGTTTAATCAGAAATCCTACATGATCATTAATGTCAGTTTATTCCTGAATGTATTTGACTTTAAGAAGCTAAGTGAATCTTAATTAAGACCTAATGAAGTGACACATTACTTCACATTAGCCTATTTGACTTGATGAATGAAATATCACCTGCAAGGAGAGGGAAGTGGGAGGGAATATGTGAATAGAATTTACTACTTTATAAGTTACAATCAGATTTTATTAATTGGGGGATTTAGCATTTAGCTTTAAAGAAAGAAGAGAGGGTGGTGGCAAGAGAACTTGTATCCACCATTTATACGAAAAAATGAGATGAATGATATTGATTATAGCATTGTGGGAAATTAAGAATTAATGCAAATAAATATTATATGTGCGAGTGTGTGTGTCAACGAATTGAATCAGATCAAATTTTGATAATGACCCAAGCAACTCCATACTTTAACATATTTGGAAATTTTCAATTTTATCTGATATATTGGAATGATAAAATAAATTCAAGAACATTGGATTAATCAGATTGCATATTTTATCTGAATTGTGTGTACCCCTGGTAATTAGAGTAAATTACAAAGAAGTAGATGAACTATACACCTAATTCCAGTTGCATTCCTAAACTTTAGTAACAATGTGATGTTCAATTTTTAAATTTTATTGAGATGTGATTTGAGATTGATGGGATTGAGATTATCAGACTGATGAGATTGCGTCATGTTAGCTCAAAATCACATTGAAACAAGTATTAGAAATCTGTACCACAAGTGCAGCTGCGACATTGAGATTTGATGTATATCTCAAGGACTTTTCATTAACTTAATCAAATAATTTTGTAATTGTTCATGTTTAAATAAGGGAATGATCTTGTTCGAGGTATGAGGTGCATGAGTTGATAAGATTGTATGTATTTGGACAAGATTTCAGCTGCCATTGTGTAAAAATGCATTCAAATAAATTGATGGACAAAAAACTTCTATAAAAATAACTATATAAATATTCATATGTGCCTAAAATATTTGTAATAACACTAGGAGGTCTTTAATCTCATTGTGTTCAAGAAATATGCCCTTGTTCAAGGGTTGTATCGTAAGAGTTAGGCAGGGGTTGCGGTGTAAGAGTTAGAAGGTTATATGTGCAGTGATGTTAAAGTCCCTTTAAATGTAACTTTATATCAAAATCTAATCATATCAATATACTTAAGAATATACGATTATTATGTAAAATCTCAAAAATACGGTATATATACCTTCATTTTAATGTACTGATTGTTAAGATTTATCGTATAAAATAAATTGTGAAGTTTTTCTAAATATAGTTGTTTTTATTATATTAAAAGTTGTAACATTTGGTTATCATATAATATATTATATTAAAAATGATTTTTATTGTGGCACATACACAAAATATGATTTATTTAAGGCTATACACTCATGGTATAGGTAAGTTTAAATACGATGTAAGCTTGGAGTAAAAATAGAGTTATTATCACAAACTAAAATTTTTGGAAACTTATATACATCTAGTATGAATAATTTTAAAAACGTACATAAAGTTGGATTCTATGGAGTTATACAACGAGAGATATCCTATGTACCTCGTTTCCATGTATATTTATTTAAATACAAATATCTACATAATTATTTAGAAATACTTTTTTGTTTACATATATATTGACCTCATCATAAGCCTTAAGTAGTCACCATGAGGACATGTAAATCGTCAGATATAAATACAACTATAAGTGATACAATATCGTTATTCGTTTTGAAAATATGAATCCGAATATAAATACGAATATTGACAGATATGAAAATTATGCTATCGTATCTCTAAACAGAAATTAGTACAAGTAAAAACACATTATAAATAAGCTTAAAAATACATGTGTTGAAAGCCTTATATAAAATATGAGTATAAAATATGAGTGAAGAAGAACTAGGAATTTGTTACATGTAGTTGTAGAGATACTTCAGATCACATATTAGGTTCTTATCTTAAAATGTAGACATGAACTCGGGGTTTTACTTGTATTTTCTCATATAGGACCAATTTTGGGATTGACGCATAACCAATGAACTCAATCATAATTTACCCTGTAATTAACGAGGGAAGAAAATGTAGCGCCTCAAACATAGTACTACATTTATTAATCACGAAGTATGGTAGTAGCTTATAAGTAGTGGGGGCTACTATTAGCAAATCTAGGCTTAAGCATCTTAGGATGTGATTGAAGACTCCAGTTGGACTCAAGCTCAACAAGTTGTCTGGGCCAATAATTCTCAATAACGGACCGGGTCTAAAACCCGAGACGTTATTTTCAGTCATGGTAAACTTTGGGGAGAAAGCGTAGCGGAAACACATAAGTAATGGACTGCTAACGAGGATGGAAGAAAGGGGCCACATTCTTCCACAATAGGATGTCAAATGCATTAAATTGGTTTATATAATAAAAAAAGAAGTAATGCATAAATAACCATCTAAAGATTTGATATTGGAGAAATACCCATATAACTTTTGCAATTACACTACAACTTTGAAATCCTCGTATTTACTCTACGATTCTCACAAACTCATTAATTCTTACACCATGACCCATGTGGTGAACTCTCGTCCGATTGGTTGTTATAGTGAACACAATCTTTCCAAATTAAGTCGTGTTTATTCTTTGTGTTTATCAAATTTACAAAGTAATGCCCTTCTCCTTCATCCTCCCTCCAAGCAACAGGAAGGTAAGAACGGCAACAATCCATCCTAGTGGTGGAGAGGGCTAGAAGCCCCACCACCTCCCCTCCATCTCCAAGAACCCATCTCTCTACTATGGCTTCAAGGGTGCATAGATATGCATGGCTCCGCTCCATCTCCAAGAACCCATTGCTCGTGCGGAGCAACACAACCACAACATGAACTTGATGGGCTCATCTCACTTCACGCCGATGCGGAGATCTTGAAGTTGATGAGCTCCACCTTCCTAGTGGTGCTCTGCCAAGCAATGAAGGAAGGAGAGGGAGGAATTTTCATGTGGTTTGATTACCTCGAGAAAAGTTAAATTGAATGCAAGGGCCATGGTGTAAGATGAAGTAAGATTACAAGGATCGTGAGGTAAACATGTCGTGGATAGTAGTATAATTGACGAAGTTTATAAAGATTGTAGTATAAAAATCCCATGAATCAATATTGATTACTTTATGTTAATTTATGTGTATTTTGACCTAGAAGAAATTAGCATTGCAAAAGACTTCAAGCAGACGCATTGCAAAACTCAATTTTGCGACATCCGGTGCATCATTGCCAAAAAAACACGTATGAGTATATCATTTCTCGATCAGCAAGCCAAGGAGCTCCATAGATGCTCCGAAGACGCATTCAGTTTCGAATCCTGTACTCAGCTATATCGGTCCATCTGTACAGAGGTGGTGTATAAACACGATCAGGCTTCACAGTATTCACTGAAGCAAGCATCTTTTCAAAACGTAAACAAGCCCGACGAAAACTATATGTTGCGAAAAATAATAGCTCTTAGTTTTAAACAAGAGCTGTACATATCTTTAACAAATGGCCTGCATAATTCAAACTATCAAACATTACTGTTAAAATCACAGCAAAAGTCATCAACTTGCATGTCAAAAATCGGCTACTTTTATATGATATTCAACCTAAAGGTTCCATTCAAAACTTCCTACAAAAACATTTCAAATTCCGAGCTACTACGTAAATAATTCAAAGATTTCCATTTCTAAGAATCCAACTCAACACCTGCCATCGGATCCTCTCTTTTGGCATCGCCCTCGTCACCGCTTCCATCACTCACGCCATCTCCATCGCTCTCACCGCCATCCATATTGCGTCTGAGACCTTCCTTTGGTAGTCCACCTTAAAATCGTATCAGCATCCCATCTCATTCGCCATGTTTGCTTTCTGTGCTTTTCTACGTTTCTTTTCCGCACGTTTAGTGCGTGGATCTAAGATGCCTTCTGCACTGTACAGTTTGTCGTTCTGCCTCCCAGTGGCACTAGCTTTTGCTTCAGAAGCTTCTTCCTTTCCATCGCTCGCCATTTTAGTCTGAGGCTCTTCCTCCTGCCGAGATAAAGTAAAACCCTCAGCAATTCTTTCAGAAGAAACGGAAAAGATATCAAGCGATGTACAGGCAGATGAACCGAACAGTAAATCCGCTCGGAAAGTATACGAAAACCACTATTGAACTAAAATATGAACTGGCAAGAACAAATGACGGAGACCAAACAAACCTCTATCATGGGTTCATCCATATTCAACGGGGAACCGGGAGGGACCTCGACATGGCGGAAATCATCCATCGGCGCAAGGCTTCCTATAAATGAAGTCTCCGTCTTGTAAACCTCGTCGACATCGAACTCTTTCCCGAACTCGGATACAATGGATACTTCAGAATTCTCGGCCTGGCTCCTGGCAGGAGGCAATGTGGAAATAAGGAATCTTACCTGAAAACAAGAAAGATCATAAGAAATCTGCAAGCACTGATCAAAAGAAGCAAACTATTGAGAACCATACCCTCGTTCCAATCGTGCAACACAATCCTCGCAGCGGCTTCAACATCCACTATTCCACCCTTCTTCAGTTTGCCTCGTACAGTGGCCAGCTGTTGTAGAAAGTCGTCGACAGAACTAAATGCCGGCAACTTATATATGGACATCAGTCTTTCGGCAGAGCAAAGTCCAAGGATCTCCTTAACTACAAGTTTAGACTCGAGTTAATGTAGGGCATTTCTAAGTTCTTTGTTTCATATAATGTTCAAAACATATAAATATATAATGATATAACATATAAGATTATTTGATGTCAAATGGAAAGCATAGACTGTATACCAGGAGAAATGGGATCGCTTAATTTCTCGATTCTTTTACAATTGCGTAGGGCTACAGAAGCATCGTTCTCGTCCGACTTGAGCATTACAACTCCAGGGCAATCTATCAGCTTCACTTTCTTATCCAACTGGACTTCTTGCATGGACCTTGTGAGCCCCGGCGTCGCACCGACATTGACCACGTGTGACCTTTTCAGGCTGTTAATCAAGCTGCTCTTCCCGACATTAGGAAGCCCAATGACTCCGACTGAAATTGACATCTTGAGCTGAACAAAAGAAAAAAAAGAAAAGTAGACAATTAAAAATTTGAATAAAAACAACACTAAATTAGAATGCCCGACTTCTTAAACAATGAAATAAAGAGCTGAACTCTCTCTTAGATGTAATAATTGCCTGGCATCTATATTAAAGGAAAACGGTAGCATCGGCCATTAATAAGTAAACGTAAGATGAAAAATCTGTTGAAAGCCACAATTTTGATCTCAACCCCATGTCCATATCTGTAACCAACTAACCTTTCCAACTGAACCATCCGTTTGTACAGTACTCAATGGATTCATGAATCCGTTTTCTATTGAACATTTTTTTTGATGCGAAAGAGGGTGGCGTTCCAAGATGGAACCCACCGCAAAATTAAATTGAAAACATGTTTTTAAAGTACAGAGATCTATGCAGAACAAATAACCTTGCAATGCTCTAATACATTCTGTGAATAAAAAGATTGACAACGGAAAATGAGCTCATTCCAAGTTTTCTATGGAACATGAACAGTGATTTCCTGACAATATTGACCATGTTCCCATTATTTTTCAACTTTCAACCACCGTTGAAACGTAGAAGGTGAACGAGAAGCCTGGATTTTATTAATCTATTTCGGCAGTTAAAAAGGAAATACTTGCTAGAAATTAGATGATTTCTTCTTCTTTGATGTAAGAATCTGAACTACCCAAGGATAGGGTTCGTCTCCAATAAAACTAGAAGTGGAATTGAATCATGGTCTCAAATTTCAGCGAAATTCAGTCGAATTTCTGTCGAATATCGATATCCAGTCGAAATCGAAATTCGGCCGAAATGGCCGAAATGACCGAAATATGGGGTCCTAGTACAAAAAATGACCGAAATGACTGAAATTTCAATCGAAATTCCATCGAAATTCTGTTTTGATCGATACCGGAAATGGTGACCGAAACCGACATTTAGGGCCTTGAACTGAATACACAACAATGCCGGTTGGGTACAAACTCGACTGGGGTGCCCATTTGTGCATACATCCACCAACATCATAGAATAAGATGTCGCAGAACACTGACATACCATGTTTGACCGATACGGGTGGAATGTTGATACTACAACAACAACAAAGCTTTTCCCACAATTTAAGTAGGGTCGGCTACATGGATTTTTCGCCTCCATTCAGATCTATCTCGGGCCAATCCCGGGCTTATATCCACAAAACTAAGATCCCTTCGTATGGTCTCTTTCCAACACTTCTTGGGCCGTCCTCGCCCTCTCTTAACCGGCTCAACATCGCAACACTCGCATCTCCTAACTGGTGCATCAGCCTGATCTTCTTTGCAAATGTTCAAACCATCTTAAGCGGTTTTCTCGCATCTTTACCTCGATCGGAGCTACACCAACTTTCTTTCCGATTGCATCATTCTGAATCCGATCATTACATGTGTCCACACATCCACCTTAGCATTTTCATTTCTGCTACATTCATTCTCTGCACATGTCTATGGTTCAACAGGCCAACATTCAGATCCATAAAGCATAGTAGGTCTCGAGGCTGCTTTGTAAAACTTTCCTTTAATCTTTAAAGGAATTTTTTTATCACAGAGAACAGCAGAGGCTCGTCTCCGCTTTAGTCAGCCTGCATTTATTCTATTAGTAACATCTCCATCAATTTCCCCATCATGTTGCAGAATAGATCCCAGATATCTAAAGGAATCTCTCTTCTGGATGTTATCGTCACCAATCTTCACCTCGATTCCTTCACCATTGCTTCCATCAAAGATGCACTCCATATATTCCGTCTTAGCCCTACTTATACGAAATCCTTTAGTCTCCAACTCATGTCTCCAGACCTCAAGCTTCTCATTTACTCCATCTCTAGTCTCGTCAATTAACACAATATCATCAGCAAATAACATGCACCAAGGTAACTCATCCTAAATGTGACTGGTTAACTCGTCCATAATCAAAGTAAAAGAAATGGACTCAAAGCAAAACCTAGATGTAAACCAATGTTGATGTCAAAATATCCAGTCTTCCCAGATGGGTCCTTACACATGATAAAGCCCTACCATACATGTCTTTATGAGGTTAATGTATAGGACAGGTATTTGTCTCTTCTCCAATACTCTCCACAATATCTCTCGTGGGACAGAATCATAAGCCTTCTCCAAATCAATAAAGATCATGTGGAGGGTTCTTCCTTTTAGCTCTATAAATCTCCATTGTTCTCCTCAACAAATGGATGGCTTCAGTCGTTGAGCGACCTGGCAAGAATCCGAATTGGTTTTTCTTTTACAATGGAAATTTTCCTCAACCTTCTTTCGATCACACGTTCCCAAATTTCCATAGTATGACACATCAACTTGATACCTCTATAATTTGAACAATTTTGAATGTCTCCCTTATTCTTATAAAGAGGCACCACGATGCTCCTCGTCCAATCTTCAGGCATTTTCTTGCTTCGCCAATAACATTGAATAGATTCGTAAGCCAAGTCAAACCACGCTCACCTAAAACTCTTCATACTTCTACAGGGATGTCATCCGATCTTCTACAGGGTGGAATGTTGATCTTCCAAATATTGATGGCATGCCAATGCACATATGTCGATGGACATGTTGTCGATTTATGTGCTCAAATGATGTCTAGAAAAATAACAATGTAGGGAAATGGATATTGATGGGGATTCTTTTTCCATTTTCATCTTCTATTCACATCTACCATGTATTACTTTCATTCTTGATTTTTTATGGTTTGATTACTCTTCCGTGTATGCTCATTCTATTAATCCTACACTGGCAAATTGGCAATGAACTGATAATGTAAAATGATGCGAAGTCTTCTTTGTTTATCATCCAGCAAGAAATTGATGGATTGACATAAAAATGATTTTTTTCTCAACACTTTCCCTACCATGACCAGACATTTCTCCTCCACTTACTGCCTTCTATGGATATGAATATGGATGTGAAGATAGTGGTGGTCCTAGTTAGTAGAGTGGAAGAATCTTAATCTAGTCATAGTGAGACCGGAACTGCACGATTATAAGTCAACCTATTCAACATGATCCACCACCACCATAACAAGCTCCAGCTGCTCCATGAGGACATTGTTCCCCATCAACATCATCATCAAGAGTAGGCTCGAGTAAATGATCAGGAGTTTGTGCCTGCATAGAGATATAGGTGCCAAGAGAGCAAATGTACATATATTGGAATGTTCCAGACAAATTCTGACCAAGGGCATGGACTACAAGAGTGTCTACTCACATGTGACTAGGGAAAACTACTACGAATAGGTTGAAGTGTGTCATTGGCAGGCGCGAAAAAGCAAGCGACCAAGTATAGATTCAATAAGACATTCAGCTCGCGGATGAATCATGAATTTGTACTTTAGTAAGTTTTCTTTTTGTCTTTGTTTTTCAAGATTATTTTATGGTTGTTCAGAACACTTCAAACAATATGTACTAATATTCACGGTTATCGATATGAAAACATGTACTTCAAGTCATATTTTTGTATATCCACATCCCAAATCGTAAATTTACATCACCTAAAAGTATTAAATGCCCTTTGTCTTTGATATTCATCAATTTTCATCTTTTTAAGCAATTTTTGACATGATTCTGGGATATCTACGAGTTATCTGCATGCCTCCAACATGCTCATTTTCATATTTGGCAAAATGGCATCGATATAAGCGTTTAAAGCTATGGATCAGATAAATAGGTTTATATTCTATGAAATAGAATTTATCAAGCAACATATATAATTAAAAGCTTCATCTAAAAAAAATTAAAAGCTCTAAAGGAAATGAGGAAAATTCGTATTTTCCCTATTAATCACCACCGATGCTGCGTTGTGAGCCATTCTCAGAATGGTCGTCTTTTTGTCAATCTAACCAATCTCTTAATCATTACTAAGGCCGCATTGTGAACAACCACTCGAAATCATTTATGATTTTCTGGTTTGGTCTTTTGCCAATCATGGCGTCACAATCAAGGATGCTGCATATGATTGAAAGTAGAGATGGTGCTGAATTGGATATCTGTAATCTGTGGCATGCTTCGAATCTTACAAATGTTTAGGACCTAGTTCTCTTCTAACTTGGACTTGAAAATTTATGCACGAGATTCGATATTTACACAAGTTGAAGGTAGGTGTTCCAGCCATCTATCTAAAAGTAGCGGACAGGTCATGTACTACTGGTTTCTTTAAAGAAGGCAGGTTGATGTGTGAGATAATGTGAAGTCTCGTGGAAGGTGACTATGGTTCGCATTAATGGATAAGGTGAAGCATGAATAAAAGCGACAAAGTCGATGGAAGGAAAAATGACCAGGAATTGATGGTTCAAATATGAGTCCTCACAAAGAATTAACTCTCTGACGTACGAGATTGAAAGGTGTTGGGATATTAGTTACTTTATTATTGTTTTCTTATTTTCTACTTCGTTTATCTTCTTCTTGTAATTTACCCAATAGGTTCCTCTTTTATATAAGAGAATCCTAGGGTCTCTCATTAATGTAATTCATTCTTTCCCTCAACATGGTATTGGAGCGACGGGCCTAGACCGGACTTCATCCCACCAAAACCCTAACCCTACCCGTGCCCCCCCCGGCCGCCACCGACCCCCATCGGCCCTTCCCACCGCCCCTGGCAGCTCCCAGCCATCCAGGCCGCCACCGCTGGCCGCCGGGTCGCTGCCCCAGGCAGCCGCCGCACCCCTCCGACCGTCCGGGCTGCTGCCAGGCCGCCTCCTAGAGCACAACCCAGCCTCTCCAACCGCGGTCCAGGCCGTTAGGCCCAACCCTAGGCTTCCCCGGACCACCGTCGGCCCTCCCGTGCGCCTCTACGGCTCGATCTGCAGTCTGAATAGGCCTGATTTTGACTGGAAAACGTGATTTCAGACCTTTAAATTGCATTTTCCAACCTTAGAAAGCAGTGGAGATTGATGAGGATGGTTGCATAAGTCTACACGTACAACCAATCCTCCATATGATCACGTAGACTTGCTCGTATCGGTCTACTCCCCAGTTGAGTTCCGTTGTTCGGTCGTTTTTCCATCATGTCAGAAAACATCGGTGATATTTTTTCGTCCGGGGTCTTCATGGGCCCGATTCCAATCGCTGAGATGGATGAGACCAACTATGAGTTGTGGTCCATGCAGTTTCTCACCCTCATGCAGTGCAACAACAAGGAGTGCATCCCAACAGATCCAAAGCCAAAGGATTAAATTGGGGCTTATGCTTCTTGGAAGCAAGATGACGCGTATGCGCGGGTTTGGCTTTGTGGAACCCTCGCCATGGAGGTAGCCAATGATATTCTGAATCAGCCCACCACAAAGGTGATGTAGGATACTTTGACATCCATCTATGCTCAAGCGAAGAATGAGGCCAAGATTCTTCAGCTACAATTTGGTATCTACAAAGCCAAGTAGAACGATCGTCCTCTTTGCTCAGTGGTGATTAGCTTCCTGTGGCCAAAGAGGGACGATGCAGTCCAGAGGACACACCCCTCGTGACAGAGGCAGTGGACGCCAACATGGCCCTTGCACTTACTGTCGTCAGCCAGGACATGCAGAGGATGCATGCTATCAAAAGCATGGATATCCTACTTCTGGTCGCGTAGCAGAACAGATTGAGCCTTCAGATGCTCCAGCTTCTATACCCGATCCTCACCTGGATGATATTGCCTCTCGTATTCGAGAGATCATGACTCCTACTACGGGCCGCACCACCATTACAGATACTGCAGCCGCAGCCAGAGACTCTTCGATCTCCTCGGGTATCGCCTACGCTTTTACTGGAAGCACAGGTGCAGACATGACAGAGTAGATTATGGACTCTAGTGCTTCTCATCACCTATGTGGAGACAAAGCGCAATTGAGTTCCTACATGACTATACCACCTGGCAGACGGGTTGTCATTGCTAATGGCGACCACTTATCCGTTATGGACAGGGGGAGATGCATTTGACACCGTCCATGCGCCTTCAGAATGTTTTATATGCTCCTGACTTCCAGATGAATTTACTTTCCGTTAGTTAGATTACTAAGGATCTGCATTGTCGTGCTATTTTTGACCCTTCGTCTCATGTGTTTCAGGACATACTCACGAACAGGGTGATCGGGATGCGGCCATGAGCAACGGGGGGCTATACAGGCTGATCCAACCTCCTCACGCTAGTGTCTCTACTATACCTAGTGGATCAGTCTCTCTATATACGTCGCACCTTCATTTTGGTCACCTTCCTTTGCAGAAGTTGTCATGTTTTCCCTCAAATTTTTACAAGATCCTCCTTTCAATGTGAGGCATGCCAGTTTGGAAAGCATCATCGTTCCTCCTTTCTATCCCATCAGAGTCGGAGCAATTTTCAATTATTTGAGCTCATTCATTTAGACATTTAGGGTCCGAGTCGTGTTCCCGGTCACCAGAGATAGCGTTCTTATCTGGTTGTGGTCGATGATTTCTCTAGACTTTCCTGGATCTTTTTATCGAAGAATAAGTCTGAGGTTGGATCCGTAATCAAATATTTTTATTATTAAGATAAAGAATATATTTTCTGCCAATGTCAAATATCTTCGCCCTGATAATGCTTTAGAATTACACACCTTGCAGCTTTCTGAGTTTCTTAAATCTCTTGGCATTGTTTACCATACTTCATGTGCGTATACTTCCCAACAGAACGATGTTGTCGAGCACAAACACCGTCACTTACTTGATGTGACCAGATTCTTGTTGATACAGAGTCGTGCTCTCCACACTTATTGGGACGTTGTTATCCTTATTGCATGCTATTTGGTGAACTGTGTGCCCTCATCTGTGTTGGGAGAGAAGATTCCTTTCTCGATTGTGTTTCCTAAGAAGGATCTTTCTCCCTTACACCTCGTGTGTTTGGATCTGTTGCCTTTGTTCATGATGTCTCTCAATGCCGTGACAAGCTCTCTCCTAAAGCTGTCAAGTGCGTCTTTGTCGGCTACTCTCGTACCCCAGAAGGAGCACCATTGCTTTCATCCGCTAAGGCGAAAATACATTGTCAGTGTTGACGTTGCTTTCATTGAGTCTGTTATGTATTTTTCATCTACATGTGACAGACTGGCCCCGTCTGTTATTGTTGTTCCTCCACATCCCTCTACTCCTCTACCACCACCTCCTCAGCCGCCACCACTACCTACACATGCTCCTATGGCTCCACCCTTTATTGTAACACAATTTTTGCCATGTATTTTTACTTAAAGGTCTCGCTCAATTCCCCCTACTCACAGGTCTTCCCCGCCATCCAGCACGCCTCAGGTATGTAATGATCACATTGTTTCTACTGATTATACTACTGAGTTGTTTGTGCAGCAGGATTACATACAGGATGGGCAGGTTCCCTCTCAAGAGGGGAACTCACATGTTACAGATTTGGCAGATGATCTTGATGCATCGATTGCTCTGCGTAAGTCAAAACATAAGTGTGCTACTTATCTTCTTGCAACCCAGATTTCTTTGAGCAGGCTGTCAGAGGATTTTCAGGAGATTTACCTTAGCACTATCAGTCGTGGAGATACCACAAACATATCAGGAGGCCTCTTCAAGACAGTCAGTGGAGGTTAGCCATGGAGGAGATGGTCGTACTACAACCAATGCCCTAAATGTCGGTTTCGATCACTATTTCGGTATCGACCGAAACAGAATTTCAGTGGAATTTCGAGCAAAATTTCGATCATTTCGGTCATTTTTGTACTTGGACTCTATATTTCAGTCATTTTGGTCGAATTTTGACTTCGACCGGATATCGATATTTGACAGAAATTCAACCAAATTTCGGTAAAATTTGAGGCCATGGCTACAACCACGTGGTACGTGGAGTCTTGTTTCTGCTCTAGTTAACGCATCCGTTGTGGGATGCAAATGTGTGTTCATTGTAAAACACCGTGCGGATGGCGGTGTGGATCGCTATAAGGCGAGACTTGTGGCACGTGGGTTCACCCAGACATATGGGGTAGACTATCATGATACTTTCTCTCCAGTTACCAGACATTCTACTCTGCATATTCTGCATTCTATTGTTGTGACACAAGATTGGCCTATGTACCAGCTTGATGTGAAGAATGCCTTCCTCTATGGTGATCTACAAGAAGAGGTCTACATGCAACATCCACCTGGGTTTGTTGTTGAGGGGAGTATCAGATGGTTTACATGCTACTCAAGACTATCTATGACCTTAAGCAGAGTCCAAGAACAAGGTTCCAGAAGCTCTCGGACTTGATAGAGCAACAAGGGTTTGTGCGATCGACTGCCGATCACTCCTTTGTGCAGAGGACCCAGAGAGGTATTATTATCATTCTTATTTGCATTGATGACATTATTGTTATAGGGGATGACGAGCACGGCATTCAGGATGTCAAGAACTTCCTAGGTCAGTAATTTGTGACCAAGGACCTTGGACATTTACATTACTTCCTTGGACTGGAGTTTGCCATGAACCAACGAGGTCCTATGATGACCTAGAGGAAGTATGTTACAGATCTTCTTTCAGAGACAAGGAAGACCAATTGCAAACCTGTCACTACTCCTATTGACCCGAGTATGAAGCTCTATAATGATAACACTGACGAGGTCGACAAGAGGAGGTACATGAAGCTTGTTGGCAAGCTACTATATGTGACTATTACTAGGCTCGACATATCCTTTACCGTGAGCAAAGTGAGTCAGTTAATGAAGCAGCCCAGACATGCACATATGGATGCAATCCATATAATTCTGAGATACCTAAAGAACTTCACCTGTACGAGACTTCTTTTCAGCAGGGGCACATCTCTCTTCGTTACAACATGTGTAGATGCAAATTATGTTAGGTGTCTAAAGGATAGAAAGTCTACCTCGGACTTTGCTATGTTCATATGGAATTCCTGGTTTTATGGAAGAGCAAGAAGCAGACTGTAGTTGCCAGATCGAATGCTGAGTCAGAATATAGGGCCATGGCGCAGGCTAGCACAAGATGATGTGGGTCAGATCTGTTCTTACTGATCTGACTATAAAGGTGCATCTTCCCATGCACATGCAATGTAACAATCAAGCTACTCTTTTCATTATCAACAATCCAGCCTTTCATGAGAGGATGAAGCACATAGAGATAGATTGTCACTACACTTGTGACATGATACAGAAGGATCTTATCGCCACAACGCATGTTAGCTCTGGAGATCAGACAACAGATGTTCTTACTAATGCTCTAGCCAGAGAACCTTATCAAAGATGTTGTTCCAAACTGAGTCTGATCGATATTTATGCTCCAGTTTGAGGGAGAGTATTGGGATATTAGTTATCTTTATTAATGTTTTCTTATTTTCTAATTTTGTCTTCTTCTTGTAATTTGCTCGATAGGTTTCTCTCATATATAAGAGAACCCTAGGGCCTCTCTTTAATGTAACTCATTCTTTTCCCTCAACAAGAGGAAAAGAACAAATTGTTCCTTTGGGGTTTTTTGTGCAGCTCGGGTAACCTCTTTAATTGATTTCAAAAGATATTGCATGGATTTCTTTGGCTTCACCTTGTACTAAAATGCAATAATCTTTTGACACTTTGCAAAATATGGTCTCTTTGAACTCCAAAGTGAAAGCAAGCCACTATACGTAAGAGTCGCCCAATTATGTTCCTCCCTATTCTTCTCCATTCTCTTTATCCTTCTTCACAATCCTATCAATGGTGAACCAATCATCTTCACCGACTACATCAAGAAGCACATTATCAAGCAAAGAGGACTTTTTCCTCTTGTTTTCTCTCTACAAACTGCCATTGATTGTAAACTCTTCTAAGTTTTCCTGCCATGATCACTTGTTCTTGCAACTTTCCATCTTCCACTGTAATATGAGTCTGATGCTTCATGTGTTCCCCTTTACATCCTGCAATTGTGGACTCACATTGGTTTGGCCACTGATTTGTTGTGTCATCAATAGAGGGTTAATAGCGCTTCATTTGTTGACAAGCTGTCACCGCTGCTTTAACCTAACAATAGCAGAACGAGTACTCTTCTAGTGCTGAATATCGTAACTGCAAGATTGCTTCCTCTATTGTCTAAATTGTCTTGTGGGCACAATGCATTCATCGTCATTTGGAGTTTGATTTCCATCTTCCAACACTTCATCCCTAAGAAGATTGCAAAGAAATTCAAATCCAATTCATCAAAGCTAAAAAGCCCTTTTCCCACTTCAATAGGGACAGAGAGCTTCTCAATACTATGCTCAACTTCCTGAGCATCACCAGAAGTTTCCAACCACTCTTTCTGTTGCATAAAATTCTGGAATTGCCATTGTACCAGAAACACTTCACCTTCCAGCTGCTGCTGGTACATAACAGTCATTACTAACTGCTGCTGCTGTACAGGAGCAAAATGAGGGAGCCAAATGCAAAGGCTGGGGCTGATATGGCACAGCAGCAGCAATCAAAAAGGGGGGAGCCAAGCTTCAGCATTCTAGGAACTCATTTAATGCACATCCAGGATGGAAGTCCAATCAAAATTTATTGTTTATTGGCAATCTATGTTCCACCCATAATTTAGTAAATGCCCTTGTATATACAAGCCAAACACACTTGCAGATTATGGGTGGACATGGACTGGACAAACTTTTCCATCTGATAATCATGGGGATTCTTTGCATAAGTTTCAACTCCGATCGTGGATCTGTAGGCTCTGTCTGGCAAATGCCCAGGCAATACTTTGTGGAAGTGCACACATCAAATGATATGTACAAAACATCTGAGTTGCTATCTAATACTTTCTTTTTGGTGCCGTCTGGCTTTCGCCATTGTTGCTATGTGTCGTAGGAAACATCCTCCAGTCTGGATATGTTAACTGCTAATTGGAGACCATCATTTGTTATGCTATTAGAAGGGGTGAATGCGCGGCTAATGCCTTGGCAACATTGAAAAGTGCAGACAATCACTTTGGATGTGTGCAACAGATAAGTAGTTCAACCCAATCTTTGAGATTTAACAGAATCTATTTGTTTTATGTGCAAGATTTGTTAGTATCTTCAGAGGAAAGCTACTGTGAGCAATTGGTTTCAGACTCTAAATTTAAAAACTTTAGAAACTAAGGTGGGAGGCATATGCAGATGCTTGACAACTCTTGCAGGAAGAAGATTATTTTGGACCAGTTTTGGCTTTGGGTTAAGGAACTGTAGACATCCGATGTTTGTGAGCACATAGATAGATTTCTTAACCTAAAGTTGATTGAGCGTCGTCATATGTTTATGAGCTTGTGAACTTACTTGGATTGCAGTTGACTACAGGCTAGGTTCAAGGAAGCCTCCTTTCTACTTCAGCTTCTTAGAAGCTGAAACTCGAGTTAGAATACAAGAAATAGTCAAATTTAGACGGCAGTTTCGCGGTTCAGATTGGAAAATGTGCATATCAGCTTGATTGATATGAACAGTTTTATATATACATGAAATTTAGATGGCAGTTTCGCAGTTCAGATTGGGAAATCTGCATATCAGCTTGATATGAACACTTATATATATATAAACATACACATTCATATATATTTAGGGGAAAATGGGGCTGCCCCACCCATATTTTTCGGCAATTTTATTTTTTTTAAAAAAATAGCATCATGTATATTCATCTATATATCCCTCCAATATGCCATTCAAATATGTCAGAAACTGAAACTCCTATGCCCTTCATCTAGACCATGTAATTTTAACGGTCTAAACATTGTTGTAATTGACCTATTCTGAAGGGCATCGGAGTCTCTGTTTCAGACGAAATTCGAATGACGTGTATGAGGTATATATAGATGAATATACATGGTGATATTTTTCAAAAAAAAACACTGAAAATGAGGCAGGGCAGCACCATTAAACCCATATATTTATATATATGCACATGTATATATACACACCACCTCCAGTAAGCAACCAGATAATGCAAAGGTAGCTAATGTAAAAAAAACTCTAGTAAGAAAGGCTCAAAAAAATGTAGTCCAGTTTCCATGATCAACATGACAAAGCTTTAATAATTAACAAGCAATTATGTATTCCAAAACCGTTGATTTGTTTGGCTGAATAGATGACAACGGATGATTCAAATAAAGTCAGCATTACTCACAGCTTCTAGAGTAATTCTTCAATAATTTTATGAGGGTTTCGGCTCCAAGGCAATCACTTGTCTGAAGAATATCGCTAGTTCTGACAGCCTTTGAATTCGATCTCCATCCAAAGTTTGATCTCTGATGTTGCTGGTCGGTAGTCTTTGATTTGGATTTCCATCCTAAATTTGATCTCTGCTGTTGAGTACTGCATTTGAAGGCAACCGTGGGTAACTCTTCCCTGAAGTACTTGAGCCATTTCTCAACAGCTTCCCGAGGAACAAGGTCTAGGAGAATTAAAATTTTGTTACCAAGATTTGCGACATGAAACTGAGACAAATGTGACAATTAAACTTCGACGAAGATATGAAGAACAGATGGAGTGATTAAATCATCGCCACCAAAATCAAAGCTAACCTATTTTATTGAGAAGCAAAACAAGGCGCTTGTTAGGGTCCGTCTTCAGCACCAGTTTTTCCATATCTATGCAACGAGTTCCAAGAGGATCCCGTGCATCCAAGACCTCCAAGATCACATCCGATGCTTCTATCACTTTGACCAATTCCTTGTAGAATGGTCTTTCTGAATGATCTGTTTAAGAAGTGCTAATTTTTTATCGTTAATAAAAATCAAACAGAACTGCTCGTATAGTTAAGACTTTGACTAACCGTGACTTCTAGGAACCTTAGCGCTTTCTTGTTCAGTCCTATCATCGTCGATCTCTTTTGTTGAGGAAGTGTCGACCTCGCCAGTCCCGAGCAAGAGCAGTTTTCTCTTCTTAGCCTGCAGGTAAGAGTGTAAAACCATCAAGTCAAACTGGAAAGATGACTCCGAATACAATAGTCAGAAATTTCTTATTAACATGCAAAGAATAGCAAATCTGCATCAACATTTTGATCTATAGAGAATAAAAAGATTATGCTTTGCCACAGCCAATTACGGATATTCACAATTTGGATGCAAAGAAAGCATTTTTATGCGAATTTTGTAAAATCTATCAGCCGCGAGCACCAACCCTCTCCTTCCTCTCGGCTTTCTTCTGCTCGAGCTCCTCGACGACCTTGGCCCTGCGGGCCTCGAGGTTCTTGAGCTCCTGCTCCTTGAAGGGCCAGTCGTTGGGGATCCCGGGGTCCTTCTCCACCTTCTGCTTACGGTTGTGGCCGAGCTTTTTCGCCTCCTTGGCCTTCTTCTTGTGATGCTCCTTCACCTTCTTTATGATCTTGTACTTCTTCCTCAGGGACACCCTCTTGCTCTTGCTCTCTGCCCAGAAACCACGAAGATTGATCAATTTGATCCCAAAATATCGAAAAAACGAGCAAAAAGGAGGGGGGCGAATGCGATATGCACGGGGAAGGATTACTCTTGCTTCTCTTCACCATCTCTTCTTCGGCCCTAACGGCCAAGAAGATCGGGGGAGGAGGAGGAACGGCGGGTGCTAGGGTTTTGGCGGAACCCTAGACGGGAAGAAACTCGTCTTGGTTGTGAAAATTGCAATAAAAACCGTTTAGGTTAACCCATATAATTCTTTCTCAAAAGTCTGGGATATTTCCACCTCTAGACCTGAATAATTTCGTAATTACCCCAAAACCTTGATAATCACGAATTACACCTAGATCCCGAATAATCGCTTCATTTTACGCTCATAATCCTCTGTAGTTTAGTTCATTAATTCAATCAAATGACTGAGTTAATCTAACTAATATATGATCTAATGGCTAAGATAATCAGAAAAAAAGGAAAAAGAAAGAGAGGAGGTGGGTTCGATCCTGGAGGGCATGGGGGCTTGCAGGGGAGGGGGGTCCGACATGGAGCTTACAGGCATGGAGAGGCTTCTCCGAACCCATCCAGCAAGGTGGGTCGGGGTGGTGTACAAGGGGGTATTCGGTGATGGTGCCACAGTGGCGGTGAAGCACATGGAGGAGATGAATCTACTTGACATCGAAGTGGAGTTCTAGAACGAGGTGCACATCGTGAGCAACCTCCATTACCGAAATCTCGGCCCGGACTGCAGCCTGGATGACAACCTCTTCGGTACTCACCGCCATCCACTGACATGGCACCAGAGGAGGGGCATACTGCTGGAAGTGGCCAACGGGCTGGCGTACCTCCACCACGGGGTGAAGCCCCCCTATCATACACAGGGACATGAAAGGCTTCCAACATCCTCCTGGACGTCGATATGCACGCGACGGTGGCGGACTTCGGTCTCGCGAGGCAGAGGGGGGAGGGTGTGTCTTACACGACGGCATGGAGTTGTAGGTACAAGGGGGTACGTGGCACCGGAGTATGCATTGTACGGGCTTCTGACAGTCAAGAGCGATGTATGGGTTTGGAGTTGTGGTGCTGGAGGTGGTGAGCGAGAGGAGGGCACTAGAGGAACCAGTGGTCACGTAGTGGCGTGGGGGTTGGTAAAGGATGGGAGGATCAGAGAGGTGGTGGAAGGGTTCATGGTGGAGAAGGATGGAGATGGAGAGGCTTTGATGGAGGGGCTTCGATGGCTTGATTTTGGAGGAGGAGGAGGTGGCCGGTGGGGGAGGAAGGGGAGGAGGAGTTGGTCAAAGGAGGTGGGTACTGGAGGAGAAAGCAAGGGATATTGATCTCATTTGTAAATAATTATAAAGGGTGAAAATTATAAAATACTTGACGGATGTCATCATAGTTAACAAAAAGTTGGATGGAAGTTAACATGAGGTTATGGATGTAAGAGTTAAGCACTACTCAAGGTGTTGTATGTAATTCGTGATTATCGAGGGTTTCTGAGGTAATTACAAAATTACTCAGAGTTATGGATGTAAATATCTGTAAAAGTTTCTAATGCCAAGTCAAACGTAACTTTTCAAAAATATATATTTAGGAATTCAAATATTTATTTGAAATAATAGATTTGAAGTAACTTTAAAAAAAGCCTCAAATGTGCAACTAAGAGCCTTTAAAATATATATATTTAGGAATTCAAATATTTATTTGAAATAATAGATTTTATGGTAACTTTAAAAAAAGCCTCAAATGTGCAACTAAGAGCATGAGGACTAAGCCTAGCCTTCAATGTTTAACGTCAACATAAAAAGGGTCATGAAAGCTTACAGAAGCATGCATTTGATATTAGGATAAATAAGATTAGATATCTCTTTATTAAATTACATTTCAAAAATGAGGCTCTTAATTGAGAATCAAGGTATATTATGTAATTCACCATGTATTTTCTGTCATGAAAGCTCGGTTTTGAAAATAAAAAATCCAATTTATGGCACCTATACATGGTATGGTATGTACATTTGTACATGTATTTTCGCTTAAAGGTGCATTATATGCACATATTTGCATGGGCAAATTCTATGCGTATCGATATTGGTATTTCTAAATTGTCATTGTATATAACTTTCATTGATGTATTTCATTAAATTGTCATTTTATATAACCTTTATGGATGTATTTCATTAAATGGCAGTCATATATAGGGAAATAGTTGCAAATTTCCATCTAAGGGAGTAATATGAGTATATTTATAGCGATTTTCCACGTGGAATTCCATGTAAATGGCCATGTATTGAAAGTGTAATGTTTGGCACAGGAACCATGTATGGCCTTTAAAGGCATAAAAAATATAAATGTGTATATTTATTATAAAAAAACTAAAAATGAATATCCTCAGAAGTATCTATATCTAACTGGAAAAAATCAATATCCATATATATGTTTCAAAATGGATACGGTCAATGTTTTGAAAACCAGATCAAACATGCTGGTTCGACAGTTCCGACCAGTGAATTGGGCTTGGATCGGTCTGGTTAACCAGTTATTCTTGGTTCTATTTGAATGGCCAAATTTTAATTAACTCGTTGGTTCAACCTATTATTTTAACCCGGTTTAAAAAATATTTAATTTTTATTTTATTTAAAAATAATTCTAGTAGTGGGAGTTGAATCCATGACCTATTTCAAACTCCTAACCAACTACTCTAACACAACTTTTTACATGTAGTGAGCTTCAAATATAATTAAGCTACTATTATATTATAGAGCATCTAGTTCAAATAACATATATATATATATATGACATTCGATGGTGCATACGAAAAAAATATTTTATGTATAATACATTGTTTATTTATTTTATTTCTATTTAAATGTATATTTTATATACATTGTGTTTCATTTCAGTGCAATTAATCAATTCAACCACTTTTTTCTCACTAGTCCAGTTTAATCTGATTTTAAATAATGATGACATCATCATCATCCTATTGAACTAATTTGATTACATGGTTCAACTCGATCCGACTATTTCTATAAGATTTCTGATTCGATGTCTGGTTCGATTCAAAAACATTGGATACAATAATAGATGGATGCAAATATGATAGTATTTGGATGCATCTATCTTAAAACACATGACCAATTTAAAATACGAACATGTATTTGTATCCTGGAAAGTGTACATTCATATGTATTTCAAATGTCTAAAAAGGAAAATGTTATCTATAATCATATTCATATGTGCATAGAAATGAAATCCAATATCACTATGCATATTTCTTTTTTTTTTAAAAAAACAACCATAATTACACACGAAGAAAGATATAATATTAGGGTTAAATAGTACGAAAAGCTCTTTCTAGTCTATATACGTATTGGCCCTCGCAATTTGTTGGACTCGAGTCCTATTAGATCCATTTACAGTAACTCAAATTATCGTGTATTAATCATTACCTCTCATATCACTCGCCGGGGTCCATCTCTCTCTCTCTCTCTCTCTCTCTCTCTTTCTCCCATCAAAATCTCCATTCCTACTATGAGCATGTGGTCCATTAAGTTAAATGGGTTTTGGATCGAGCCAAGGCTACTCTGAGGAGACGGAAACAATATCAGTTTTGTAAATCGAATAACCGAAAACTATTATCGGGGGACCTCTAACAATGGTATATATGTATATTCATAATATTATACTTTAACAGTGTTGTACTTGTAAGTTTTGTAGGTACAAGGACATATAGTATTTGAGCATGTGTATATACAGTGTTTGATTACTTAGTTATAGATTGTATGATATATTACTTGTATCTTTGTTTGCACTTAAAGATTGATTCAAATTTCCGAAACATGCCCACTTGGAATATAATTAGTCGAATTAATTGTTAATCAAATCTCCTATTTCACTTTTGTTTATGTTGTTCTATGCTTTGCTACACAAGTAGGACTACTATTCATATTCGATTAGAATTCGTTCGGTGATAGTTTGAAAAATGTTCGTTTAATCCTAAATAAAATGAAAATGAATTTAAAGTTTTAGTTCGATAGAGTAATGAATCGAACATGAACATGACATATGTTCAATCGATAAAAACTTGAGTTCAATGTATGTATATATGTGTGTGTTTAACTTCGTGTTTGTACACATGAAATGTTTTGGGGTTAAGAAATGTTAGTGATAGGTGGGCTTTGTACCACTTCAACTTGAATAATTTCTTATTTTACTGCTTATCGAAGCTTATTATTGAAATCTAATTTAGAACTTGTTTCATTTAAACAAGTTTTGAGCTAAGTCAAATCATGACGAACTACTATATAATCGAACTCAAACGTTCGTTTTCCAGACTACTTTAATGTGATAGTATATTATTGAACCTTTTATCATATTGAACTTGAACTCCAACTTTCGATCTTCTTATCGAATCAAATTCGAATATAGTTTCGTTGATTACAATTCCGTTTGATTAGTATCCCCAGACGCAAAGCAAGGTAGTGATGCAGAAGGAGGCACATTGAGATCATCTTAAGCCTTGATACACACTACATTGATGTGGATTCATGTCTTCTCGTGTTTGCAGCTAATGCGCTTTACTCATGATGTCAGGTGTTCAAGTTTGCATATTAGAAGTAGAACTCGCATTCTATTCTACATTTCCCTCGAGATATCAACGTAGTATAACCTTTATTTGGTGTCGAACTTCAAATTGTGTGTGTGTGTGTGTTTAACTTTATATTTATACATATGGAGTGTTTTGAGTTTAAAGAAATTATGGTGTTCATAGCCGGACTCTATACCACTTCAACATCAATTAAAAAATAAAAAAGCCTTCTCCTACTTTAAGTAGGTTTGGTTATTCATAAACCGCATAATTCCTTTATTAATTTGTCATAATATACCATAGAAATTATTGACCAATCGAAAACCACACAAAAATGTCAAATTAATTTAATGTGGTAAATTATTTATTTTACTTCGGCAAGTCTAAGATCGACTCAAGAAGGTAACTTAAACAAGCTTATGATCAATTTCAGATAATTTAATACGCATTATTCTCAAGAAGAATTTTTATGCAATAAAAAATGCAAATATACAAATGCGATCTATTTCAGGGATAATTCTATAAAATTTTAAAACTTGGTCAGAACATGAATGTAAGCAAAATTAAGTCACTATAATTATTTTGAAAATATCTAACGCAAAATGATTTTTATGAGTTAATTAAGATAGAAAATGTGATTTAGACTAATGATTTTTATTAAACACCAACATTGAATATTTACAAACTAAAATTATCCTGGACATATGTAAATGAATAGAATACAGAATAACTTCAATTCCTAAAAAATACTAAATAACCATCTAACTAAAATTAAATTACTCCAATCACAAAATCATTTATTCCAATAATGATATGCAGATGACTTAATTTTTGGGCACATTAACGAACATGAGTAATGATCCAAAATGTCATTTTCAAGAATTTTTCGACTGAGAAATAGTTTAATATGATTTAATGAAGCACAAATGGGCAAAATGTGTCAATATTTCACCAAGACAATTTTATTAAATCATTCATGGAGCATAAAAATACAAGATAAATTATTTGAAGCAGAGCATTAATCATATTTTATTGCGCAAATTTAGAATTAGTCAAATAAGGATAAATGATGGCTTAAAAGAGTTCTCTGATACATGGACCTCAATGCAAAAAATGAACCGTTAAAACTAAACAAGGATTGACATGGGTTTTAAGGAAATTCTTGTAATGGTTTGGATAGCTTTGCAAATTCTCGGAGGTGACGAGTTGAAATTCCAAGCACTCGCTATGATGTGGGTGTAAATAACCGAAGATCTTTCCATGTGTCTTGAATACAACATTGAGGATTGTTCTACAATTTCCAGGAGTTGCAGGGTTTCTGGTGTAAGATACCTAAGTCATGTGTGAGAGAGCACAAGACCAGACCCTTTTGATCACGTGGCTAGTGTTTGCTTTGCCGGTGCAACAATTCCGTGATGGCGAACCAAGAGCCACATGATCACAATCGAACGACAATTGTAACTTGGAGAGGCTCCTCCCCTATCTCCTCATTTGTTGATGCTCAGTAAAAGAAGAACACATCTTTGGAATATCGACAAGGGATGTTGTTTCACTGTTGTTGATCCTTCCTACGGGTGCTCTTGGTCAGGATGTGCAAGGAGACGATTGCTCGAATCAACAAGAAAGAAGAGAAGATGGTGATGGCTCCTATATGTACATGGAAGAGATGGAGCCTAAGCTTTGGCCATGTTTTTGGACGGAGATGGACAAGGTATGTGAAGTAGATGACAAGCAAGGAGATTTAGAAAGGTGAGTGCGTATGGTCAGAGGGGTCATGAACGGAAAAGAAAGAAGAACGAAGAAGGGATTTGGGTGACTAAAGAAGAAGTTATAGAGAATTAAAGAAGAAATAGAGCTCAAGGAAGAAGGGGAAAGGAGATAGAGTTTAGAAGATTTACCTTATGGTCGATTGCCTCAAGATTGGAGGAATGAAGGTCGATCCCCAGGTTATCGCCTCGACTCGAGACAATGACGTGCTTAAGGAAGCTTTTGCATCATGGAGCACATGTTGCTTCAAGGCTCAATGATGCGCCTTGGATCTTGTCAGAAGTAAGGGTGGTTGGTTGTTGCTCGATCAGAGTGCCTTGTCTCCAAGTAGGGATCGAGGGCTATGACCCATCTCTCATCACAGAGCGGCGGATGGTGGTAATTGGGGGTGGCGATGAGGTTTTGTGAGCAAGATCGTTTGGGCTCGTGGAGAATGTGGATGGTTATAAGATATAACAGAGAGAGGTACAGGATGATTGGATGACGATGCTTCGTTGCTAGTTGTTGGCTAGAGATAGGACGAAGGCCCTTTGATCGGTCAAAGAAGGGGGGATGGTGTTGAGAGGTTGAGGATTATCTCAGGACCGTTGGATCTGATCAAATCCAATGGCCAGGATTGAAGCATGTAAGTAAAGATGGGGAAGGGGAAAAGATACGGGCTATTGTATCTTCATTAGATCCAATGGCTGAAGTCAAGTTGGTTGGAAAGAGAGGCGTCGGCACGTAGCTGTTTCAGGAGCGGTCACACGTCACTCCCATAAAAATCCAAAAGCCTAAACATAAATGAAATTCAAAATAAAATAGAAATAAGCCTCAAACCAAAATGTTTTTTTCACAAACGGTGTTCATCTCGATGAGATCTACCATTTTTGTGAAGAATGAAAATCAAAAGACTTCATCTGTATAAAACACAGTTTTTTGGTGGTGTTTTATGTAAATACACATTTTTTATTTTATGATTTTTTATTATGTATAATAAATGAAAAATTCAAATAAAAATCAAATACAATAAATAAAATAATATTAATGTATTAATATATTTTTTGTATTTTTATAACGAAGAAAAAATAACTAAATAAAGGCATATGTACATACTGCATATACAGACTAAGGACCATTTGTTTTCTTGCTTTTTATGTTTTTTTTGGATTTGTATTTTTATGGAATTTATGAAAACACGGCTCAACTAAAAGATATGAAAGAGAAACAAATAAGAAAGAGTTAATTTTGTACATAAAATGATGAATAAAAATCAGGGAATATATACAATAGACAATTCAGTCCCAGAACCCACCTTAGTAAGGTCAACCAATATTCCTCGTTTGAAGATGACATACCAAACACAATGTACTCTGTAACCATGAAATGGCTTTTCTCTTAGGAGAGCACCTGAATGCGTACGTTCCAAAAGGACATGTGAAAGTGGTCTTCTGTTGGTCTTCAAGAGCAATCGATACTTGATTGTAGCAAGAATACCCATCTAGAAAAAAGAAGAATTTTCTTCTGGCTAATCTCTCCAAGATTTGATTAATAAAAGGAAGGGGAAATGATCTTTCTTCATCGCAACATTCAATCGTATGTGATCCACACAGACACACTACAATATGGGTATTCTTTTTTGAATCTCTTCTCCATCCTTGTTAGTGATCAACTGCATGCCTGACTTCTTTAGGACTACATGAATAGCCGATACACTTGGAACCAGAGATGGGACAAAAGAATTCCGCGCCACACCACTTATCAATCTCTTTATTAACCATTTCCCATAAGTTCAGATTCAGATGACTAATGAATAGCCATTCACCCGCCTTTATTCTTCCATTTTATCTTTAAATCCCTATCAAAACACTTGCAAATACAACTAACTTGTACAAATTAGCATTCATGATTTATCTGTAATACTATATAAATACATGTATCTAAATCTAAAATAAAAGAATAAAGAAAAAAAGAAAAATAAATGAAGTATCAAAGATATTGAATGATCTTAAACCCCAAGACCAAGTCAATATTGACTTGGTCGACCATGAATAAAATAGGGAGAGAGAGAGGCTTGCTTAAGGGACCCAAAATAGTTGGTTCTCTGGCCACCATCCTCTGCTATTCACAAGATCCCTCTATGTTATCGAATAATGTTACTCTAGATCTTAAAAAAAAATCCAATTTTCAGTCATCCAAAAAAATGTGGAGATAGAATTGAGAATGAATGAGATACTTGTAGAAAACAATAACGCAGAAGCACATCAGAGATAAAGAAATAAAAAACAAGAAAGAATGCTACTAAGGGATAATTCTTCCATTCACTTTCTCGCTTGATACAATGAGTTTGGGGTTTCTTATATAGCTCCACAAATAGATTGGAGTCATACGAATAGTAGATGGGAACTAAACATGTGAATGTAGTAATTGGACCTTGTAGGGATCCAATCACCAATCTATACATGTGGCGCATAATCTAACACTCGCCCTCAAGCTGGAGCATGCAATGCTCAACTTGAGCAAATAGAAAGAAATCGCTCCCTCACATTACAAGATACTAAAAACAACATCAACTCAACACAAACTCTATTGGTTTCCTATTTAGGATGTTGCTTTTCATGCCATGTTGGTGAGGAGGAACTAAAGGGCTGGAATGTGAGGAGAACTGGGCCTTCTCATCGGAGAACTTCTACTTTGTACTATGTCTATCAAAGTCACTAAAATTAAAATGAATCTCCACCTAGAGAACTCTGACCCACAATTGTTCCATCACTTTAAAGGACCAAAATGGAAAAAATCATGGAAACATATTCGTTGGAGTCGACATTCGCTAGAGAATGGAGAATGAAAGTCTCCTCGTCAGAGAATTGAATCTCTCCCATACTAGCTCAGAGAATGGGATCTCTACTCTGGAGTCCCTATAAAACCCCATGAAATCTCTAGTTCACAATGGCTTAGAGGTTGTGATTTCCACTCTAGATTCCTTATGGATCATATGAAAACTTTGAGTCCAAATCAAAGATGAGGTCCTCTCAAATAATGATAGCATACATGTGCACGCCACACTATAAACTTTGAATAATCTGAATGTAGAGTTTGAATCTAAACTATAGAGTATGACAACTAGCCTCGAATCTCAACTAGAGAATATGAATCTAACTTGTAGAACTCTACATAATACTTACTCTTTCTCCCATACTGGTCGGAATATATGACATTAACCAAGTTAAGAGATGAATTGAAGATGGGGAAATCCAAAACTCTTCCTCTTTTTTTTAATAGTTGTCCCTTTTTCCAGCTTTTCTCTCTTCTTTAACTCAGCCATGGTCAGTCCCAAGCCCGGGTAAATGAGGAGGGTTGCGCGTTAGGTGGTTGACAACCAATGCAAGAGAGACAAATTCCTAAATAGTGTTCTTAAAAGAATAGTACTTAGGAATTTGTCTTAAAATAGTTCGAATGTTTTCAACATGGATTTAAGTCAACATTTAGATTCTGCTGGGGCGTTTACTAGTGGTGTGCTACTCTGTCGAATGCAATGAGAAATTGACAAGGGTTGCTACATCATTGCTCAGATATAGTTCAAAATTTGCAAAGGTTCTCGCATGAGGAACACATGCGAGTAAATGAGCTAGTTCCGTTGCATCGGCATTCGAATGCAGTCAAATTTGCAAGGGTTCCCTCATGATGGACTCATGCGAGTAAAGAAATTAGTTCAAACGAGGTTGTAAAGGAAGCTGTGGATAAGTAGTTTGAATATTGGCACTTTCACTAGTAAATTGATGAAGATAATAGATGCAATGGAAAGAAGGAAGATTCAGATACTATGTCTCAAAGACAAAATGGGTTGGAGAGAAAGCAATGGAGACAGAGAAGACATGCTTTAAACTTTGGTACTTATGTAAAGATAAGGGCTGAAATGGTATTGGAGTGGTTGTTCATAAGGATTTGAAGGATATTGTCGTTGAGGTGATAACGATTCGAGAATTGGGTTATTTTGCTAAAATTGGTGCTCGAAGAAGAAATTCTTAATATCGTCTAAGTTTATGCATCGCAAATTGATTTAGATGAAAGGATTAAACAAGATGTTTGGGAGGGCTTGGATAATATTAACAAGGAATCCCACAAATATAGATGATTTTCCTAAGTAGAGATACTAATGGACTTGTGAGAAAGGATGCTTCAGGATATGCTAGTGTTCATGGGGGACATGGCTTTGAGGATAGAAATGAAGAGGAAGAGTCCTTCTTGATTTTGTAACAGCTTATGATCTTTTCATAGCATACACTCTCTTCAAGAAGAGGGAGAAGAGTTTAACTACTTATAAGAATGGCCTGACTAGACACAGATAGATTACTTTGCATTAGGGATAAGAGATTAGTTAGTATTGCAAAGACTGCAAAGTAATCATAGGAGAGAGTTTGACAACTTGACATCGCTGGTTAATCATGGATATGCAAATAAAAGGGACCAAGCTGGTCTTCGGCAAATCATGGTGGAGACACTTCTGGATCATATTTTTGAATTTTTTCCACGCCTCGTGGAACGATTCTTGGGGCATTTGGGAGAAGTTGGAGATCAAGACTCGCATCTATTTCAGATGACCCAGGGGATAATATTTATGCAGGAAGGTTGATTTCAGTTCTTCCTAGGTCATTATCACCTTCCCTAAATGATTGATCCCGTAAAAAGCCTTATTCTGAAGACTAAAAGGGAAGGTGACTGTCTTTACTACCTCCAACAAGAAGTTAGGGTAGTGCATGGTGCTGTAGACTTGTTGAATTGTTGCAGGTGGATGCAAGGTTCTACATTCATTTTGACATGGATGATCGACAAAAGATGGAGCAAAGAGGGTTTCAACTCAAAGTGTTTGTGGATCATAGGAATTCTGACCTACCCAGTAACATGGCCAACACCAGGGTTATAAGTTTTTTTCATAGTTTTCTTGAGCTGTTCTCCCTCTTCTGCTCCTCCTCCATGTCTTTCTGTGGTGTGGTCATCATCATTGCTACCATGTTGTTCTTCTTCCTCTACTCCTCGTCTCTCACGATCCCTCTTCTCCATCAGCATTTATTGGAACGAAAGAAAATGAGGGTTTCCAGGATCATTAGAACAAGATGGTGGAATCTTCAATTGAAATAATCAACCTTTAGGGAGAAGGTTTTAGAAGACTTATCTTGGGATTGTAACAGAAGTGCAAACGAGATGTGAGAGGTGGTAGCATCATGTATTCGAAGGGTAGACAAAGAGATGCTAGGTGAGTCGAAGGGAAGAGTTCTAAGCTAAAAACAGGCATGATGATGGAGTGGAGAGGCGCAAGAGAAACTCAAAAATAAAAGAGCATCCTTTTAAGCTATGTCCAAGGATAGAACGAAGGGAACTGTCACAAACTACAAAATAGCAAAGAAAGAAGAAAAGAAGTCTATAAGTGAAGCTAAGTCAAAGGCTTATAAAGTTTTGTACAAAAATCTCGACTCTAAGGATGGTCCGAAGGATATATTCAGGTTAGCCAAAGCATGAGAAGAAAGACTAAAGACCTTTCTTAGTAAGATGCATAAAGGATGAGTGATGAGCGCGAAATTCACCTCCTTAATAATGATGAATTTGCTGCAGTATAGGAGACGAATCGGTTCAGCAAAAACCACACTCTTTAAATGTTGTGGAGTATTTATACTTGGCAAGCCTACCAAGGCCAAACACAAGGACACAAGCTACTCTTCTATATATCAAATTTCGTTCAGTTCAGAACATGCGTGAATTATTTCTTGTATCCAGGTTTCTATGAAAATGCATGATGAACTATGCAGATTACAATGCAATAAAATGATGTATGTAATTTGTAGTTGATTTTTATGCGATTATAAGATGATGCATGCGAATAATGCAAGGAAATTTATATGCAAAACAAAATATTACAAATATACCCTAAAATGATCACTGAAAATGAGCAATAAGAATTGAAATCAGAGTCACTTTGATCACAACAATAATATCAGTCATCAAATTAGAGCAAGGACAAGCAGAGGAAGATCATCATCTAACATTAAAAATCACTTCTTTTAATATGATGTTGGATGAGAAAATTAGACATGCCATGAGATAGACGAAGAAACAAGGATCAAAACGACAATAAAATCATGCAATTATGACCGACGGTGCTCAAGTTATGAGGAAAACAATGCAGAGGCATAACTGTAAATAAAATGCAAGAAATAAAAAGGATAACTATTACAAATAGGTCCCTGGAAGGACCCATTTGTAAATACCAAAATCCGCCTAGGCCCCAGTGTAATTTTCCATATGCGCGGAGGCATTTTTGTAATTCTTCAAACTTGCGAGGACTGACGAGTCCAAAATTTCGCTTGTTAAAGATGTGTATTTATCATTGTGTGTAAAAATAATGATTTTGATTGATCGTTGTAGGCGGCAATCGGAATCGGTCAAGAAAATAACCACACAATATGTTTGTCAATTTTAATCAATGTGGTTTTATGTTTATTTTACTTGGGCAAGTTCCAAGGTCGAACACAAGGAGGCAAATGAACAATCTAGAATTATGCCTATCAAAATTCGTGCACGGTTTTCGATGCGATCTTTTTTTGTTCGTTTTAATGCAATAAAAGATGCAAAATACAATTTCGGCCTATTTTAGGGACTAAAATGTGAATTATGATCAAACGAAGTCCGAAAAATATGAAACTTAGCCACAATGCAAAATATGATGAAATGAATGCACTGTAATTTTTTTGGGATTTTCGGATGCAATATGGATTTTTTTATGATTTTTTTAAATGTAAACAAAATGAATTTCAATATTTAATTATAATAAATAATAAACCTAATTATTTTTAAGGAACAAAATTATCTAAGATCTATCACTAGGTGATTGATCTCAAAAAATCCTAAACCTCGAAAATACTAGTTTCAATACGTATTAAAAATTAAACACTGAAATATGCAAAATGATTTTTACAGGGCAAACTATGCATGCAAATGCAAATCTTTTTGGATACAATGTCAAGCATAATTAATTCTACAATATATGATTTTTGGGAATTTTTAGAGCAACGATTAATCAATTGCAAATTTCAGAGCATGAAATGGGCAAAATACACGATTTTCCACAAATCAATTAATTAACAATTAACCATTAATCACAAAAATGTCCACAATATGTCGAAATGTAGAGAATTAAATGACAAACAAAATGCTCATTTTGGATAAATAAAATGATGTGCTAGAGAGGTCTAAAACTGTGGGGGATTACAGGGGTATTAATGCAATGATAAGAAAATAATACTGCAGAGAAGGGTCTGAAATGTAAATACCGAGAAAGTGGGAGGCAATTCTGCAAAATAACCCGAGGGGCCCATGCGTGGCACGTGCCCTCTAGACGCTGGGGTTGGTGCGCAAAAAGGAGATCCTCCAGGGGGCTTTTCGCAAATGACCCCATATGTCATGTGCTCCCCACATGCACTGGAGTTTGGATGGAGGCTTGGGCCCGGTCCTACACGTGGCGCCGCTTGAGTGCTTCGGGCAGCCTGAGGCTCAGGTCCGGAGCTCTGGTTCGGCTGTTAGACTTGGAGCGGATCTGAAGCGTTGATCGTGCCTATATCCAACGGCTGTGGATCGTGATTTTTCAACTGCTCGGATTGGCAGATGACGTGATGATCGGATGACTTGTGTTGGGAGACACACACCAGGGGTCGTCGGAGGAACGACGGTCAGCGGAGGAGCTGGAGCCTTTCGCGGAGGAGGCCCCCGACCTAGGCGGTGGCTGAGGGTGGCGAAGATGATGCGACGGGGGTCAAGCGAGCTCCTGTAGGTTGCCCTGGTGGCGCGATTGGAGCTGGAAGCTCCTGGCATCGAAATCGTGGAGGAGCGTGCCGTAGTTGGTGAAGTCGAAGCGGTGGTGGCGATGGTCGTAGATGATGAAGATCCTGGCGATGAAGTTGATGGTTGGCGTTGACGTAGGCAGCGTAGATGAAGGTGGTTATCGATGAAGAGTGTGTATTGGAGGGCGATCGATTGAGCGAGGATGGAGAGAGGTCGAGATGATGATAAGATATGAGAGTGAGGCGGAGGAGCGGGGAGATACCTGAGGAGGGGCTCGACGGCAGTGTAGGGCCAGAGCGAAGCAGCGGCACTATGGCAGAGCTGCGACGAGGATGAGATCCTCGGATCACGCCGGCGAGTTGTGGCTGTCACTACCAGAGTGGAGAACGACGGATGAATGACGAGGGGGGCGGCGCGGTTGGTTTTATAGGGCTTAGGGGGTGCTAGCGATGGAAGGTGATCTGGCGAGATTTGCGCGTATCGGAGGAGATTTGAGGGAGATTTGGGTGATCGGAGATGGGCGGTGTGATCCTTTGGAGATCGGGGATGGCGAGATTCGTGGGGTGACGGCGAAATCAAAGGAGGCGGCATCGCCCGCTATGGAAAGGGAAAGAAGACGACGCACATGCGCCGTCCGATCGAGCACGATCGGCCGGCTCCTGTCGCGCTACGTGGCCGGCAAGGGGGCAAGGGGAGCACACGTGCAGTGGGCGTGCGAGGGCGACACGTGCACTGCACATGAGCGGCTTTTCATTTTTTTATTATAAAATGAGTTTAAAAATGCCAAAAATGGATGACACGTGGCGGCCCCAGGGGCGGCCACGTGTTAGCACCGGAAAAATCAACAGATAAATACTTTGTAAAATACAAAATAAATAGTAAACAACCTCGGATCAAAAATATTTCTTCACGAAAATTGCTCGTCTCAATGAGATCTACAACTTTATTGAGAACATCAAAACCAAAATCGATCATTTGCACAAAGTGATATTTTTGGGGTATCCCATGTACATAGAATACCTTGATTTTTGTGTTTTATAATTTTTATGTCATTTTTAAACCAGATAAAAATCCGGAAAAAATATGGTAAAATCAAATATAAATAATCACAAATTAATCTAATTTTTTGGATTTTTTATTAATTTATTAAATACGTACATAAAATATCAGGTCAAAAACTGCTAAAATACACAATGTACAAAAGAGGCCCAAAACCCAACTTTCACATATGAGCTCCGATTCACTTGAACTTGGTCTTGTTTTGAAGGTAATTGAATGTATATTAGTTCAAAAGTAATTAGGATTAAACGGACATTGGATGAGGAAGATATGAGGTTTTTAGTCCGAAAATCCTGAAACTAGGGTTTGGGTTTTTGGTCCACTTATTTGGGTTAGTTATTTTTTTATTTTTCTTTTATTATTGTTAGTGATATGTACGCAGTGGAGGTGGTTTTGTATCATTCGGAGTTATCATGAATGAGTTAAAAATCCGGGAAGTTAGGCTATTTATCGGCCATTTTTGGCTTGGATTTTTTGCTTCTTATTTTGTGCGGAAATTTGTGCTAAAATGCAATTCTTTTGAAGACATGCATGAATGCTAATTATACAGAATAGATGCAGAAATGCTGTTGATTTTGAGGGATTTGAGCTTAATAAATGAGATTTAGAGTGATGAATACGAGATTCATCAAGGACCTCCCTGTAAAATACCCAGGCGCACGTGCTGGGCACGCGCCTGGGGGCCAATATGTAATTACCAAAACTTCCAGGGGCATTCGTGCAATTTACCCCAGCTCTCACGTGCGGATCACGTGTGGGGGGGGGGGGGGGGGCTCGAGAGGCGTAGTCGTCTTGGGACATGTGGCATGAGATGGCTGCTCGAGAGAAGGTTCGGCAGACCCGAGCCTGTTGGTGCGGATTGAGGCTCGGGACATCCACGTGTCATCATAATGACTGTCTGATCCAGATGATCGGACGACATCTGTGTCTTCGTCTTCCGCTACTGTCTACCGGAGGAGGTGGGGCTCCGGCGTGCTTGAGGGAGCTTCTTCACTCGCCACCAACCCGCCTGAAGGTCGGAGAAGATGGGTGAGCCTCTGGCGAGAATCCTTGAAGTGGTGCGAAGCTCCGGAGTTATTCGGAGGTGTAGTTCGGTGGAGCATCGTCGGAGGAGAGACGCTTGAAGTCGCTCTGATGCAAACTCTGGCCATTGAGGGTCCTGCATGTGTTATATGATAGCCGAAGTGTGTGCATGTGCAAGGTGAGTGTATGGTAAGTGAACGGGGGCCGTGGGGCGACGGGATGCGGTGGCCGTGAGCCTCTTCTCCGACGAGGTGGAGAAAAAGGGGAGTCGGACCAGGGGAGGGTCTGGCGAAGGGAGGGGTGGTCGGCGAGGATGAATGATGTATGATGGAAGTGCCGGAGTGGTTTGGCGAAGGTGAAGATGATGACAGGCGGAGGTATAAATGGGAGAAAACACAAGAAAAAGCAGGGGAAAGGATACCTCGTCGGAGAGGGGAATCCGATGAAGGCAGTGGCCTGGGCCGGGCTTCAGATGGAGCCTCGATCTTTGCACAACGAGGTCGACCCTTCCTCGGTGCTCGACAGAGCACGATGGCACCCGCAGCATGGTCAAAAGACCATGGATCGCTCCTAGGGACGGAGACCATCGTCGCCTCAACAAGGCCACCCTCAGTTGTCATCGGAGGGTGGAGGAGGCTAGGGCGGAGCCCCGCGAAGTGGTGGATGGCGGCTGAAGGTGGTGGAGGAGGCGGTTTTAAAGGGGGGGATTCTGCCATTATGAGGTGGCGGGGGATGCTTGAATGGATGATTGATGGCGGGTGAGTAATGGAGGAGGAAGGCTGGAGTTTACACGAGGAAGAGGGAGGAATGGGCTACATGGGGTGGCCGTTAGGAGAGGGAGGAGGTGGTAGAGCGATGGATAAAAATGGAAGGGAGCGGGGGTCTCGCATGGTGTAATGACTGGAGAGAGAGAGAGACAGCTGGAGGAGGACAATGAGTGGGAGCCGTTGGATCTTGTGATCCAAGGGCTGGGATAGAGACGTGGCTGGATGGCTTAGATCAGATCCTTAGGATCTGATCGAACGACGGAGATCAAGACGCTGATGGATGGATAGGATATGATCTGGAGGAGATCCAACGGCCCGGGGAGAATGGGTGACGTAGAGAGATGCTAAACGTCGGATGTGCAGTTGATCGGATGGCTGAGGTTTAGGCGCAAAGGAGCGGACGAGATTTGATCCATAGGATGATCGGGAGGCTGAGGGATGAAGCGGGTTTGGAGGGCTGAGATGGAGGCGATTGGAGCAGATCCAACGGTCGCGAGCTGTAACGGGTGGCGGAAGCGCCACGTGGCTGCACCAGAAAATTAAAAAAATGTAAATGCAAATAAAAATACAAAAGAAATAATTAGAGGTAAAATTTGGAAAAAGTCAAAAATGAAAGTTGTTCGTCTCGATGAGATCTACAAGTTTCATGTTGAACGAAAAGTCAAAAAAGGTCATTTGTACAAAAAGTTTTTTTGGGGTATTTTTAAGAGGGTAAAAACACCGACTTTTTGGTTTTGAGTTGTTTTTGTACTTTTTAGTCTTTTAAAGGTTAGTGAATTAGAGACAATTACTCGGCCTATTTTTTAGGGGTTTTTGATAATAAAATATTTACAAGACAAATAATAATGAATAAATACAACTAATTAAGGTTAATTACACACAAGATAAAAAGGAGGATTTAGTGGCGACTTTTATTGGTTTGTTTAAGCCAGGGGTTTAATTTATGACTTTTATCATGATGAATTCGAGGTTCATCATACCCCTATACTTAAACCATGCTCGTCCTCGAGCATCTAAAGAATGAAGGAATCAGATCAATTCCTGACAGTGCAAGTGAAGATTTCAAGGCTCAATCTTTCGAAGTTCCTTAATTTATGTGATCCTAAAATTCTGGGTTTATCCATGCTTTAGTCAGAAGGAATCCAATTTCTCTAATTATCGGACTCTCTTTTTGTACATATAGTATAAGGATATGAAATTTAGTGTACTGCATTTCTTGAGAGTCGAGTCGAGGCATCACCCAAAGTTCCAATCCAAGAGACTCTCCTCTAGACCTAATCCTCAACACCAGGGAATAAGTCTATTCTTTCTTCAGTCAACCGTCTCATTAGTTTGTCAGATTTGAAAGTGTAGATGGACGGCCGGATGATAGAGGATATAGGATTGTGTCTATTTTTCTCTCGCTCACATTGGAACAAGGGGCCTCTCTAGTGCCTTTATACTCAACACATGTAAATTTTTAGATTGCTGATCAATGTGTCCGTCAAGAGAGTTGGAGTCATCTGCACTTGTTTTTTGGGAGTACACCGGGGTTTGTCTCTTTTGAGTATCTAAGATACCTTCGACACCCAAAATTGTAGTATTTACGATGTAGAGCCCTTTTTTGGTGTCAGCCCGACTCCTTGGTCCTTATTAGCATTTGGTCCAAGTGGACACTTCGAAAATATTTGGAAGCGCTCGCCATTGGTGGAAGCTCATTTATAATTTTGACTTTGGATGATAGAGCTTTTTCTTTGACATTTCATTGCTTTTGTTGGTTAGCTCCACTGCTTTTCCCAAAATTGGCGCACACTGATCAGCAATTATCATTAAGTTTCATCACACCCTGGCATATAGGTAGATATCAAAGAGATAACATATGAATCTTGTTCACATACTGGCTAAGATTTTGCTGACACTCAGGTTTTCTAAAGCCTTCATTAAATTTATTTTATCCTCGAATATCATTAGATTGGATCTAAACTCAAATCTCTAGTCCTAGTTCCTCGAGTGATAACTCAACTCATCTCATCAATCATGCAGTCGTGGAAGTGATTGTGCTGAGCATATTCTTTTGAAGGTAGAGATGAAGAGTGCAATATAGCGCTCAAATCTTTCAAACTAGGGAAGTGTGAACAATAAAGTTTAAAATCCCTAGTGACTAAGTCATGTTAACTCAAACTCTCAAGATCACAGAAATCAAGTGTCCTCAAAATCCTCAAGCCTTGAGTGCATGTGATTGTGTCAGGAATACACCGACTTCTTAGTTAGTGATTTTTGTGTGATTTTTGTTTTTGCAGATTTTTATGATTTATTTTGAATTCTTTGGAGAGACAATGACTGGCCCAGGCTCAAATGAATAAAAGTATCTACTCTCAGCCAGTATGGGTGTAAGTACGGGCCGATAGATGGACCCGTGTTCGTTGAGGACGGTGCCGTCCGTAGTGTCCTCTAAATCACCCACTCTGCTAAGGGAGACCGAAGTTCCCTCACTGAAAGTATCTACTAAGCCTAGTAGTCAAAGTCTAATTCAAAGAAAGGTTTTTATTTTTTTTTGAAAAGGGGTTATTTGCACAGATTAATCCCTTAATATTTGAAGAAAACATTTTTACAAGATTTTTACAGAGCACGTGGGGGGGGGGGGCGCTAGGATCAGGAGGCGTAGTCGGCTCGGGACATGTGGCATGAGATGGCGGCTCGAGAGAAGGTTCGGTAGACCCGAGCCTGTTGGTTGATGAATCCACGATTCATCATCTCAGTATCTTAATCTTAGCAAAATCCCTGAGTAAAATCTCAGAAAAATATCCATTAAATCGATAAATTAATAAAATGACTCTTGTAAATAAAACACACTAATTATTGTATATTAGATTTTAAAAAATAAATTAACAATAAAAAGGCGCCAAATCAAAGGAGTTTCTCACATGTAAATAGCCCAAAACTTCATATATTTTTAATAATTTCATTTCAACTCCATTTCAGCTAATTCTTTCTCCAACTTGTTCATAACAATGTATATAAAAATACAAAAATATAAAATGAATTTTAAGCTCAAATAAATGCTCCTAGATCCCAAAGGGAAAAAGCCGTAAAGACCAACTTCCAAGCCGAATTCCCGCTCAGTATGAACTCCAAATTCACCAAACTCACTTTTAAAGTTCAAGTTAGAAAATTATCTATCCAACGGAAGTAGTTTCATCAAAATCGGAGCTCGTGCAAAAGTTGAGTTTTGGGACCTAGATGTACATTGTATATTATGTATATATTCACTCTTTCTTTATTTGTTATTTTATCTTTCCTAATTACTAAAAATACAAAAAAAATCATGGTTGTGTTGTATTTTCATTATAGTATTTTATTGTATTTTTTTCGTTGTAAATATCTCTTATTAAAAAGATAAAAAATACATATTAGAAAAGCAAACAAAAAATGTACATGTTGTATGTATTCATTTGTAAATTCACCACTATTTTTCCTTCTTTATATTTTTGTTGAATTTAAAGTAGCCAATTTTATATCATTATTTATTTTATTATTTATTTTACATTCTCTACAATAACCACTATTCAACTCCATTCTTCCACCAACCTCCATTCACCCATATCGTTTTTTAAACCTCCAATTCAACTCCATTAATAATATAACCTCCCACCACTTTAATAACCTCTCATTTCATCCTCTTTATATACATTCCATCCTCCTCAATTTGTACTTGATCCATCTTTATATGAGGAGAGCCTAGTTCTCAGAGTTGAATCCGTGACAGCGACGCAACCGCAATCGAGCGACGACAGCCCTCTCTCCGGTGAGATCCGCTGGCTTTTCGGCCAACATCGCAGCCACATCCGTGCATTGCTCGAGCTCATCGCTCGCCGACGATTTGAGCGAAGACCGTGCTCTCGTGAGTACATCATAGGCGGTCCGCTTCCGTTGTAGGTAATTTGTCATTTCATTATTTACATCGTTGTTATTGGTGCATTTTTTATCACATCATATTACCACCTATCATCCTCCGTCTGTTTATCATCTTCACCACCATTATCACATCATATCATCATTACCACCTTCATTTTTTCCTTTTGTATATATCCTCTTTTATTCCCTGTTTAAGTAATCAAAATTTAAAAAATGAAAAATTAAAAAAAGCACACATTACATCACTAAAAAATTTCAAAAAAAATAAAAAAAGGAAATTAAAAAAGGGATTTTTACCCGACAGACCGTATAATCTTTGTCAATTACCTCTACAACCTTTGAAACATCGTAATTCCTCCCTCACCCCCGTAAAGTTGTTAACCTTTAGCCTACAGACCCTGTGGTTAATCCTCATCCATTTAGCCGTTAAAATTAACCAAATTCTATTATCTTCTTGTACATTATACCCATTTTATCTATCAAATTTACTAAAGGTGCCACTCCCTTCCCGTCCCCCCTTAAGTCCCAGCCTCCCCTGTTCAAAGTCCCCCTCCTTCTCGGCGCTCCCCCGGCTCCCTGCTCGAAGACCACCCTACCCCAGCACGCCGCCTACGCTGCTTGTCCCCAACACCCCCGTCGCTCCATCTCCCCTGCGACCCCCTCCCACCCGTGGCTCCCCTGCGACCCCCCTCCCACTCGCGGCTCCCCCTCCCGGTTCGCTGGTCGAAGTACCCAACAACCCCCGCCCCTCCACCTCCCCTGCGACCCACGGCTCCCTTGCCCAGCTCCCTGGTCGAAGTACCCAGCTCCCCGCCGCCCCTCTACCTCCCCTGCGACCCCCTGCCCTCCCCCCATCCCACTCGCGGCTCCCCTGCGACACCCCCCACCCCACCCCACCCGTAGCTCCCCCGCCCGGCTCCCTGATCGAAGTACCCAGTACCCCCGCCCACTCGCGGCTCCCCTGCGACCCCCTCCCCCACCCACTCGCGGCTCCCCTGTGACCTTCCCCTCCCACCCGCGACTCTCCTGTGAAGCCCCCTCCCACCCGTGGCTCCCCTGCGAAACCCCCCCCACCGCCGGCCCCTCCCTCCACCCATGCCTGTACGAGGCCCGTGCCGGTTAAAGCCCCTCTTCCTCTCCCAGCACGCTGCTCGTCCCAGCGTCCTCCCGTGCCTCCCCATCTCCTCCCTCGCTGGAAGCCCCTCTCCCCAACCGCTGGAAGCCCCTCCCCCATCTCCCCAGCCGCTGGAAGCTCTGCCTCATCCAGGTGGAACGACGCTCATGTCAGGTCCACACTCGTGGGAGGGGAAGCCGTAAGAGGAGGGAGGAATTTTTTTCTTCTCTTACTTAATTCTAGCTGTCTGATCGTGGATTGGTTAGATTAACTCGTTTTTAACTCAAGGAAGTTAACTTTAGATATGTCAATCTAAGGGTAGGGTTCATGGGGTAAGACGGAACAAGTTTACAGGATCGAGGAAGGAATATCGATATTTAAAAGGTCGTAGAGGTCATTTGCAAAGTTTATAAGGTCTGTCGGGTAAAAATTCCATTAAAAAAATGCAGCAGCAGCGGTGGGAGTATCCACTGCCACCTCAACCGGCCTACACCGCACAACCGTCTATGCCGCCACCGCCTCCGACCACGGAAACCACCGCCCGCACGTGGACGGATACACCCCCTCTGTCGTGCCTCAGGCCCTTAGCACTTCCAGCCTGCGCTGGCCCTGCCAGCTGCGGTGCACCCCATCGACGCCGCCCACGATCCACCACCCCACTGCGGCCACCTTCCGTCACCGCGCGGGCCGCGCCGCCTCGCGGCCACAGCCGCGACCCTCACGTCAGCCATCGCTGGGACACCCCATCGCCGCCCCTCATCTTTTGGGTTCCCCCATCGTGCTCCAAAGGAAGGAAGAAGAAGGTCTATCTTTTCTCTTTATTTTTTATTGTAAAAATTGCATGTTTTCCTTGCTTGTTTATGTAATTACAAAAGTGCCCCGGTGTACAGTTTGTGTTGTTTAGTTTAATTTCAGCATTGTATGACAACCCTATATTCCTGTTTTAATTTGGACATCTTTATAGCTTCTTTTTAGCCAATGAAAAGTAGCATTGTGTTGAGCAACTAGTTCTCTACCATGTGCATTTTTATTTATATATTTTTGATATTTGGGTAATTAATTAAAATTATGTAACTGAAATTCTGCATATTTTACCCATTCTATGCTGTTAAATTCATATCTGATATATAGTTGCTCTAAAAATTCCACAAAAATTTGAGATGATGCCTTGAATGTGATTGAGATATTATCCAAATTTCATCCAAAGTGGAGTTGTTTTGTGCTTGAAATAAATCATAGAGTGATTTTCGTATTCGATTTTAATTAAATCCACATACATCCTTTTTACAAAAATTCAAGTCTCCTGGATTGCATATGAAAATATCTTTTTGAGGTAATTTGAACTCTGATTAATTTGATAACGTGGATTTATTAGGAATTATTTACTCACTGTCACAATGTTTTACCTAAAAATGCCATAAAAAATTTATAATTTGTCAAAAAATTCCAAAAATATTAATGTAGCTTCATTGTGTCATGTTTATATTCCAATAAAATTTTCATAATTTTTGCTTACTGTTTGTGTGAGAAATTATGAAAAAACCCATAAAAAGTGTGCATTTTTAATTGTTGCGTTCTAAACCATAAATTTCCAAAAAAAGTGTCTTGCATTCATCACTGGATTAGCATTCTAGGAAAAATATAACTTGGTTAAATTGGACTTATTTTTTATTCAAAATTTATTTGGCTAAGTTGTATGCTTCATTAGTGTATTAATTCATCCGCATTTGCATTTACATTTGTTTTTGCATTAAAAAAAATATAAAAAATGCATTGGAAATCTAAAACTTAATTTTCAAATTACCCCCGAAGTTATTCCTTTGCCTCCCTATGTTCGGCCCCGGACTTGTCCGGTATATAAAATAAGCCGAGACACTCTTCACGGAGATCTTCTCTCGGTTCTGACTGAATCGCTAAGTACACGTACTACAACGAACCCAAATTAAATATCGTATTTAGCGACTCATGAGATGGCGCCATTGTCGGGGAGGCAAACGGCTTAGGGTTTAATTTAAAAATTAGATTTAGATTTTCTCACTTGGGTAGTTTGACCCCCAAGCCACTTGTATTTAGTCCATTTTCTTTCAATTATTTCTCTTCATTTTCTTGTATATATTTTATTTTTATCTCTGTAATATAAATCTCATTTTCCTTGCAAAGGCCCGGTGGACTTGGAGTACATCAGAGGTCGACGGACGTGACGCGTGCTGACTGCTGAAGAGCTATGAGAATCTATTTATTTTGAGAGAAACTTTTGTGAATTTTTGTAATTATTGTTGTAATTATTTAGGTAGTTTGCTCATTTACAGCGGCTCTTGTTTGAGAGCTCACGCGTGTAAAAAAGACTTGGACTTTTATTTGTGGTGTGTCGAGACCTATTTCACTATCCGATGAGGGTGGGGCTCGACTTGAATGGCGAATTTATGGATTGGGCACACTGTAGTTTAGAATCAAATTTGTTTGTTCCCATCATAAATTAGGCCACACATATCTTAGAAGATTCACATATCTTATAAGATTCATAATGAGACGCACATAGACACGTACTACTTAGCTCAAATCAAATAAATTCTTCCCCGCTAATAGTATACTATTTAGGTACAGTTTTCTCGATCTGCATGCATTTAGTGTAATATTTACAAATTCAGTTTTGCATAACGAATGGAGAGTGCTGGGATTCACTGTAAGTATACCTTCTTCTGAGCATTCATCATAGTTTCTCGTTTGCATTCTGATTTCCGATTCTCCTCTTGTTTTACAACTTAAGGTCAAAAGAAAATTGGGACTGAACAGTAGACGTGCTTGTGTGTTCATATAAAATTCAAGTGATAACTTAACTCTAAAATTGGGACTGAATTGAGCAAGTCGATTAAAATAATTGGAATAAAAAGAACCCCTGTTCTCGGGTGCATAAAGCCCTCATTGTTTGTTTTACTTGCAAGTGAGAGAGAGACGACCCTAGGATAGAGCCAAGCCAGGATTTCTTACTTACTACTGGTTCTTTATTTTCAGGCGATTAGCTACTTTTCAGTGAGGAATACGGGTAGCCATATTTATACGGTCCGAACTTTCTTAGCAGAGTGGGAGGTTCAGAGGGCGCTTTAGTCCTCAAGGAAGGGGCTTCGGCTTGTACTTACTCCTATACTGGCTGAAAGTTGGTCCAACTAGTCGTAAGAACCGGGCCAGTCTGTAGAAAAATACGGGCACCTAACAGCTCGTTCATCTTTCCAAGATTGTATTTATCACCAACTAAAATTGACAAGATAATTCGGTCGAACTCTTACGGCCATCACATGTTGAGTTGATGAAATTGAGGGTTTGAATTGTGTTTGTATTGTGTGAGTTCACTCCACACATTTACGTGCACCGTAGAACTAGTGCCTCATTGAATATCATGATCTAATCAGTTCTTTTGACATCGAAGATGCCTGATTGGGGGGGATATTTATTCGGACTTCGCGAATCTATCCTTGAGCCCTCCAAGAAGTACATCTTCACAGGTCCATTCGCAACGTGGACCAACCTGGACTCATGACCCTCTTGAGCCCAGGATCACCCGCTCTCGGGATGGTTACTCTCAAACCATTCTATTTCTCTCTTCCCACCTCACTGAGGAAGACCTTCGCCTAGGTGAGAATATCTTGATTTATAAATCCTCTTCTAATCAAGAACACCTTGCTGACGTAGGACCTAAAGAAGATTCAAGGAAAATGCCTCCAAAGAAGAGAGACGATGAAGAAGAGAACCATGAAGACCCAATGAGAATGATACTTGCCAGATTAGTTGCATCTGAGCAGCAACACGCATTACTGAGAGCTCTGTTAGGACAACTAAATGTTGGGGTCGAAGCACCAATGGATGCGACGTATAACCCCAGACAATATCAAATTCGGAACTACTTGAGTCTGGCCGAACCCACTGTTGATTTTGAATTAAAGCCACATTTTCTGAACCTGCTGCCACACTTTGATGGGAATGCTTCTGAGGAGCCATATGCATTCTTAAGGGACTTTGAGCTCATCTGTGCTAACCTCAAACATAATAATATTAGCCAGGATTATATTAGGCTCAAAGCCCTTCCATTTGCCTTGGGTGGAAAAGCCGACTACTGGGTGAAGAATCTTGGAATCGCCATCACCACTTATGCCCAGTTCAAGGACCTATTCCTAAAGAAGTTCTACCCGTTGAGTAGAACTAACATGATGAGGATGCGTATTACGAGTTTTCCCAAATTACCACATGAAGCCTTTTGTGATGCTTGGAAAAGATTCAAGGATATCCTGCAGAAGTGTCCCTGTCATGGACTAGATGACAACATCTTGGTCCAGTCGTTCTTTACTGGTCTTAAACTTGAGATGCAGGGTTTAGTGAGCGCTGCCTGTGGAGCCAGCAATACATCACTAGGAGAGGATACCGTCTGGAGGGTATTCGAGCAGATGGCTGAAACTAGCCGCTCACAGATGGCCAACAGGGCCTATACACCATCCCCCAGTTCACTCTCATATGGAGGGGAAAATCAGCTGTAGTCGATCTCTCTCAGGACGTGATCCCTAGCATGGGACTCCTTGTTGATAAGCTTACTGTAGTTGAGAGGATTGATGGAAGAATTGATGAATTATACCGGAGCGTCTCCAAGATCCCAAAACAAATGGAGGAATTGACTGATAGGGTATCTAAGATAAATATACCTGTCGTGACTGCACCCTCTACTCCCGTATATCGAGTTCACCATATTCAGGAGCAGTTGGTACCGGGGCAATCCCAGCCGTGGGAGCAGGACCAATCCTACACCCACTCTTTCCAGCAGCCACCTCCATTAGCAGAGATAGTTCAGGAGGAGCCTCCACCGGTTTGGGAGGTGAATGGAGTATGGTATAATCAGGACCCTTGACAGACCTACCAACATCCCCCGACCTTTCATAACACCGCATTCACCTCCACACCACCTCCTTCACAACAGAGCCCTGGATTCCAGCCACCCCAGCAGCCGCGGCAGCAGTACCAATAGTATGGCCGACAGGGCCATTACCAGACGGGCCAGCAGGGATTGCAACCCCAGCAGCAGCAGAGGCAGTACTCTGGCCAGCATGGCCAGTCTTCCAGTTCTTCTTCCCAGTCTTATCCCTTTCCTTCTTCGTCTAGTTCCGTGTATATACAACAACAGATACTCGACGAGCTACGTTCCTACAGGAACGAGATTCATGACTTACGGGTGGATGTCAACCGCCTGTCCAGATGGCGAGACGAGCAGACTGCACCCTCTACCTCTATCCCAGCCCAAGTTCAGGCTAACCCCAATAGCCTGAACCGTTCTAGTTCTCAGCAGCACTTTGGTCAGGTATACTATTTAACATCTCCTAGATCTGAACATGAGATTCTTTCGTGTGACGAGGCTAACCACATGTCACTCAGGAGCGGAAGGACCGTAATCGTACCTGACCGGGCGAGGGACATGAGAAGGGGCATCTCTGAAGCTCTACCTAAGGAGTCTTCAGAGGACAAGGAGGAGAGGTATCATATTTCAGAGCCCCATCAGCAACATTCGAGGATTTCTACTCAGGGAGCCGAGAAGAGGAGGAGAGCGTGTATGCAGCATCGGTAGCATGGATACACTTCTGATTCTATGGAGGACCTTGCATCTCCGGTTGTGGCGGATACCACTCCAGCTTCTATTCCACAACCTTTAGTAGATAGTTTTGATTTCGATCCCATGTTTCATCAAAAAGATTCATGTATGAAGAATTTTGTTTCTGTTAATGCAAAGAATGATCTTTCAGTTCATGATTCAGACTCTTCATCCTCTGTTTCCCTAGCTTCAATCCCTTTCCCCCGTGCTCTTATGGAAGGAAAGCGCATCAAAAAGATTCAGAAAGATGACCCCTATATGGCACGCTTTTGTAAGGAAAACATCACCGTAAAGGTGCCATTTGATGAATATGTGGCTAACCATCCTGCATTCCAGGAATACCTTAAGATGAGAGGCACACCTACTAGGGTTAGCAGGAAGAAAGATAACCGAAACATAAAGACACATGTCTTATCAATAGGCACAACCTATTGTCTCAAGAATCAGACCTTGCCAAGGAAAAAGAGAGACATGGGTGCTCACTATGTGGAGAGTCGTATTGACGACATTGCGTTTGCAAGCACACTCTTAGAGATTCTTTAATCAACTTACCTCCCTTAGCATTATATCAGAAATTGGAGTTGGGACCACTTTGAAAATCTAGAGTTTTATTCCAATTCGCAGATCGTTCAGTGAAGAGACCTAAGAGAGAAGTGAAGAACATCGTTATCTCGATTGAGGGGTAGAACTATCAGGTTGATTTCACAATCTTGGACATGGAGACCCCCAATCACTGGAGAGAGTCTCAGATCATTCTCGGGCAGCCCTTCCTTAGGACTGCAAGCGCAACTTTCGATTATGGTACGGGAATGATGAAGTTCCGTTCTCCAGGCGGAGAAGTGAACCTTGAGATGAAGCAAACCAAGTGTCAGCTACCGATTCAGAGAGTAGCACATAGTACTCATCTTCAGAGGCAGAATGCAGTATGATTAGCACAGTTGGGATTTGGGGACATATTCCTTCAGGACAGAGCGAGTCCCTTTCATCTGGAAAGGGCATAGTGGATGATGCAGTTTGCCAGGTATTGTTTGATCTTGTGAGAGATGCATCGACCTATTTTCATGATGACATAGAGATCCACCCGGATCTGTCAGTTCCATCCCCTTCGGAACAATCATGGGACATAGATATGAGTCGGACATGGCTTTGGCTGAACTCCCGCATTTCTTTGGCGATCCGACTCCCCATACTTCTGAGTTTGTGGCAAGTACTACTCAGCTTAGTCCACCTTCATGCAGCATAGAACCAGATTCAGATTCAGTTCAGCCAGATTTGATTGATGATACCACATTGCCAGAACTGAAATCACTACCTCCTACACTGAAGTACGCCTTTCTTGCGGGACCCAAAGAGAGATATCCTGTCATCATTAACTCAGACTTGACTTTAGAACAAGAGTCTAGGTTATTAGAAGTCTTTGTCAGATCTCGTGGGCATCAACCCCGCTCTCTGCTCGTACCACATCTTTACTAAGGATAATGTGAGACCTTCCCGTGAGTTCCAAAGGAGACTGAACCCCAATCTACGGGAAGTAGTGAAGAAAGAGATTGAGAAATGGTGCAAAGCAGGGTTTATATACCCTATTTCTGACTCCAAGTGGGTGGCCCCGCTTCATGTTGTCCCGAAGAAGTCGGGAGTTCATATGGTCACCAACGAGGAGGGGATAGAGATCGTGACATGAGTACCTATGTCATGACTTGTCTGTGTTGACTACAGGCGCCTGAATGCTGTGACCAAGAAAGATCACTTTCCCTTGCCTTTTATTGATCAGATCTTGGAGAGACTAGCAGGGAAAGAGTTCTTCTGTTTTCTTGACGGGTACTCTGGCTACAACTAGGTAGCTATAGCAACTGAGGACCAGGAAAAGACCACATTCACATGTCCATTCGGTACTTATGCTTTCAGGCGCATGCCATTTGGGCTCTGCAATGCCCCGGGCACATTTCAGTGGTGCATGATAGCCATATTTGCCGAGATGGTGGGAGATTTCCTGGAAGTATTCATGGATGATTTCTCGGTCCATGGTGATTCTTTTGATATGTGTTTAGCGCGCTTGGACCGAGTCCTCACGAGGTGCAGAGAGGTGAATCTGGTACTCTCCTGGGAGAAGAGTAACTTTATGGTGACGGAGGGTGTCGTGTTGGGGCATGTCATCTCCAAAAGGGGAACGGAGGCTGACCCTGCCAAGGTGGAGGTGATCAAGAAACTCGATCCACCTACCAACGTGAAGTCAGTACGGTCATTCTTAGGGCATGTTGGATTCTATAGAAGATTCATTCAGGATTTTTCAAAGATCGCCCGCCTACTGACTGAGCTCTTAGGGAAAGACACAGAGTTCGTTGTAGATCACATGTGTCTGGAGGCCTTTGAGCTCTTGAAGAGGAAGATTTGTGCCTCGCCTATCCTACAAGCTCCTGACTGGTCTCTCCCCTTTGAGATCATGACTGATGCCTCAGAGTTCGCTATAGGAGCTGTGTTAGGACAACGTCGAGAGGGGATCCCGTTTGCGATTCACTATTAGGACAACGACGAGAGGGGATCCCGTTTGCGATTCACTATGAGAGCGAAGTATTAGATCCAACACAGAAGAATTATACAGTGACAGAAAAGGAAATGCTCGCAATAGTATGGACCCTCGAGAAGTTCAGATCATATATTTTGGGCTCTAAGGTGACAATATATACTGATCATACAACCATTCGATACTTAATGGAAAAGAAGGACGCGAAGGTGCATCTTCTTAGGTGGATTTTACTCCTCCAAGAATTTGATTTGGAGATAAAAAATAAACCTGGGGTGAAGAATGTTGTGGCTGATCACCTTTCTTGGATCGAACTTAAGGATTATCCTGATTATGAGCTGATTAGAGAGACCTTCCCAGATGAGTCAGTTTGTGTTATTGACTCACTCCCGTGATTTGCCAACATGGTGAACTATTTTGTCTCCAAGCAGGTTCCCCATGGCTGGACTAGGAGAAGCAATGAACGACTGAAGTCAGATTTGAGGAGATACCATTGGGACGATCCTTTCCTTTTCTTCGAAGGATCGGATTGTGTTTGGAGAAGGTGTATTCCTCAGGAGGAATACCAGAGTGTCCTCACATTCTGTCATTCACTTGAGGTGGGAGGACGCCATTAGGGAAAGAGAACCGCTCACAAAGTACTTCAATGTGGATTGTATTGGTCGACCTTGTTTAGAGATGCTATTGATTTTGTACGGTCGTGCCCAATCTGTCGAAGGATGGGAGGGGCAGTTGGACAAAGAGATGAGATGCCCATGCAACCGATGATTATTTGTGACGTTTTTGATGCATGGGGCATAGATTTTATGGTCCCTTTCCTAACAACTAAGGACATGAGTACATTTTGTTGGCGGTTGATTATTTATCTAAGTGGGTGGAGGCTATCCCAACCCTAACCGCAGACAACAAGACTGTCTGTATGTTTGTGAGAAACCATATTATTGCTAGGTTCGGGGTACCAAAAGTTTCGATATCTGATGGGGGTAGCCACTTTGTGAACCGAGATATGAGATTTTAGCTAAGAACTATGGATTTGAGCATATAGTTACTAGTCCTTACCACCCACAGTACAACGACATGGCAGAGGTTTCGAACTGAGAGATGAAGAGTATTTTGCAGAAATTAGCTCGTCCTGATAGGAAGAACTGGTCCCAGCTCTTGGACCAAGTTCTGTGGGCCTATAGGATAGCCTACAAGACACCATTGGGTACTTCACCTTTTAGAATGATCTATGGGAAGCCATGCCATTTGCCTGCAGAATTGATTCATAAATCCGAATGGGCAATTAAGAAGATTAATTGGAGTTGTCACCTAGGGAAGCTTTGTCGAGACTTGAACTTGAACGAGCTCGTGGAAATCCGAAACAAGGCTTATGTTAACAGTTTGATTTATAAGGACAAAGTAAAAAGATGGCATGATCAGCACATTAGGTGCAAAGACTTTGTCCCTTGACAAAAGGTATGGTTGTTCAATGCCAGGTTGAAGATGTTCCATGGGAAGCTCAAATCTAAATGGACGGGTCCCTTTGTTGTTACGAAAGTGCACGAGAATGGAAGTGTAGAGATAGATGATCTCACAGATGGTACACAGTCTCATGCGGTAAATGGACAACTGTTGAAGCATTTTGTTGATTCAAAAGAGCAGTTAGTCCAAGTCGAGGTCATCAACTTCATGCAGAGTGAGCACAGAGCAGATACATCATATTACTCGTCATGAAGATGCTGCATCAAGATTCAACATCTTAGGAGATTCATTCCTCTTGTACAGCCCTTCTTTGTATATTCTCCAGATCACATCGGTTCTCACACTTACTCTTGTCCTATACTTAGGCTGACCGAAGCCCAAGTATAGGGGGAACCGATGCCCGCCTTGTGTATATACTCATTTATTTCTCCTCTTGACCTCGTCCGTCCCATTTTTGCTCTTCTTCTACACTTAGGCTGACTAGAGCCTACGTATAGGGGGACAAATCGACTTCTATACTATTTATTATTTTAGCCATCCTACGCTTAGCACGAGCTATGTCTTTTTCTCGCTTCTGTGCTCCGAGGACATATCACATGCTAAGTATAGGGGGACATGTATATATTACATATATACTTTACCCACTGCTCGTACTTTCATGTATTTTTGTATATATTATACAATAATTATGGGGTGGGTAAAAAAACTTTTTCAAAATCTAAAAAAAATCTCTTAAAAAATATTTTAAAAAAATCCCTTATTTGCTGTAAAAAAAACTTTTTCAAAAAAAAGTCCTTTCTTATTTACTTATCTTTTAAAAAAAACACTCTTGAAAAAAAAGCAAAACTTTTTCTAAAAAAACTTTCTTCTTTTCCTTTGTTTGAAAAAAAAACTCTCTAAAAAAATCACAAAAAACTGGTTTAATCCCTGACACATTCACTTTCACACAAGACAAGTGATGTTCAAGAAGATTTGGTTTATGAGGTCTTGAGATTTTGAGTTAACCAGCCTTAGTCATTAGGGTCTTGGACTTAATTATTCACATTTCCCTAGTTTGAAAGATTTGTGTGTTATATTGCATGCTTAGTCTCTACCTTAAGGATATGATCAGCACCTCACATACACGACTGCAAATATGATGAGATGAGTTGAAATTTCACTTGAGGAATTGGGATGAGGGATTTGAGTTGGACTTGATTTGATGATGCTCGAGGATGGGATAAAATCAATGAAGGCTTCATGAAACATGAGTGTCAGCATCTTTAGCCAGTATGAGAACATGGTTCTTGTACTATCTCTTGACATTTACCTATGTGCCAGGGTGTGATAAAATTTAAAAAAACGTTGATCAGTGTGCGCCAACTCTTGGTAAAAGCAGTGGAGCTAGCTAAAAATCTACAAAGCAATGAAATGATAAAGAAAAGCTCTCATTCCACAAAGTCAATTATCAAAAGAGATTCCACCAAAGGAGAGCGCTCCCAACCATTTCAAAGTGTCCACTTGGACCACCGCTATTAGGACAAGGAGTCGGACTTGCACCAAAAAAGGGCCATGCATAGTAAATGCTACAAGTCTGGGTGTAGAAGGTATAATAGATACTCAAAAAAGGCACACCCCGGTGTACTCCCAGGAAAACAAGTGCAGACGACTCCAACTTCTCTTGACGGACGCACTGATCAACACAAAAATATGCGTTGTGTAATAAGGCACTTGAGAGGATCCTTGTTCCAATGAGAGGGAGAGAAGAAATGACACAATCCTATGCCCACCATCAACTGGCCTTCCATCTACACTTTCAAGTCTAACAACTAAAGAGACGGTGGATTGGATGCAAGAAATGGTTTATTCCCTAGTGTTGAAGATCGGGTCCTTAGGAGAGTCTCTTGGACTGGAACCTTGGGTGATGCTGTGACTCTACTCTTGTAACTGCGGTCCACACTTAAAGTCATATCCTTACTATATATGTATACAAAGAGAGTCTGATGATTAGGGAAATTGGATACCTTTTGACTAGAGCTTGGTTCAGCTTAGAATTTTAGGATCTCTAAAATCGAGAGTTCTTGAACGGATCAAGTCTTGTATTCACATGCACAGTCAAGGGTTAATCCAACTTATTCATTCTTTATTTGCTAGAGGACTAGCAAAGTTTAAGTATAGGGGGTGATGAATCCATGATTCATCATCTCAATATCTTGATCTTAGCAAAATCTCAGAGTAAAATCCCAGAAAAATGTCCATTAAATCAATAAATTAACAAAATAACTCTTGTAAATAAAACACATTAGATTGTACAAAATAAATTAACAATAAAAAGCCGCAAAATCAAAGGAGTTTCTCACATGTAAATAGCTCAAAACTTCATGTATTTTTAATAATTTCATTTCAATTCCTTTTTGACTAATTCTTTCTCCAACTTGTTCATAACAATGTATATAAAAATACAAAAATACAAAATAAATTTTAGCTCAAATAAATGCTCCTAGATCCCAAAGGGAAAAAGCCGTAAAGACCAATTTCCAAGCCAAATTCCCGCTCCGTACAAATTCACCAAACTCACTTTTAAAGTTCAAGTTAGAAAATTATCTATCCAACGGAAGTGGTTTCATTAAAATCGGAGCTCATTCGCAAAAGTTGAGTTTTGGGACCCAGACGTACATTGTATATTATGTATACATTCACTCTTTCTTCATTTTTTATTTTATCTTTCATAATTACTAAAATAAAAAAAATCATGGTTGTGTTGTGATTTTATTATAGTTTTTTATGGTATTTTTTCTGATGTAAATATCTCTTATTAAAAACAGAAAAAATACATATTAGAAAAGGAAAAAAATAATGCATGTTGTATGTATTCATTTGTAAATTCACCACTACTTTTCCTTCTTTATATTTTTGTTGTATTTAAAGTAGCCTATTTTATATCATTATTTATTTTATTATTTATTTTACATTCTCTACAATAACCACTATTCAACTCCATTCTTCCACCAACCTCCATTCACCCATACCATATTTTTTTAAACCTCCCATTCAACTCCATTAATAATATAACCTCCCACCACTTTATTAACCTCTCATTTCATCCTCTTTATATACATCCCATCCTCCTCAATTTGCATTTGATCCATCTTTATGTGAGGAGAGCCTAGTTTTCAGAGTTGAATCGGTGACAGCAACGCAACCGCGGTCGAACGACGACAATCCTCTCTCCGGTGAGATCCATCGGCTTTTCAGTCAACATCACAGCCACATCCATACGTTGCTCGAGCTCATCGCTTGCCGGCGTTTTGAGCGAAGACCGTGCTCTCGTGAGCACGTCGTAGCGGTCCGCTTCCATTGTAGGTAATTTGTCATTTCATTATTTCCATCGTTGTTATTGGTGCATTTTTTATCACATCATATTACCACCTATCATCCTCCATCTGTTTATCATCTTCACCACCATTATCACATCATATCATCACTACCACCTTCATTTTTTTCCTTTTGTATATATCCACTTTTATTCCCTGTTTAAGAAATCAAAATTTAAAAAATAAAAATTAAAAAAACACACATTATAACACTAAAAAATTCAAAAAAAAATAAAAAAAGGAGATTAAAAAATGCAGCAGCAGCGGTGGGAGCACCCACCGCCGCCACCCTCGTCCCACACCGCGCAGCCGTCTACACCACTACCGCCTCCGACCGCGGCCACCATCGCCCGCGCGTGGACGGACGCGCCCCTTCCGCCGCGTCGCCGGCCCTTGGCGCTTCTAGCCTGCGCTGGCCCCGCCAGCTGCAGCGCACCCCATCGACGTCGCCCGCGATGCGCCACCCCACTGCGGCCGCCTTCCGTCACAACGCAACCACGACCCTCACGCTGGCCACCGCTGGGCCGCGCCGCCGCCGCCTCCCCTCATCTTTTGGGTTCCCCCATCATGCTCCAAAGGAAGGAAGAAGAAGGTCTATCTTTTTCTCTTTATTTTTTATCATAAAAATTGCATGTTTTCCCTGCTTGTTTATGTAATTACAAAAGTGCTCCCGTGCACAGTTTGTGTTGTTTATTTTAATTTCAACATTGCATAGACAACCATGTATTCCTGTTTTAATTTGGACATCTTTATAACATCTTTTTATCCAATGAAAAATAGCATTATGTTGACAACTAGTTCTCTACCATGTGGATTTTTATTTATATTTTTTTTGATAGTTGGGTATTTAATTAAAATTATGTAACTGAAATTCTGCATATTTTACCCATTCCGTGCTATTAAATTCATATCTGATATATAGTTGCTCTAAAAATTCCACAAAAATTAGAGATGTAGCCATGAAATGTGATTGAGATACTTTCCAAATTTCATCCAAAGTGGAGTTGTTTTGTGCTTGAAATAAATCATAGAGTGATTTTTGTATTTGATTTTTAATTAAATCCACATACATTCTTTTTAAAAAAATTCAAGTCTTCTGGATTGCATATGAAAATATCTTTTTGAGGTAATTTAAACTCTGATTAATTTGATAACTGGATTTATTAGGAATTATTTACTCATTGTCACTCTGTTTTCACTAAAAAAGCCATAAAAAATCATAATTTGTCAAGAAATTTCAAAAATATTACTGTAGCTTCCTTGTGTCATGTTTATATTCCAGTAAAGTTTTTATAATTTTTGCATACTGTTTGTGTGAAAAATTGCAAAAAAAACGATAAAAAGTATGTATTTTTTATTGTTGCATTTTAAACCATAAAATTCCAAAAAAAGTGTCTTGCATTCATAATTGGATTAGCATTCTAGGAAAAATATAACTTGGCTAAATTGGAGCATATTTTCTATTCAAAATTAATTTGGCTAAGTTGTATGCTTTCTTAGTGTATTAATTCATCCGCATTTGCATTTGCATTTGTTTTTGCATTAAAAAATATAGAAAAACCACACTGGAAATCTAAAACCTAATTTTCAAATTACCCCCGAATTGTTCCTTTGCCTCCTTGTGTTCGACCCCGGACTTGCCCGTGATATAAATTAAGCTGAGATACTCTTCATGGAGATCTTCTCTCGGTTCTGACTGAATCGCTAAGTACACGTACTACAACGAACCCAAATTAAATATCGTATATAGCGACTCGTCACTGGTGCGGATTGAGGCTCGGGTCATCCACGTGTCATCATAATGACCGTCCGATCCAGAAGATCGGACGACATTTATGTCTTGGTCTTCCGCCACTATCTGCCGGAGGAGGCGGGGCTCCGGCATGCTCGAGGGAGCTCCTCCACTCGCCACCAGCCTTCCTGAAGGTCAAAGAAGATGGGTGAGCCTCTGGCGAGAATCCTGAAGTGCTGTGAAGCTCCGGAGTTGGTTGGAGGCGTAGGTCGGTGGAGCTTCGCCGGAGGAGAGACGTTTGAAGTCGCTCCGATGCAAACTCCAGCCATTGAGGGTCCTGCATGTGTTAGATGATAGTTGAAGTGTGCGTGTGTGCAAGATGAGTGTATGGTGAGTGAACAAGGGCTGTGGGGCGACGGGATGCGGTGGCCGTGAGCCTCTTCTCCGGCGAGGTGGAGAAAAAGGGGAGTCGGAGCGGGGGAGGGTCTGGAGAAGGGAGGGGTGGTCGGTGAGGATGACTGATGTATGGTGGAAGTGTTGGAGTGGTTAGGTGAAGGTGAAGATGATGACATGCAGAGGTATAAATGGGAGAAAACACAGGAAAAAGCAGGGGAAAGGAGATCTTGTCGGAGAGAGGAATCTAGTGAAGGCATTGGCCTAGGCTGGGCTTTAGATGGAGCCCCGATCTTCGCACAACGAGGCCAACCCTTCCTTGGTGCTTGGCAGAGCACGGTGGCGCCTGCAGCATGGTCAAAAGACCATGGATCGCACCTAGGGACGACGACCATCGTCGCCTCAACAAGGCCACCCTCCACTGTCACCAGAGGGTGGAGGAGGCTAGGGCGGAGCCCTGCGATGTTGTGGATGGCAGCCGAAGGAGGCGGTTTTATGGGGGGGGGGGGTTCTGCCGTTATGAGGTGGTGAGGGATGCTTGAATGGCTGATTGATGGCGGGTGAGTAATGGAGGAGGAAGGCTGGAGGTTACACGAGGAAGAGGGAGGAATGAGCTACATGGGGTGGCCGTTAGGAGAGGGAGGAGGTGGCAAGAGCGACGGATAAAAATGGAAGGGGGATGGGGTCTCGCATGGTGTAACGGCTGGAGAGAGAGAGGTAGTTGGTGGGGGACGATGAGTGGGAGCCGTTGGATTTTGCAATCCAACTGCTGGGATAGAGACGTGGATGGAGGGCTTAGATTAGATCCTTAGGATCTGATCGAACGACGGAGATCGAGGCACTGATGGATGGATAGGATGTGATCTAGAAGAGATCCAACGGCCTGGGGAGAATGGGTGACGTGGAGAGACGCTAAACGTCGGATGTGCAGTTGATCGGATGGCTGAGGTTTAGGTGCAAAGGAGTGGATGAGATTCGATCTAGAGGATGATCGGGTGGCTGAGGGATGAAGCGGGTTTGTAGGGATGAGATGGAGGAGATTGGAGCAGATCCGACAGTCAGGAGCTGTGACGATTGGCGGAAGGAGGAGCGGTCACGTAGCGGCTCTAGAGTGCGCCATGTGGCTGCACCCGAAAATTGAAAAATGTAAATACAAAAAATTACAAAAGAAATAGTTAGAGGTAAAATTAGGAAAAAGTCAAAACATGAAGGTTGTTCGTCTCGATGAGATCTACAAGTTTTATGTTGCACGAAAAGTCAAAAGAGGTCATTTGTACAAAAAGTATTTTCTAGGGATATTTATAAGGGGGTAAAAATACTGACTTTTTGGTTTTGAGTTGTTTTTATATTTTTTTTAGTCTTTTAAAGGATAGTGAATTATGGACAACTACTCAGCTTGTTTTTTGGGGATTTTATAACAAAATATTTACACGACAAATAATAATGAATAAATACAACTAATTAAGGTTAATTACACACAAGATAAAAAGGAGGATTTAATGGCGATTTTTATTGGTTTGTTTAAGGCAGGGCTTTAATTTGTGACTTTTATCATGATGAATTCGAGGTTCATCAATGAGGAAGGACATGTGCTTGTTATTCAGAAGGATATGAAGCTTAGATGGAAGCAATATTTACATAAGATTTTCATTAGGAAAGGTAACGAGAGATCACTTTGGGAGATCTAGCTAGTAGTGAAAGTTACTTGAATCGTGCAAGCTATAGACGAATACAAAGTAAAGAAGTAGAGGAGGCTTTGAAGGTTATGAAACCTAGGAAAGGTGTAGGTGATGAATCCGCGATTCATCATACTAAAAGATGAAAACATAGCTTCATTCTCGAGCTGCATTTCATCACTTATTCTGCATTTTTACCATTCATGTATTTAAAATTAATATTTGTATTTTAGCACTCATAATTACATTTATAATCATCTTCACATTTCCACCTAATTTCATGCATTTTTAACTAATCATGCTAACTCCCATTGACCTAAAACTACCTTCATTGTGTACATGTTACTAACAATATTAAAGGAAAAATAAAAAAATACTAACTCAAATAATTGGCCCGTGAGACAAAACTCTAATTTCAGAATAAGAAGACTAAAACACTCATATCTTCCTTATGCAGTGTCCAATGTAGGTCTAATCACTTTTAAAGTAATATATATATATTCAAAGACCTTCAAAACAAGATAAATTTCATAAAAATTGTAGCTCATATATGAAAGTTGAGTTTTAGGTCTCTTTTGCGCATTTTATATTTTTCCTGATTTTGACATGTTATTTTATGTACATAATTATCCCAATTTATTTTATTTTTTTCATATAAATTCTTTAGTGAAAGCTTTATTACAATCCAAAAAATCCAAATCCAAAATAATATGAAATCAAAGAAATTAACCGAGTCCAAGTATTCCTTATAGGTCCGCACAAATTTCCCATATTTTCCCACTCTATTTTATTCTCCTATTATCTTAATTAGTAAAAAATTAAAAATAGATTATTTTGTAAATATTTATCTTTGATTTTATCATAGTTTTCTCGATTTTTATCTTAATTAAAAATCACAAAAAAATACAAAATCTAAAAATCAAGATATTCTATGTACATAGAGTACCCCAAAAACATCGTTTTGCACAAATGACCTCTTTTTCTCTTGGTCTCTTCATGAAAGTTGTACATCTCATCAAAATGAGAAACTTTTATGAAGGAAACTTTTCAATACGAGGTTGTTTGCTATTTCTTTCAAAATTTTCTTTTCTTTTTATTCTTGAATTTTCTTGAGCTGACACATGGCAGCTCCTGGAGATGCCACATGTTAGTTAGTTTTGGTCTCTTTTTGTTTTTTTTAAAAAATTGCACGCATCCCCTGCGTACATTTCCCCTGCGCACGTTGATGAATCTCCGTTTCCTCATCTTTATTCTATCATTTTGGCCTTAAAAATCCTAGTAAATGCGTGTAAATAGGCTTAATTTAGACATTTTATCATTTATGCATCTTTGTGTAAATATTATATACAATATGATTTTTAAAGCCAAAATTATAGAATAAAGAAAATAAAATAAAAATAATAAAATATTTAAAATATTTTATGACCCGAAACCTCGAGACCTAGGCATCTCAATGACTAGGTCGACAAAGAATAAAGTAGAGGGAGATAAGGGACAAAATACAATAAAAATTTCTTTTATTTAATTCATTTTTATTCATTTTTGGGACCTATTTTTAGTTCCACTTTTTATACCTCAAATAAATAAACTTGTAAATGAAAGTGGTAGATAAATAAATATATAAAAAACAAAATTGATTTCACACAAAAATAATATACAATGTACAAAATATACTCTAAATAAGATTCTAAAATCTCAACTTCCCAGACCCATATCTCTCAAATAAAAACTCAAAATATATCAAAATCACACTTTAATTGTATATAACTTTTCATAAGCTATTTAATGAAGGTGGTTTCATAATTTTTTTTGGAATTACAGTTTGAAAGTTTGGTTTTGGACCCCTATTATATACTTATACCGATTAAAATATTCATTTTATTTATTATTAATTATTTTATAATTTTATATTTTTGTAATTTTGTAAATATTATTTATAATATTTGTGGATATTAAAACTTGAATAAAAACATAAAGAAAATGCAAAAATAAACTTGTATAAAACATATAGATGAAATACCTATATCTACACATATAGAATTAATACATCTATTTATTTAATTGTATATATCATACCAAAAAATAAAATAAAAATATATTTAATTTTTAAAAACAAGTTATAAATTTATAAAATAATAAACAAAATTAATAAAATTAAATATACAAAAAAATAAAATATTAAAATACATAGATGAATATACCTACATAGCCCATAAAAGGTAACTTGTAATTTTAAACCTCAAAAAAATAAATAAAATCATAATAAAATACTTCAAAAAATAATGAATATTTTCCATATATTAACCTAAAATTAATAAAATCGTTTATAATTTTTAATAAAATTTACAAATCTTTTTTCCTGGGGATTTTCTGGTTGGTCCACGTGGACCAACCAGAACCTCCTGTTGGTTGACCTCGGTCAACTCCCTAACCGAGGTCTGCTCCTTAGATGTGCGTTTGGCCTCTTCTTCTTGGATTTTTGGAGGCTGAGCCTTTCACCCTTTCATGATGCTCCCTTCTTGACTTTTCATCCCCATTTATCAATGATTCACGCCTATGGATTTTTTCGAGGAATGAAGCTGCGATTCTATAGATTTTCCTCATTCTTTGCTCACCCGTCACCACCTTGTACATATAACTCCCTTCCTTCTCTCTTGATCTTGGAACCTCCTTTTGACCAAGCTTTGTCCCCCTTCTTTGTGCTCTGGACAGGGGTTTGTGATAGGGACACCTCCAACCGATCGCCGCGGGCTGAGGCGAAGTCTTAGGAGCGATTCCATCATCTTCGGTGAGCCCCCACCGCCGTGAGATCATCTATAATCTTTTGACCATTGAGGTTCCGTTTTATTTAGGCTTTAGATAGACATAGTCGTAGGTTTTTATTCTGTGCTTTTATTTCGTATTTTAATCACACAGATTTAGGCTAAACATCCTCGCCAGAGCTCCGCTCCGATCACCACTGTCCTCCCATCGCCCCACCATTTGATTTAGCTAAGAATTCACAGAGTCTAAAATGGTATCTCACACAAGGCGGAGACACCTGTCGCTGTGACGACTCACAATAAATCTTGGACTAAAATCAACAATTAACCCACACTATAGATCAAGGAAATAGAAATAATTGTGGAGTTAAAATTTATTTTTAACTCTGCACAAAATGTATAGCAAGCAAGTATGCAGAGAGTTCGAACACAGGGAGCAAACATGGTAGAAGCACAAAAGTGTGTGTGTGTGTGTGAAAGTGTGTGATGTCTACACTAAGCAAGCAAGCAAAGATTTTTGTGGATTTTTAATTTTGTATTTTTTGTATTTTTTTATTTTTAATTTTTAATTTTGTATTTTGATTTTTAATTTCTGATTTTTATAATTTTATATTGTATATTTTTTGTTTCTTTTTCAATATTGGAAAATAAAGACAATGTAATAAAAGAGAAGGTAGAATATTAATAAAAATATGCAAAAATAGCCGAAAATTCAGAAATAAAATCTTTTTGGTCTTTTTATAAATTTTTACTATTTTTTGATTTTTGGGTATTTTTCAAGGTGTTTTTGGTATTTTTAAACACTGAAATAAAGCAAAACAATGACTTAGCTACTGACTGAGGGTAAAGTGGGAATTAAAAATAGCAAACAACCACAAAAGTTTTACACACGATTTTTCAAATAAAGATAATAACAACAGGAGACTACAGAACTTGAGTTTACAATTTTTGGAGTTTTCTACAATTTTTTAGATTTTTTTGAAGTTTTTATATATTTTCGAATTTTAAGGTTTTTCTTTTGAGATTTTTAGTGATTTTTGGACTGACACTAAAATAGGTTAAAATAGACAGTAGGGAATTTTTTTTGGAATTTTTTGGGTATTTTAATATTTTTTGGTATTTTCTAAGCTAGACAGTGCTGAAATGGGGAGTTTTTGATTTTTAATAAATATGAAAATGCACTAAAATCAAAAACTAAAAATATCGCGTTAAATATCAAGCACACACTAGCTTAAGTTCCAATTTTGATAATTTTTGGAATTAAAATGAGGGTCCAAATAAATACTACAAGTTCACAACAACATCACAGCCTCGCAGGGGTATAAGTGCAATTATCAGAACATCCAGGGGCATACATGCAATTTTCCACAAAAGTTTGAACTGAATATTTAATTTACAGGGCCAAAAACCAAATACAAAACCTGCAGGGGTATCGTAGCAATTTTCCCACAAGGGCGCGTGACTTGCACGCGCCTAGCGAGGACTAAAAAGTAATATTCCCAAAACCCCAGGGGATCACATGCAAAATTTCCAAAAACTTAACACTTTATCTGATAGTTCTAGGATTCAAACGAAATACAAAAAGGACCGAGGCCCCTTATGCAAAATGCCCATGCGCGCGTGCCCACACACGTGCGCTTGGCTGGCAAGGGTCGAAAAGTAAATAAGAAAACTTCATGGGGTTTTAGCAAAAATTACAAAAAGTTAATAACGGCATATGAAAGTTTAAGTCCTAATAATTAATACACAAAAATGGCAGGGGTATCTTGCAAAATTATGGTTGGCGATCCTGCGGTCGAAATTATAAGATCGGTGACGAATGGACGGCTCGGGCGCGAGATGATCCAACGGTTGCTGTGCGATCTGGGCCTCCTCCACGATCGGACGGTTCCAGCTGGGGGTGGAAGAACAAGGAGGAGCTCCGACTGGGCGAAGTTCTCCGAGCTCCTCCCTCCAGCTCCGGCAGCGTATGGGCACGCAGAAGTGTTGGGGAGGACCCGACAGGTGTCAGCTGTCGTCTGGGAGCGTCAAAAGTCACCGACGTGCGCCGGTGTGCTCGCACGGAGGTGGCGGAGTGGCAGGACTCCAGCTGCTCCCGGCGAGAGGTCAAAATGGCTCTAGGTGCTTTGCAAGGCTCCGGTACCTGCACAAAAAAGTTACGGAGGTCGAGGGCAAAATGCCTCGACCTCCAGTGGCTCTCGAAATGGAGTAGACGGCAAGATGGTTACTCGCCGGAGTTGCGCTCCGGCGAGGTGATCGATGAAGAGATTAGGTGGTTGATTTGACGAGGGAAGATGGTCGGGATGATCCTAAAACTACCATGAGCATAATGAGACTTAAAAGAAGACATGAAACGACCTCAATGGCCTGGGGCCAGAGGGTAAATACCTCTACGGCGGAGGTCGCCGGAGGTGCGGAACACGCGCCAATCAGATGCGAACCCGCCGCCTTGAAGCCCGGAGCTTGGAGCTGTCACCTCTAGGCACCTTTAGCACGACCAAGGGGGGAAGATTAGTGGGAATTTGCGGTTCAAAAATCAAATCGAAGTTGAGGGGCTGCTTAAGTATGGTTGACGGTCATGGTGGAAAGAACGAGGTGCGGTGGTGGTTGGCGTGATGCACGTCCCAAGATAAACATTGGGCGTGCAAGGCGATCTAACAAGGAAGAAGTTTGCAGAAGACCTTGAGTCGAAAAGATGAAAGGTTGATCCTCGAAAAAAGGGTGAAAGACGGGTCAAAACCTCTCTGACACAGTTACAGGAGTAGGACCAGGGAGTTGACCCGAGGTCAACTCTCCTGGTCCCCTGGTTGGTCCACGTGGACCAACCAGGAAAAACTCCTGGAAAAAGATTTAAAAAATTATTTAAAAATAATAAATGATTTAATTAATTTTCGGTTATTAAATAAAAAATGTTTATTATTTTATATAGTATTTTATTCCGATTTTTAATTATTTTTATGAGTTATATTTTGATGAGTTTACTTTTTAGCCCTATATAGGTATAATACCTATGTATTTTAGCCTTTATTTTTATTCTGTGTATTTTATTTTTATTATTTTTATTTATTACTTTCTAAAATCCTGAAATACTTTTATATACACAAATATATTTTTGTTTTATTTTTCTGATGTATTCTGCACATTAAATAAAATATAAGTGTAAAAAGTATAGGTATAAGCATAGGTATAATACCTGTATGATCTATATATGTTTATTTTTATTTTGAGTTTCCTTTGCATTTTTATTTTGATTTTAATGTACATAATCATTATAAGTAATATTTACAACATTATAAAAATATAAAAATGAATAAATAATTAATAAAGAATAAATTGAATATTTTATTCTGTACACTTATACAATGAGGGTCCAAAACTCAACTTTCAACCGTAGCTCCTCCAAATGTGAAACCACCACCATTGGATAGATTATTTTATTCTATATACAATTAAAGGTGAGTATGCTGCATTTGGAGTTGTCAGTTGTGAGATACGGGTCTGGGAAGTTGGGATTCTGGATTCTTATTCAGACCATAAATTTTTATCTGTACATTCTTTTTCTGTGAAATCAATTTTGTATTTTTCCTTGTAATATTATCTACAACTTTCATGTACAAAGTTTCTTTATTTGATGTGTAAAAAGTGGAACCAGAAATAGGTCCCAAAATGAATAAAGAATGAATAGAATAATATAGGTATTTGGCCCTTATCTCCCCCTACTTTATTCCTTGTCGACCTATTCATTAAAATGCCTAGGTCTCGGGGTTTCGGGTCACAAAATATTTACAATATTTTATTCTTTTTCTTTTCTTTTATTTATTCTATAATTTTGGCTTTAATTACAGTATTTTATACACTAAATAGATGCACATGCATGAATGCTAAGATGATGATATTAATGACATTTACAGGCATTTGCTAGGGTTTTTGATGCCAAAATGATAGAATAAAGATGATGAAATGTGGATTCATCATCCCCCTATACTTTACCTTTGCTAGTCCATAGCAAACACTTATGCAATAAGTGCAAAAAGAAAGAAAGAAAAGAAAAAGAAGAAGAACTTGGATTTAATTTGATTATCAAACTTGTCTTCACAAAATCAAAGTTTGGAGATTAAGTCGGACCTTTGGAATTTTAGTGCGGGCTGAACCTTAGTGAGAACCGAATTTGAAATCCAACAGTCCTTGATAATCCCAAAACTCTGTCCAAGTCTCCTCAATAGCAAGGTCAGAAATACTTCAACTCATACGCAAACTCTTACGACTATGAGTCTGACTCGTACAGTGTAAGTGATATGTAGTTCCCCACCTCAGAAGTAACAAAGAAACAACCTCCCCCACCCTGGTAACTCTAATGCCTCGGTCTAGCAACTCTTTCCTCGAGAAGCGGGGTATTCCCTTCTAAGCTCAAGTGCAACCAGCTCAAGAAGAGGGGGAATAAGAGGTATAGAATTTTGGGAGCTCAACCAGTGTAGCTAAGTCTCCCGCTGCAAGCTTCATGAGATGTAACATGGATACCCTAAGCTTTTGCTTTATTGGACTATATCCACTCTGGTGGGGTTATTAAATTTTCAATCCGACCCACCACTTTTTTTTGGAGTTCTTTTTTTTTCTTTCTTTTTTTTTAAGTGCATATGTACAACATATCTACATGGTGCAACATATATACAAGAAATTTTCCTCTAGAGCCAGTAGACTATCCCTCTTTTGAAGCTTTATTGCAATCCACGGCTTCTGCCTTTAGCCTTCATCACCACTAGACCAAGTTGAGGTGCACTTCCTTCACTAGAAGAAGAAGAGAGGTTCCGCCTAGAAGTACTACCCTCATATGCTACCCCAAGCCAAAGGAAACTGCCTCCTCACCACCTCATCCGTGGAGAGCTATGTGAAAGGTGCAGGTGTCCAAGTTAGGTCATTATCAACAAGAGTCGTGCGTGTGCTCCGAAATACTCTACTTAGGCAGTCAAGAATCCATTGAACCAAGTCCCGTGATCCTCAAAGAATTAAGTCAACTAGACCTGAAGTACCTCAAACCCAGTTCCTATAAGGTTCCTGTTATTAGGTAGATTTTAAGGTCCAATCAAGCTCCAATCTCCGGATTTTACTTAGACTTGTTCAACCATCAAACTCAATCCGAAAAATGCGAATGCTATGCAATGCCGTGCAGAAAATATTTTTTGTGATGCAATTTTCAAAGATTTTGAATTTTTTATGGATTTTTGAAAAGATGATGATGATGTGAATGCAAATTTTTGTATTTTTCAAAAAGATTTTTCAAATGTTTTTGGATTTTAATTTTGCAAATGTTTTTGGAATTTTTGAAAACAAAAAGTTTTGGCTGAAAGCTAGGTTAAAAATATGTACATGGGAGTGCTTCTTATATATACAAGAGGTGGATTTTAAGAATTTACAAGGGTAAGTGGTCAATTTTATACATAAATATATATAGTGAATTTTGGTGAGATGTAAATATTCCTCAAACTTATTTGACACAAACTTTTCACACAATTTTTGAAAACTATAGTCCAAAATAATTTTTACAAACATTTTACAAACATGTACACACATTTGAAAATCATTTTGCAATCGGTTTTCCAAACAATATATATAGATTTTTCACATATTTTTGCAACCATTTTTCAAACCATTTGCAAATCATTTTTCAAACATTTTATTTCACACAAAGAAAAGAAGTTTTACAAACCTCACATTTTTACAAAGGTTGAAAACATGTAACAAAATGTTTTACAAATAGTTTTCAATAAATGTTCACAAAGATTTTCAAACTATTTTTCAAACATTTTGCAAAAAAACATTTTCACCTGATTTATTAATCAGTAATTACAAAAAGAATTTGAGGAACAGAACACCTTTTTATTAAAGATTTTTAATGAATTATTAGCCATATTATTAAGAAAATACAAAAGTACAAGTTATGGCTAAAGTATATACGTAGTATATACGACCCCCCTATACTTAGGTTGAGCTATGTCCTCATAGATCGGAGAGAAAAGAGAAGACATGACTCGTACTAAGTATAGGCAAGACTAAAGAACAATGGAATAAGAGATGAATGAATAAACCAATGAGAAGTTGACCGTCCCCCCTATACTTAGGATCAAATAATCCTAAGTATAGCAGACTGTACACAATGCAAGGAGGGTCAAGGGTGGGAATGAACAGATCGTACTCAGATTGTCTCCCCCTATACTTAAAATATCCCTAAGTATAGACAAGAAGAGGAGACAATGGAGAGGATCGAAAAGAATAGAATCAACTCGGGGTGCACACCCCCCTATACTTAGGACAAAGTACGTCCTAAGTATGGAAAACTGTCTACAAGGCGAAAATTGTCTACAAGGGCGGCACCTTTTTTATAGATAAAGAAAATAGAAAAGGAAAAGAAGAAAAGAAGAAAAGAAGAAAATAAATCAACAGATGAAAGTGTGATATGGACAGATGATCTGTACAGCGGAAGATAGAAGTGATCACCATGTATGGGATGCAGATGATATGAGTGAAAGAACACATCTCATACCAGAAGAATAGGGGCAACGTCAATGGTCGGCGGATCATGATCTAGATATAGCTTCAGGCGTTGACCATTGACGCGGAAGGTAGACGAAGATGACGGTTCGGATATGTCGATGCTACCATTGTCATATACCTTCCTGACCACATAGGGACCTTTCCACTTGCTCTGCAATTTCCCTGGGAATAATTTCAGCCTGGAATCAAACAACCATACTCTCTGTTCCGGCTCAAACTGTTTATGGCTGATATGGGAATCATGCCATGTTTTTACTTTCTCTTTGTACTGTAGGCTGTTGGAAAAGGCAATATCTCTCAGTTCTTCCAGGGCTGCCAATTCTGCTCTTCTCTGGTCTCATATACTCTCGGGATCTAAAAGCAACTCAGTGACTGCCCAAAAAGATTTATGCTTGATCTCCACTGGCAAATGGCATGGCTTGCCATAGACGAGTCGAAAGGGAGATGTCCCCAATGGATTCTTGAAAGAAGTCCGATAGGCCCACAAGACCGAGCCCAACAGCTGTGACCAATCCTTTCGGTCTGGGCGGACGACTTTCTGCAAGATAGTTTTTATCTCCCGGTTTGATACTTCGGCAAGACCATTAGTCTGAGGATGATACGGTGTAGCAACTCGATGGTCAATGCCGAACTCGTCTGCAAGGGCCCTAACCTTGTCATTGATGAAATGAGACCCCCCCGTCTGAAATCAAGACTCTAGGTACCCCGAACCGTGAAATGGTATTTTTCCTCAAGAATTTGCACACGGTTTTAGCATCGGCGGCTCGGGCGGGGATGGCCTCAACCCATCGACTGACATAATCCACAACGAGCAAAATATGCTCGAATCCCTTACTCTTAGGAAATGGGCCCATGAAATCAATCCCCCATGCATCAAAAACCTCGCAGAAGTGAATGGGTTGCATGGGCATCATGTCTCTCTGTCCGCAGGTTCCCATCTTCTGACAGTCAGTACATCTCTTCACGAACTCATCAGAATCCTTGAAGAGAGTAGGCCACCATAGGCCGGATTGAAGCACCTTATGTGATGTCCTTTTTCCAGAATGATGTCCTCCTACCTCAAGCTTGTGGCAATATGTGAGGACGCTCTGCTGCTCTTCTTGACGAATGCACCTCCTCCAGATACTATCCCCTCCTTCATGATAAAGGACGTGATCCTCCCAATGGTAAAACTTGACCTTAGCTAGGAAGGTCTCAAGTTTCTGCCTGGGCCAACCCTGAGGGACTGTCTTGGCAACAAGATAGTTTACAAAGTCAGCATTCCATAGGAGTGAGGTGACCGCCAAGATCGCCTCGTCTGGAAATGTCTTTGTAATAGGTGCGCTGGGCTCAGATTCCTCAAGATTCTCCAATCTGGAGAGATGATCCGCCACCACATTCTTGACTCCAGGATTATCCTTAATCTCAATATCAAATTCTTGGAGTAAAAGGATCCACCTGGTGAGACGTTCTTTGGCATCTTTCTTAGCCATTAAATACCGGATGGCGGTGTGATCAGTGTAAATCGTCACTCTAGATCCGAGAATATACGATCGATACTTATCCAGAGCAAAGACTACAACCAGCATCTCTTTCTCAGTCACAGTGTAATTCCGCTGAGCGGCATCCAAAGTCTGGCTGGCGTAGTGAATGGCAAACGGTAATCCATCCCTCCTCTGTCCGAGCACAGCCCTAACGGCAAAATCTGAAGCGTCCGTCATGATCTCGAATGGGAGAGACCAATCAGGTGGCTAAAGGACAGGAGCTGAAACAACCATATTTTTGAGAGTCTCAAAAGATTCAAGACACTTATCATTGATAATAAACTCGGTGTCTTTTATCAGCAAGTCAGTGAGCAGTCGGGCAATTCGACTGAAGTCCTGAATGAACCGTCGGTAGAAACCGACATGCCCCAGAAAAGACCGTAACTGACGCAGGTTGGACGGCGGATTGAGTTTTCTGATGATACCCACCTTGGCCGGATCGACCTCCATGCCCCTGTTGGAGACGATATGACCAAGGACCGTCCCTTGAGTCACCATGAAGTGACTCTTCTACCAAGATAAGACAAGATTGACTGCTATGCAGCGCTGAAGCACATGGTCTAGGCAGTCAAGACAAGCATCGAACCCATCGCCATAGACCGAGAAGTCATCCATGAAGACCTCTAAACAGTTACCCACCGTGTCTGAGAAGATGGACAACATGCACCTCTGGAATGTCGCCGGAGCGTTACATAGACCAAAGGGCATCCGTCTGAAAGCATACGTCCCAAACGGACAGGTGAATGTCGTTTTCTCCTGGTCTTCGGGCGCAATGGCCACTTGATTGTATCCAGAGTACCCGTCAAGAAAGCAGTAATGACTCTTCCCGGCTAACCGCTCGATAATCTGATCAATGAAGGGTAGCGGGAAGTGATCCTTCTTGGTGGCCTCATTCAATCGTCTGTAGTCCACACAGACCCTCCAAGAAGTAGGTACTCTGGTAGCGATCTCCTCTCCAGACTCATTGACAACTGTAGTGATACCCGTCTTCTTGGGTACCACATGTAAAGGACTTACCCATTTGGAGTCGGCGTTGGGATAGATGAAATCAGCGCTCCACCACTTTGAAATTTCTTTCATGACTATGTCTCAAAGATTCGGGTTCAGCCGTCATTGGAACTCACGCGATGGCCTAGCGTTATCCTCGAGATAAATGTGGTGGGAGCAAAGATTTGGGCTCAGCCCTTGGAGATCAGCTATACTCCATCCTATTGCCTTGCGGTTTCTTTCAAGAACCTCCATCAGATGAGATTCTTGTTCTCCAATCAAACCTGCTGAGATAATGACTGGGTGCATGTCTGGCTCACCCGCAAGGAATCTATACTTCAGCGACTGCGGCAGAGGCTTCCGTTCTGGACAACTGGGAGGTGGCAGATCTGGCTTCTGATTTGTCTGTGTGAAGGCGACCAGGTCTGCATGGGAGAACTCTCGCTCTGCATGAATCTCTGACAGAGGGCGGCTTGCTGAATCATCAATGAACTGCACTGGCTCGCACTCTGTCATGGCTGTTGGCTCAGAAGGAGTCAGACAAGGTAAATAATCATCAAAGTCATCCCGGTCAATGTCTGAATCCGAGGGATTAGAAGAAGATGAGCAAGAATGAAAATCATCGGCACCACTCATTACAACACTGTCAGCCTCAGGTGTATCCTCATCCAGGGACGTGCTCTCCCGGCTCTCGACCGCCATGAGCTTGAGATATAGTGAATCTGTAGGCAAGGCGAGAGTCGGTGCTACAGGATCTATCCAGTTGGATTCATCATCAGTCATCACAAAATCACAAACCTGGTGGATGTCTAGCTCTTCCTCTGTCATCTGCGCTGCTTCACTGGACTGCTCCGAGCATTCTAACTCTCTGGCTCTGGTTTCTTCGATCGTCTCTATTTGTATGGTTTCGCCCTCTACGCGAAAACATACCTTCCGCTATCATGGTCGGTCACCGCCTTGACTGTGGCAAAGAATGGACGTCCGAGTATGATGGGGGCATCGGTTACTGACTCAGGGATCTCCATGTCCAACACAACGAAGTCCACGTGGAATTTCAGGCCCTGAATGGTAACGACCACATCTTTCAATAACCCCTTCAGCCTCTTAGTCGACCTGTCAGCAAACTGAAGGACTGTCCTGCTCCTAAGAAGAGGACCAAACTCGAATCGGTCGAGTAAGGCTGCCGGAAGAAGGTTAATTGAAGAGCCGCTGTCTAACAGAGTACGATCAAACTGCTGCTCTTGAATCTCGCATCTGACATAGGGAGCTCCTGCGTCGGGTCGCTTGGCTGGCAGCTTGTTCTGGATGGTGCAGCAAGTGGAATGAGTGAGCACATGGATCTGATCTCTGTGGTTCCTCCTCTTCCTGCGGATGGTGGTTTTCTCCTTTAGGTTCTTCTTGAAGAGGTGGATGTGCTCAAGTGCTTCCTGTAGAGTCAGCTGGATATGGAACATGTCAATCATCTGGTTGCCGAACTCTACCTGTTGCTCTTTTTTGGGATTTTCTCTTTTATTCCCCTTCGCTTGACGGAGTGCCTATGAGAAGGGGATGGTAGGGACCTCCACAGATGGAGGATTAGGAATTGGTCCCAGTGCTTGTGAAGGAGGAGAATCCATACAATCATCATCATGCAACACATATGGATCCGCAATGTGAACAGAAACCTTTCCTTTATTCGTATTTTTGTTTTTCTTTTTGTTTCCACAGTCCATAGGTACAAAATGTGGGAACATCACATAAGGAGGCTCAACAAAAGTAGATGTGGTGGCCTCAGTACCACCACCGGCACCTGTCTCTACGGCATTAGCACCGCGGTCTGGTTCAGCATCCAAAATAGTGGCATCAGCACCACCGTCTTCATCTGGTCTCATGATGGTATCAGCACCGTCGTCTGAATCTCCATCATTGGTGGCTTCAGCACCACCGTCTCTAACATCGTCTTTAGCGACATCAGCACGCTACTCAGCTCCTCTGACGCTCCTGATTCAGCTGGTGGTTGTCGCTCAGAAGAGGCGCCGCCGACGGGCATCCTACTGCTCCTAGTAGTCACAAAATCAGCATCATAGACAGAATAAGACATATCACTCAAATAGTCACTAGGAGAGGTGTCCTCTGTAAACTCTACCTGCTCAGACTTCCTTTTCAGATTGTTCGGGTTAGGTTCAATCTAAGCTGGTATGGCGGCTTTGCCTTTGATAATTTCCCTCATCTCCTGCCGGAATTCATCCATTTCTTGCCTGAAGGATGCTCGCTGTTCGGAGAGCAATGATCCCGCTCCTTGAGGTAGCTTTTGTCGTGTGTAGACTCTGGCTTGGGTCATCACAGTTGAATTTTCTGCCATGCCTTCATAGATGGCCCAGACTTCGTCTTCACCCTTGGAGAAATATGATCCACCGCAAGAGGCGTTGACAAGCCCCTACAGCTCCGGTGTCAGCCCACAGAAGAAACTCTGAACCAAGTTGGGCTTGGAGATATCGTGATGTGGACACCGGTCGATGAGCTCTCTGAATCGATCCCAGGCTTCATGGAACTGTTCATTTGGGATCATGACAAAATTGCTGATCATGGCTCTAGCTGCATTTGTCCGGCCGAGAGGGTAGTACTTCTTCAGATATGCGGTCCGGAGATCTGCCCAAGTGTCGATGAATCGCCCCAGGTGTTTGAGCCAATACGCGGCTCTGTCAACCAAAGAGAATGGAAAGGCGGTCATCTTGATCGTGTCCTCAGTCATCGACCGATCATGGATGGTGCTGCATATCATCTTAAATTCTTGGAGGTGGAGGTGCGGCTCTTCGGTCGGCAACCCATGGAATTTGGGTAGAAGCTGAATGGTGTGGGGCCGAAGCTCAAAGTCTCCATGGATAGGTAGGAGTCTGATCCAACGGTGAGTGAGGGATGCAGCTGGGTTGTGCAATTCCCTCATGATGGTCTGTGGCGGTCTCTCAGCGTCTGGATCACCTTCTCCTGCATCAGGTCCTCCTCCTCCTCCTCCACCGCCACCGCCCCCAGGTCGGTTTTCTCTCATCTGTGCAATCTCTCTCATTAAATCACCCATGAAGGTTCCCTGATCACGGATCTGTCTCTGCATGGTCTCTAGGGAAGCTAGCAAGGAATTGTTGATGGCCGCCTGATCAAATAAGAATGGAGGGTGATCATGGTCATCTAGGTGCTCGCCTCTGTCTGCCATCACTGGATTTTTCTGAAAAAGCAAAAGAGGACATCTCAGGTGCTGTCAAATGATCTAAACTCTGTGATGCACTGAATTCTAAAACTATTGGACTGAGAGAAGGGGAATGGGAAGGGTGGTCGAGGGGGAACATGGTGGATGTAAACTCAGGCTCGGAGAGCGGACTCTCCGAGGTAGTCCTAGATGAATAAGGAGGAGTGCTGGATAGCGGTGCCGACATAGTCGGCCTAAGAGATCTCCGTCCCATCATCTTGATTATTGGCAAGAGCAGAGGGAATGCAGAAGAAGAAGGAATGAAGTGAGAAACAAAATTGTGCACAATTATGCTGTGTTTTTGATCTTGACCTAAATAAATCTAGCAATCAAACACAAAGCAGGGGTGAGTTCACCAACTCAACACATGAAGCCGTGAAGGTTCGGCTTTTATCTTGTCAATTTTAGCTTGATTCAGGAATTAATCTTTTCACGAGTCCTTAGAGCGCTATGCCTAAAGGAGAGAGAGTACTGCCGGAAGAGTATCCCGTACTTGTCCTCCTCCTATGTAACCTGTAGCTTGCGCTTTTTGAAGTCCTTGTAACCCTTCCTGGATCCCTACTCAGCCAAAGAATAAGAGAGGAAGCCAATAGGCGAAACCGATACTTCGGAACTCGCTCGCAACGGAATCACCCGTGAGCGTGCAAGAACCTACTCGGACGCGAGACGATGAGACAGACACCCCCGTGAAGGCGTAGCCTAGGCTCGATACTTTGGACAAGGTCGATGCTCTACACAATAGAGAGTCACCAATGTTGACCAAGCCCTACTCGTCCACGTACGATAGAAGCGCCAATACTTCAGAAATCCAGGCGATACACAAGGCAGCCACAAGCTGGGATTTTGGCTCTAATCCTTACGAAGCGCTCACCTCACTTGGAAGGAGACCTTCCCATGCAACCTGAAAACAAGTGAGGGTGTTACTCTCCCCAATCAATGAATCCAATTACCGATTTTATTTTTGGTCAAGGTTTTCTTAGCAGTCCCTTTTTTAATTTTTTTTGGTGTTATCGCTTCTTTTGAGTAGATTCAAACAAGCGCCTAACGATTTTTGTGTTTTCTTGATCCTACTTTGTCCAAAAACAGAGGGAGAATAGAGTTGGAAAAGCCGTGCAAGTCGACACAAAGATGGATATCTCACCTTTGTGCCTAAATGATGGATGCAAAGTAAGAAGACTTACAGCGAATCCCAGCTCTCTCCATGCGGGATGCAAAGCAGAAATTTGTAAACCTAATCTATATGCCGGTATGCACTGCGGAAATCGTCCTAAGATAGGCAACTGCTAACGTGAAGAATCACAAGTCAACCACCGATCGTCGATCCTAAGAGTCCGGTCTAGACCCCCCCTCCTCTTCTCGACACATCGAGTTCAGGAGTAGCACTTGATGGGGAGGGCTCGCGGCGCGGTGGATCTAAGACGATGAGCTAACTGTTTAATTAAACTAAGTCCAAATTCGAGCTACAGGTACATGCACAGGTTATTAGTGTGTTTGGACCTAATTTAGTCGATCAAGCAGACCTAGAACTAAGGGCTCAATCCACAAAAGAAAGTGAAAATGAAATCAAAACCGGCAAATGACAGTGGTGAAAACTCGACAAAAACCGCGGTGAGCCCCCGGGTGAACAAACATCTGGAAATTAGGCCCGGAGTGTCCAAAAGTCCAAGTACATGAATTATTACAAATTATCAAATCACTCTCTCACAAAAATAAATTGCAACTAATCTAAGCACTCTCTCTCACTCCTCCTGCTCTCTCCTGCCAGCTTGGCTAAAGAATAGCCGGCTCCGCTTTCCAAGGTTGCTTCGGGTCACCTAGGCGATCCGCCTTGCTCCGCGGTCCCTCGCAAGAAGACAAGAAAACGAATGGTCAGATAGCTCAATCAATATCTATCAAAAGTGCAAGAGAGACAAAACTAGCAATGGTAGACAAGCAAACACAAGCAAACAAAAATGTGAACTACTCGTTGTTGCTCCCCGGCAACGGTGCCATTTGATTTAGCCAAAAATTCACAGAGTCTAAAATGGTATCTCACACAAGGCGGAGACACCTGTCACTGTGACGACTCACGATAAATCTTGGACTAAAATCAACAATTAACCCACACTATAGATCAAGGAAATAGAAATAAATGTGGAGTTAAAATTTATTTTTAACTTTGCACAAAATGTATAGCAAGCAAGTATGCAGAGAGTTCGAACACATGGAGCAAACAGGGTAGAAGCACAAAAGTGTGTGCGTGTGTGAAAATGTGTGATGTCTACACTAAGCAAGCAAGCAAAGATTTTTGTGGGTTTTTAATTTTGTATTTTTGTATTTTTTATTTTTAATTTTTAATTTTGTATTTTGATTTTTAATTTTCTGATTTTTATAATTTTATATTGTATATTTTTTGTTTCTTTTTCAATATTGGAAAATAAAGACAATGTAATAAAAGAGAAGGTAGAATATTAATAAAATATGCAAAAACAGCCAAAAATTCAGAAATAAATTTTTTTTGGTCTTTTTATAAATTTTTACTATTTTTGTGATTTTTGGGTATTTTTCAAGGTGTTTTTGGTATTTTTAAACACTGAAATAAAGCAAAACAGTGACTTAGCTACTGGCTGAGGGTAAAATGGGCATTAAAAATATCAAACAGCCACAACATTTTTCCACACTATTTTTCAAATAAAGATAATAACAACAGGAGACCACAGGACTTGAGTTTACAATTTTTGGAGTTTTCTACAATTTTTGAGATTTTTTTGAAGTTTTTATATATTTTCGAATTTTTAAGATTTTTCTTTTGAGATTTTTAGTGATTTTTGGACTGACACTAAAATAGGTTAAAATAGACAGTAGGGAATTTTTTTTTGGAATTTTTCGGGGTATTTTAATATTTTTTTGGTATTTTATAAGCTAGATAGTGCTGAAATGGGGAGTTTTTGATTTTTAATAAATATGAAAATGCATGAAAATCAAAAACTAAAAATATCGCGTTAAAGATCAAGCACACAGTCGCTTAAATTCCAATTTTGATAATTTTTGGAATTAAAATAAGGGTTCAAATAAATACCACAAGTTCAGAACAACATCACAGCATGGCAGGGGTATAAGTGCAATTATCAGAACATCCAGGGGCATACATGCAATTTTCCACAAAAGTTTGAACTGAATATTTAATTTACAGGGCCAAAAACCAAATACAAAACACGCAGGGGTATCGTAGCAATTTTCCCACCAGGGCGCATGACTTGCACGCGCCTGGCGAGGACTAAAAAGTAATATTCCCCAAACCCCAGGGGATCACATGCAAAATTTCCAAAAACTTAACACTTTATCTGACAATTCTAGGATTCAAACGAAATACAAAAAGGACCAAGGCCCCCTATGCAAAATGCCCACACGCGCATGCCCACACACGTGCGCTTGGCTGGCAAGGGTCGAAAAGTAAATAAGAAAACTTCAGGGGGTTTTAGCAAAAATTACAAAAAGTTAATAACAACATATGAAAGTTTAAGTCCTAATAATTAATACACAAAAATGGCAGGGTTATCTTGCAAAATTACCCAAGCACAGAGGGCGATCGAACGACGGATGGACTTCACTTAAGACACGTGTCGTCGCCTCCTTGCGCGATGACGGTTGGCGATCCTGCAGTCGAGATTATAAGATCGGAGATGAACGGACGGCTCGGGCGCGAGATGATCCGACGGTTGTTGTGCGATCTGGGCCTCCTCCACGATCGGACGGTTCCAGTTGGGGGTGGAAGAACTCGGAGGAGCTCCGACTGGGCGAAGTTCTCCGAGCTCCTCCCTCCAGCTCCGGCAGCGTATGGGCACGCAGAAGTGTCGGGGAGGACCCGGCAGGTGTCAGCTGTCGTCTGGGAGCGTCAAAAGTCACCGGCGTGCGCCGGTGTGCTCGCACGGAGGTGGCGGAGTGGCAGGACTCCAGCTGCTCCCGGCGAGGGGTCAAAATGGATCCAGGTGCTTCGCAAGGCTCCGGTACCTGCACAAAAAAGTTACGGAGGTCGAGGGCAAAATGCCTCGACCTCCAGTGGCTCTCGAAATGGAGTCGACGGCAAGATGGTTACTCGTCGGAGTTGCGCTCCGGCAAGGTGATCGATGAAGAGATTAGGTGGTTGATTTGACGAGGGAAGATGGCCGGGATGATCCTAAAACTACCATGAGCATAATGAGACTTAAAAGAAGGCACGAAACGGCCTCAATGGCCTGGGGCCAGAGGGTAAATACCTCTACGGTGGAGGTCGCCGGAGGTGCGGAACACGCGCCGATCAGATGCGAACCCGCTGCCTTGAAGCCCGGAGCTTGGAGCTGTCACCTCCAGGCACCTTTAGCACGACCAAAGGGGGGGGGAGATCGGTGGGAATTTGCGGTTCAATAATCATATCGAAGTTGAGGGGCTGCTTAAGTATGGTTAACGGTCATGGTGGAAAGAACGAGGTGCGGTGGTGGTTGGCGTGATGCACGTCCCAAGATAAACATTGGGCGTGCAAGGCGGTCTAACGAGGAAGAAGTTTGCAGAAGACCTTGAGTCGAAAAGATGAAAGGTTGATCCTCGAAAAAATGGTGAAAGACGGGTCAAAACCTCTCTGACACAGCTACATGAGTAGGACCAGGGAGTTGACCCGAGGTCAACTCTCCTGGTCCCCTGGTTGGTCCACGTGGACCAACCAGGAAAAACTCCTGGAAAAAGATTTAAAAAATTATTTAAAAATAATAAATGATTTAATTAATTTTAGGTTATTCAATAAAAAATATTTAGTATTTTATAAAGTATTTTATTCCGATTTTTTAATTATTTTTATGAGTTATATTTTGATGAGTTTACTTTTTAGCCCTATATAGGTATAATACCTATGTATTTTAGCCTTTATTTTTATTCTGTGTATTTTATTTTTATTATTTTTATTTATTATTTTCTAAAATCCTAAAATACTTTTATATACACAAATATATTTTTGTTTTATTTTTCTGATGTATTCTGCACATTAAATAAAATATAAGTGTAAAAAGTATAGGTATAAGCATAGGTATAATACCTGTATGATCTATATATGTTTATTTTTATTTTGAGTTTCCTTTGCATTTTATTTTGATTTTAATGTACATAATCATTATAAGTAATATTTACAACATTATAAAAATATAAAAATGAATAAATAATTAATAAAGAATAAATTGAATATTTTATTCTGTACACTTATACAATGAGGGTCCAAAACTCAACTTTCAACCGTAGCTCCGCCAAATGTGAAACCACCACCATTGGATAGATTATTTTATTCTATATACAATTAAAGGTGAGTATGCTGCATTTGGAGTTGTCAGTTGTGAGATACGGGTCTGGGAAGTTGGGATTCTGGATTCTTATTCAGACCATAACTTTTTATCTGTACATTCTTTTTCTGTGAAATCAATTTTATATTTTTCCTTGTAATATTATCTACAACTTTCATGTAAAAAGTTTCTTTATTTAATGTGTAAAAAGTGGAACCAAAAATAGGTCCCAAAATGAATAAAGAATGAATAGAATAATATAGGTATTTGGCCCTTATTTCCCCCTACTTTATTCCTTGTCGACCTATTCATCAAAATGCCTAGGTCTCGGTGTTTCGGGTCACAAAATATTTACAATATTTTATTATTTTTCTTTTCTTTTATTTATTCTATAATTTTGCCTTTAATTACAGTATTTTATACACTAAATAGATGCACATGCATGAATGCTAAGATGATGATATTAAAGACATTTACAGGCATTTGCTAGGGTTTTTGATGCCAAAATGATAGAAAAGATGATGAAATGTGGATTCATCACCCCGGACTTGCCCGTGATATAAATTAAGCCGAGATACTCTTCACGGAGATCTTCTCTCGGTTCTGACTGAATCGCTAAGTACACGTACTACAACGAACCCAAATTAAATATCGTATTTAGCGACTCGTCATTGGTGCGGATTGAGGCTCGGGTCATCCACATGTCATCATAATGACCGTCCGATCCAGATGATCTGACGACATTTGTGTCTTGGTCTTCCGCCACTATCTGCCGGAGGAGGCGGGGCTCCGGCATGCTCGAGGGAGCTCCTCCACTCGCCACCAGCCTGCCTGAAGGTCAAAGAAGATGGGTGAGCCTCTGGCGAGAATCCTGAAGTGCTGCGAAGCTCCGGAGTTGGTTGGAGGCGTAGGTCGGTGGAGCTTCGCCGGAGGAGAGACGTTTGAAGTCGCTCCGATGCAAACTCCAGCCATTGAGGGTTCTGCATGTGTTAGATGATAGCTGAAGTATGCGTGTGTGCCAGATGAGTGTATGGTGAGTGAACAGGGGCTGTGGGGCGACGGGATGCGGTGGCCGTGAGCCTCTTCTCCGGCGAGGTGGAGAAAAAGGGGAGTCGGAGCGGGGGAGGGTCTGGAGAAGGGAGGGGTGGTCGGTGAGGATGACTGATGTATGGTGGAAGTGTTGGAGTGGTTAGGTGAAGGTGAAGATGATGACATACAGAGGTATAAATGGGAGAAAACACAAGAAAAAGCAGGGGAAAGGAGATCTTGTCGGAGAGAGGAATCTAGTGAAGGAATTGGCCTTGGCTGGGCTTTAGACGGAGCCCCGATCTTCGCACAACGAGGCCAACCCTTCCTCGGTGCTTGGCAGAGCACGGTGGCACCTGCAGCATGGTCAAAAGACCATGGATCGCACCTGGGGACGACGACCATCGTCGCCTCAACAAGGCCACCCTCCACTGTCACCAGAGGGTGGAGGAGGCTAGGGGGAGCCCCGCGATGTTGAGGATGGCAACTGAAGGAGGCTGTTTTATGGGGGGGGGGGGTCTGCTGTTATGAGGTGGTGAGGGATGCTTGAATGGCTGCTTGATGGCGGGTGAGTAATGGAGGAGGAAGGCTGGAGGTTACACGAGGAAGAGGGAGGAATGAGCTACATGGGGTGGCCGTTAGGAGAGGGAGGAGGTGGCAAGAGCGATGGATAAAAATGGAAGGGGGATGGGGTCTCGCATGGTGTAACGGCTGGAGAGAGAGAGGTAGTTGGTGGGGGACGATGAGTGGGAGCCGTTGGATTTTGCAATCCAACTGCTGGGATAGAGACGTGGATGGAGGGCTTAGATTAGATCCTTAGGATCTGATCGAACGATGGAGATCGAGGCACTGATGGATGGATAGGATGTGATCTAGAGGAGATCCAACGGCCTGGGGAGAATGGGTGACGTGGAGAGACGCTAAACGTCGGATGTGTAGTTGATCGGATGGCTGAGGTTTAGGTGCAAAGGAGTGGGTGAGATTCGATCTAGAGGATGATCGGGTGGCTGAGGGATGAAGCGGGTTTGTAGGGCTGAGATGGAGGAGATTGGAGCAGATCCGACGGCCAGGAGCTGTGACGATTGGCGGAAGGAGGAGCGGTCACGTGGCGGCTCTAGAGTGCGCCATGTGGCTGCACCCGAAAATTGAAAAATGTAAATACAAAAAATTACAAAAGAAATAGTTAGAGGTAAATTTAGGAAAAAGTCAAAACATGAAGGTTGTTCGTCTCGATGAGATCTACAAGTTTTATGTTGGACTAAAAGCCAAAAGAGGTCATTTATACAAAAAGTATTTTTTAGGGATATTTATTAGGGGGTAAAAATACCGACTTTTTTGGTTTTGAGTTGTTTTTATATTTTTTTAGTCTTGTAAAGGATAGTGAATTATGGACAACTACTCAGCTTGTTTTTTGGGGATTTTATAACAAAATATTTACCCGATAAATAATAATGAATAAATACAACTAATTAAGGTTAATTACACACAAGATAAAAAGGAGGATTTAATGGCAATTTTTATTGGTTTGTTTAAGCCAGGGCTTTAATTTGTGACTTTTATCATGATGAATTCGAGGTTCATCAATGAGGAAGGACATGTGCTTGTTATTCAGAAGGATATGAAGCTTAGATGGAAGCAATATTTACATAAGATTTTCATTAGGAAAGGTAAAGAGAGATCACTTTGGGAGATGTAGCTAGTAGTGAAAGTTACTTGAATCGTGCAAGCTATAGACGAATACAAAGTAAAGAAGTAGCGGAGGCTTTGAAGGTTATGAAACCTAGGAAAGGTGTAGGTGATGAATCCGTGATTCATCATACTAAAAGATGAAAACATAGCTTCATTCTCGAGCTGCATTTCATCGCTTATTCTGTATTTTTACCATTCATGTATTTAAAATTAATATTTGTATTTTAGCACTCATAATTACATTTATAATCATCTTCACATTTCCACCTAATTTCATGCATTTTTAACTAATCATGCTAACTCCCATTGACCTAAAACTACCTTCATTGTGTACATATTACTAACAATATTAAAGGAAAAATAAAAAAATTACTAACTCAAATAATTGGCCCGTGAGACAAAACTCTAATTTCAGAATAAGAAGACTAAAACACTCATATCTTCCTTATGCAGTGTCCAATGTAGGTCTAATCATTTTTAAAGTAATATATATATATATATATTCAAAGACCTTCAAGACAAGATAAATTTCATAAAAATTGTAGCTCATATATGAAAGTTGAGTTTTAGGTCTCTTTTGCGCATTTTATATTTTTCTTGATTTTGACATGTTATTTTATGTACATAATTATCCCATTTTATTTCATTTTTTCATATAAATTCTTTAGTGAAAGCTTTATTACAATCCAAAAAATCCAAATCCAAAATAATATGAAATCAAAGAAATTAACCGAGTCCAAGTATTCCTTATAGGTCCGCACAAATTTCCCATATTTTCCCACTCTATTTTATTCTCCTGTTATCTTAATTATTAAAAATTAAAAAATAGATTATTTTGTAAATATTTATCTTTGATTTTATCATAGTTTTCTCGATTTTTATCTTAATTAAAATCACAAAAAATACAAAATCTAAAAATCAAGATATTCTATGTACATAGAGTACCCCAAAAACATCGTTTTGCACAAATGACCTCTTTTTCTCTTGGTCTCATTATGAAAGTTGTACATCTCATCAAAATGAAAAACTTTTATGAAGGAAACTTTTCAATACGAGGTTGTTTGCTATTTCTTTCAAAATTTTCTTTTCTTTTTATTCTTGAATTTTCTTGAGCTGACACATGGCAGCTCCTGGAGATGCCACATGTCAGTTAGTTTTAGTCTCTTTTTGTTTTTTTTAAAAAAATTGCACGCGTCCCCTGCGTACGTTTCCCCTGCGCACGTTGATGAATCTCCGTTTCCTCATCTTTATTCTATCATTTTGGCCTTAAAAGTCCTAGTAAATGCGTGTAAATAGGCTTAATTTAGACATTTTATCATTTATGCATCTTTGTGTAAATATTATATACAATATGATTTTTAAAGCCAAAATTATAGAATAAAGAAAATAAAATAAAAATAATAAAATATTTAAAATATTTTATGACCCGAAACCCCGAGACCTAGGCATCTCAATGACTAGGTCGACAAAGAATAAAGTAGAGGGAGATAAGGGACAAAATACAATAAAAATTCCTTTTATTTAATTCATTTTTATTCATTTATGGGACCTATTTTTAGTTCCACTTTTTATACCTCAAATAAAGAAACTTGTAAATGAATGGTAGATAATTAAATATATAAAAAAACAAAATTGATTTCACACAAAAATAATATAAAGTTATCAAATAAAAACTCAAAATATATCAAAATCACACTTTAATTGTATATAACTTTTCATAAGCTATTTAATGAAGGTGGTTTCATATTTTTTGGAATTACAGTTTGAAAGTTTGGTTTTGGACCCCTATTATATACTTATACCGATTAAAATATTCATTTTATTTATTGTTAATTATTTTATAATTTTATATTTTTGTAATTTTGTAAATATTATTTATAATATTTGTATATATTAAAACTTGAATAAAAACATAAAGAAAATGCAAAAATAAACTTGTATAAAACATATAGATGAAATACCTATATCTACACATATAGAATTAATACATCTATTTATTTAATTGTATATATCATACCAAAAAATAAAATAAAAATATATTTAATTTTTTAAAAACAAGTTATAAATTTATAAAATAATAAACAAAATTAATAAAATTAAATATACAAAAAAATAAAATATTAAAATACATAGATGAATATACCTACATAGCCCATAAAAGGTAACTTGTAATTTTAAACCTCAAAAAAATAAATAAAATCATAATAAAATACTTCAAAAAATAATAAATATTTTCCATATATTAACCTAAAATTAATAAAATCGTTTATAATTTTTAATAAAATTTACAAATCTTTTTTCCTGGGGATTTTCTGGTTGGTCCACGTGGACCAACCAGAACCTCCTGTTGGTTGACCTCGGTCAACTCCCTAACCGAGGTCTGCTCCTTGTCAGATGTGCGTTTGGCCTCTTCTTCTTGGATTTTTGGAGGCTGAGCCTTTCACCCTTTCATGATGCTCCCTTCTTGACTTTTCATCCCCATTTATCAATGATTCACGCCTATGGATTTTTTCGAGGAATGAAGCTGCGATTCTGTAGATTTTCCTCATTCTTTGCTCACCCGTCACCACCTTGTACATATAACTCCCTTCCTTCTCTCTTGATCTTGGAACCTCCTTTTGACCAACCTTTGGCCCCCTTCTTCGTGCTCTGGACAGGGGTTTGTGATACGGACACCTCCAACCGATCGCCGCGGGCTGAAGCGAAGTCTTAGGAGCGATTCCATCATCTCCGGTGAGACCCCGCCGCCGTGAGATCATCTCTAATCTTTTGACCATTGAGGTTCCGTTTTATTTAGGCTTTAGATAGACATAGTCGTAGGTTTTTATTCTGTGCTTTTATTTCGTATTTTAATCACACAGATATAGGCTAAACATCCTCGCCAGAGCTCCGCTCCGACCACCACTGTCCTCCCATCGCCCCACCATTGTTCACCCTAGAATCCACCTAATAATATCCCATAGTCATTCGCCTTCGTCTCTCTATGCTTTTGCATATCGTTGCAAGGTCTGGAAGGCTCCATCATACGGGCGCTTTGTCAAAAGGATACCTCCAGGTTCCCTCCACCGCTAGCTGTCACCGGAGCTCTTCAGAGCATTTTGAAGCATCAAGTCGATAAGGAGGAACCACGGGAGGCATTTGGTATCATCGGAAGGGAGGAGGCATCGCTGTGCGTGAAGATTTTGGAGCTTCAAGTTCATCCAGGTTGAGTTCGTCGGCCACTCTTTCTCCACGCTTCTACGTCGTTGGATCTTCCCCTATTCTTCATGGAATACAACCACCGTCCGATGCAACATTGTTTCAGCTGTCAGATCATCGTCCAGGATCTAATCTCAGTCGCTCGCTTGCGAATCGTCATCGGTCGTTGGATAGGCGACGCGTGGCATAAGTGACCTGATATCTGCCGTCCGCTCACGCCTTTAGGATGGGTATTTTGAAACTTTCCCTCGACATTTTTTTGTATTTATTAATTAGTACTAAATCTTTCATTTGTAGTTTTAATATTTTTGTAATTTTTGCAAATTGCCCCCGGAACTTTTGATAATTGAAGGTATCCCCAAGCCATGTCACCTCACACGGGCGACCACGTGAAGAGGACTTTTTGTGGTTAGGGCCCTGGGGATTTTTGTCATTTGTATTAAGTGTTATATTTTTGGGATAATTGCAACTAGGACCTTTAGCTTTCGTGTAATTACGTATTAGTCCCCGCCAGGGGTGCACGTGTTCTGACATGTCGTTTTTGGAAATTTTACAGGCAAGAGCCTATGACTTTGCATATTTAATATTAGTCCTGTAATTTTCATAATGCACTTCAGCCCTGATCTTTATGCTATTTGCAAAAATACCCTTTCTAGTAGTGTAGTTTCTCTTTGTTGTCTCTATTTATTTCATACATCTATAAACTTCGAACAATTCCCAAAAAATATGCATAAGCTCCTGTTGCTTTTCATATTCATGCCATATTTTTATTTTACATTTCTGACGCATTTTATTATTTATAAGAAATCAAAACATGCATTTTCATCCATGTTTGCATTAGAAAATACATAAAAGTTGTAAAATCTTTTTGAAAAATTCCAAAAATATATATTTTATGTTCATTTAAGTTTTTTACAACTTCAGACCAAAAATCACTAAAAAATATAAAAACAAAACTCTTAAAAATTGTAAAATCCCTAAAACCTTTGTAAAAATATTAAAAATTCTTAAAATATCCAAAAATACATCTATATTTTTAAATTTTCTCTATTTTATTATCTCTGTTATAAAATGAATTTGGAGAATTTTGGTGGCTATTTGATATTTTTCACCTCTATTTTAATTTCAGCCACTTTTTTAAAACACTGATTTAAGTATTTTAGACTTTAAAAATGCCTAAAAATTAGCAAAAATACAGAAAAACTATAAAAACATTAGAAAAATATAAAAAGCACAAAAAGATTTTATTTCCTGTATTTTTCCAATTATATATTATCTCTCTCATCCCTCTTGTATATATACTCTTTATATATCCTTATTAAAAGAAAAAAAGAAAAATACAAAAATATAAAAAGAAATATAACATTAGAAAATTAAAAATCAAAATATAAAAATATAAAATAAAAAATCAAGTAAAAAATATAAAATCAAAACCCCACAAAAATAGCACATATAAACACATACATCACATGATTTTGAGCATTCTTTGCTTTGATATACTTCTTGTTCCCTATATTCGACCTCTGCATTACTTGCACTATACACATCTTTTCAAGAGTTATATTAAATTTTAACTCTACATCGCTTTTCATTGTTTGATCATTGTTGTGGGTTAATTGTTGACTAATTGGGGTTTCGTGAGCGGTTACCACAACGACTTTGTCTCCGCCTTGTGTGAGACATATTTTGACCCTCGCCAAATCCCCATTTTCACACGTGCCCAGCACGTGCTTTTTCTTTTCCTCCCTCTGTTCTCGCCCCTTCTCCCAATCAACTCCCCCCCCACTATCATTGCCTTCTCCAAGCACCCGCGCAACAGCTGCCCGTTTCTCCATCGCTTAACTGCCGACTTCCCCCTTCCCCTTATCTCACAGCCGCCCGTTGTGCAACGGATCCTCGCAGCCATCGCAACCAATCTCCTTATCTATCCCCTCTCTCCTATTCGCGTGGTGGATTCTCTTTCAAATGAGACAATTCAGATCATCATACAAGCACCTGGCAACCCATTCCTTCGGAAGTGCTTATTGAAGCCATAATCAACTTTAAACATCATCACCTGCACCTGGAGAGGGCATCCGCCATCTTTGAGGAAAGCTCCCCCTTCCAGCTTCGGGAAAGATTGGTGACAACAATCATGCCTCGTCGAGTGAAGACGAAAACTTGACATTGGCGAGATCTAAAGGAGAACCTCCTCCTTTGCTATAACCTCTCATCGTACCTGTCAAGCTCGAGCTATGTCGAGCCCTCGAGCAAGAACCCGAGCCTCATTGAGCTACGCATTTCCCAGGCACTTGCATTCCGACCACCCTCAGGTATTTCCTTTTCTTTCTTCCCTCCCCTTTTTCCTCCACTTGATATTCCTCTGTTCTTATTCTATTCCCCTATTTATTGGTTCTTTCCAATCACCTCCTTTCTTCTTCAACATTTCTCGACCCCCCTCACGCCACTTCGCTTCCAACTGCGTTTCGCACATCCACCTCAGCTCTGCACAATCTGAGTTTGCAATTCACTCCTCATCATCAGATCGATCATCACCATCTGAAGAAACACTACAACACTCTCCATCTCCAATGACTCTATCTCCAGTCGACGATCGCCAATGTTGCGCCTCGACCCCCCCCCCCTGTACCGCCACACGCAACAACTTCGACTCGTGCTCCATCGTGTGTCGATGATCAAGGAGTTCCTCGTACTCCTCCATCAGTTTAGAGAAACTCTCCACCGACGTCCCTCCTGCAGCCTCCATGCACGAAACCGTGCCCATCCACCTGAGGCCGCCGCTACGTACCACCTGTCACTTCGTGCTTATCAACTACATGTATAAAGCTTGACCCGTACCACTCTTCCTCGTAGAGAATTCCTCCTCAGATCATCCACCTCTGGTTGCACCACCCTCGTCATCATCTTGAGCGGTTGCACTGCCATCAGACTCTGTCCAATCACACTCGCCGGTCATGTGTCGACCGCTTGAGCTCATCGCATCCAGCCAGCATCACCTAGGCATGTGTCACTTGGGAGAGGATCTTCATGCCACCAGCTGCCTTCCCTACCCTCGCCTTTGGCCAGCCGCGACCTCCTCTACAAACATCCTAGTATTCCCCCTTGCATGTGCATAGCACGAGGGAGCAGGGGATAATTACAGCACTACCCCTATCTCTCCGCAAATCACAGAAAGTCCCGCCATCAGATCAAGCACGTGCGTTGCACGTGCTTGGTAAAAGAAATTGCATCACGACCCTTAAGCTTCAGCAAATTCGCATTCATACCCCCACCAACAGAATCACGTGAGAGGCACCCTCCTTTGGGAAAATTGCATTAATACCCTTACGGGTATAGGTTATTGCATACAAGTCTAGTTTGCAATTTTTTTTATCGATTTTTATTTCTGAATTTGCATCTAGAATCTTGTGTTTGCATATTTATTTGAACATCATTTTATCATATTTTTTTCTAAAAATTTCTCATTATAGACAACATATGATCCATCGTTTTGAATAATGCTTATATTTTTGTAAGTTGTGGTTTATTAAATATAGTTAATTTGGTGAAATAGTGTATATTTTAACCAATATTTATTCTGAAATTAATAATGAATTAATCATTGTTCTCAAAATTGCAAAAAATCATGGTAGGTAGATTTTAGTTTGTTCTGCATTGTGCCCAAGATTAAACTCATTTGCATCCGTATCGAGGTCAAAATAAATGAAACAATGAACTTAGTGAATGTTTTTAACTAGCTCATCACATAGTATTTTTAGAAAATAAAAAACTTTTTGGATACCTCTTTCATAGATCTATCTAGAATAATTTAAATTTTGAAAAATATCAGTGTTTGGTATTTATTAAAATTAATTAACTCAAAATCGCCTAGTCTGCGCATTTTATTCATACTTAATTCACTTTTCATCCATCACATTACACATCTGGACAAGTTTGAGAATTTCCGGACACTGTTTGAATGTAATTTATATTTTAGTCCATGTACTTAGTTCAAATTGCATGTCAATCATTTATTGCATTTTGAATTACAAAAAAAGCCTCTTTAAAAACCTGATTTCTAGATCGACTGAAAAAACCTAAGGAGACAGTTGCCTCCCTGAGTCCGACCTTGGACTTCTCAAGTAAAAAAATATAAATTTACCAATTGCTTTAACTGATACATTAATTAAAAATAGTGGTCGTTCTGATTAACCCTTAATTGCTGCCTACAACAAACATCTTTTAATCGTTAATTTGATAAAATTAAAAGGACGATTTTGGGGTTCTCCAGTAGGACATGATGATATTCCTGTAGAAACATGGAGAGTTTAGGTGAGCATGGTTTGACTTGGTTTACAAATTTATTCAATATTATTTGGCGAAGTAAGAAAATGTCTAAAGAATGGAGGATAAGAATTGTGATGCCCCTTTATAAGAATAAAGGAGACATTCAAATTGTTCAAATTACAGAGGTGTCAAGTTGATGAGTCATACTATGAAAATTTGGGAACATGTGACTGAAAGAAGTTGAATCAAGTTTCTAAAAGTAAAAGAAAACCAATTCGGATTCATGCTAGATCGTGCAAGTATTGAAACCATCCACTTGTTGAGGAGAACAATGGAGATTCATAGAGTTAAAAGGAAGAATCTTCATATGATTTTTATTGATTTGGAAAGTACTTATGATTCTATTCCACGAGAGATATTGTGGAGAGTTTTGAAGAGATAAGCACATGTCCTATATGTTAACCTCATAAAGGATATGTATGATAGGATTTTATCTTGTGTAAGGATCTAATCTAGGAGGATTGAGTATTTTGATATCAACATAGGTCTACGTCAAGGTTCAACTTCGAGTCCATTTCTTTTTACTTTGGATATAGACGAGTTGACTAGTCACATTCAGGATGAGATACCTTGGTGTTTGTTATTCGTTGATGATATTGTGTTGATTGATAAGACTAGATGTGGAGTAAATGAGAAGCTTGAGGCATGTAGACATGCATTAGAGACTAAAGTAGGGCTAGGACTAAATATATAGAGTGCACTTTTGATGGAAGCAATGGTGAAGAAATTGAGGTGAAGATTGGTGAGGATAATATTCAGAAGAAAGATTCGTTTAGACTTGGGATCTATTTTGCAGCATGATAGGGAAATTGATGGAGATGTTACTCATTGAATAAATGCAGGTTGGCAAAAAAATGGAGACGAGCCTCTACTATTCTATGTGGTAAGAAAAACCCTTAGAAAATCATAGTAAAGTTTTACAATGCAACCGTGAGACTTGATATGCTCTGTGGATCTGAATGTTGCAATGTGAACCATAGGCATGTGCAAAGAATGACAGTAATAGATATGAAATACTAAGATGGATGTGTTGACATACACGTAAAGATTAGATTCAGAATGATTCAATTAGAAGGAAAGTTGGTGTAGCCTCAATCGAGTATAAGATGCAAGAAAACCGCTTAAGAGGTCGACTGATGCGCCAGTTAGGAGATGTGAGTTCTGCGATGTTGAACCGGTTAGGATAGGGCGAGGAAAACCTAAGAAGTATTGGAATGAGACTATCCGAAGGGATCTTAGTTTTTTGATCTAAGCTCGAGAATGATCCAAGATAGATTTGAGTGGAGGCAAGGAATCCATGTAGCCAACCCTACTTATTGTGAGAAAATGATTTGTTGTTGTTTTCTCTCTTTTTTTCTTTTTTTAAGCTATCTCTTCATGCACACCTTTTGTTGTGAGTCTCATTTTTTCGAGCTGAGCCCCGTGAGCCATGGAATAGACAACCAAACACTGTAGCCATGTTGACTCAACTAGAAACTGGGCCCGAAGCAAATAATAATCCTCTTTCTTCATCATTTTTTAATAACTGTAGAGAACTCCTACCCGATATGGGTCATGGGTATTTAGGATTTCCAATTGGGAACCCATCTTGAGATCGAAGCCACCGCCAATGTCGGATAATAGTGTTGGAGACCATGTTGGATCCGTCGAGGTTGGACTGTGATGAAACCCAGTTTCATTGTCCTAATTCGCATATATTAAGCCCCTAGCTTAGACTAAGTCTAAATAAGAATCAGATTAATCCTTGTAATTATCCGACCCCTTGAATAAATAAAAAATACAAAAAAATAGCAAAATTAAAATTCATAGTGTTTTTACACTTAAAAACGCCCACAAAAAATTTTCTCCCCCTGTTTGACCTCATCTCCATTTTTGGTCAACATGAAACTTATACATCTCATCGAGATCTACAATTTTTATGTATTGAGTTTTTCCAAATTCGATCTCCTTCTCCTTATTATTTCACAGTCTTCTTCTAAATAATCTGATTAGGCCACGTGGCGCCTTCTGGTTGCGCCACACGACTTGTCTCTGCATGCGCCATGCGCCTCCTTCCACAACCATCTGATCACCCACCGCCTCTTCTATCTCGGTCGCTGCTACCTGCTTTGATCTCAACCCTTCAATAACAACTCAAATCACATCAAGACCGTCCGCCCACTCTTCGATCTCAGCTCACCACGCGTCACATTCATCACCACCCGATCAGGCTTAAGAACTTCAAATCCTAGCCATTCTCCTCTTCATTTGATATCTTCCATCCGATTACACGGGCGAGTGCATCTAGACCGCTCACCCCCGCCTATGCTTGTTCATGACACGTGGCCCCTTGCACCCTTCGATCGTGCCACCCTCGATTTAATCCAAGCCATCCACACACGCGTCTTTCCTGACCATTGGATCGCTAGATCAACGGCCAGGACTTCGTCGTCTACCTCAGAAGTTGCCCCTCACCACGTTCTCCACCTCGCACACCATCTATCCCCTTCCATTTTTCCACCACTTTAGCCATCTCCACCAATTGCCAACCAGCCCACGATGTAGCACGATAATCTATCATTCTCGCGGGCCACTTAGATCGCCACTAACCCCTCTCTCTCGCTCCATGTTTGCCACGAAAGCTACGCCTCCGCCACCAGAACCGTTGAGCTCCAACTTTAAATACATCACCTCCGCCCCACTTCACCTTCATCCACCTTTATGAGGGGCTAGGCCCAACGCTCCTCCACCTCCATGTCACAGGGGGTGCGATTGATTAAGCGACGGTGACCTATTTCCCTTGGTGAGACCCACGGCCTTTGCGGCTGCGTCGCGGCGGTTCCGTCCCGCTCGAGTTCCGATGGCCGACCTACCTCAATGTGCGAAGACCCCGAGCTTCTCCAAGAAGCTCAAGCCCAGGCCATTCGTCCGCCAATGCTCAGATAAGCATCTCCGATCTCCTGTTGCTTTTTCGTTGAGTTTCTTTTAATTTATTAGGCTTTTCCTTGCAAGTTCACCCTCCATAGGCTATCACTCGAGCTTCACTCCTCCACTGTCATCTTCGCGCATCCATTAGAGATCCATCGTCCCTTCTCCACAACCTAATCATCGCCGACCCATCTACTCCGCCGTTCACGGGAGAGGAGCACCGAGCCTTCACTCCTCCATCCGCATAGGCTCTCATTCAACCCATTTTGCATTCACAATAGCATGCTTCGGCTAGATTTAACATACACAGGACTTGCACTTCAATTATTGGAAGCTTCACCGGAGCTATCTTTGCGAGCTTCATCTTCGATGAGCAAATACCGGATGCATCTTCCAAGAACTCCAGCTATCTTCATGAGCTTCAATGATGACATCCATCCATCCAGGAGCGGTCGGAGATCATTATCGAGCATATTAGAAGGTGGCGGAGCCAGGAGGACTTCACCAGAGGCCAAAACCCGCCACCACCATCGCGATAGGGAAGAATACATTGACCGTTGGATGGCACCATCCCGATGCTCATCCAACAATCCAGAGGAGGCCACGCCGACATCTCCACGCATTACAGATGACATCTGATCATCTTAATCGAATGGATCACGAGGAGCCACGTCGTCTTCATCATGAGATACTGTTGTCATCTGAGCCTTGTGATCCGACAGACCATAGGTGTCCACGTGTCAATCCAAGCCAGCCTCCGAGCCATCTATCCAACCTTGCAGGTTCGCGCAACCCGAGCCACCACCGAAGCAGAGCAGAGCCTCCTCCGAGCATGCAAGCCACCCGAACCTAGCCATCACGTGCATGTCATGTGATTGGCCAGGTATTTTGCAGGGATGCCCCCCTGACTTCTCCATGATGCAACCTTGTCTAGATCACATGCCACCCATGTGCGCATGGGGTATTTTGCTTCCAAACCCTAGCGGGTTTTAATAATTGCAAATATACCCTCGTATATGTGGGTAATTTATAGGGAAACCTCACACTTATTTTTATTTGCATTTTAGTCCCTCTTAGGGACATGTTTGCTAGTTATCTTCATGTTTTTCTTGCATTTATGTCCTTGGCTTCTTTTATGCAGATTTTGAGCATCTGAGCTCTGATCGAGTTGATTTCAGTGGCGTATCGAAGCTTGTTTTGTTGTCTTTCTAATGGCAAAACTTTTGGTTTGTTTTGGAAATTTGGACTGTGTTGATTAATTTTAATGAAATAGTGTCACTTGTTAAATGATCATCATGTCAATATGTTACTTGTCATCGCATATTGCTTCGTAAATGGATTCTGAACTCGTTCACATATTTATTACTTATTGATTATATCCGACTTCAGCATATTCGCATCAGTCTGACCTTGAATTTCCTTGCATGTTAAAAAAAGAATAAAAAATGTCTTTTTCATTTTCCTTTATGCATAGTGTTATGTCTTCATGCGTTCGTTGACCTACGTATCATTAATCCAACACTTAATTCAAATAATGATAGTCTAAATAATACGAAAGAGGCTCGTGTCCCTGAGTATGATCTTGGGTTTGCCCAAGCAAAATATAAATTCGACCGCTTTACCTTCAAATCTTTACTTATTTTAAAGTGGTTTTTGACTGACCCGATTTTACCCGACGGCAACAAAAGTGGTGTTAATTCTGCATTATTAAGAGGGTAATTTAGGGTACGTCAAATGGCATCGTTGCTGGGGACACAGCTCATATTTTGTCTTGTCTATATTTTTATTTATTTAATTAAGTGATTTTTATACATAGGTCAATTTGTTCATGTTGTCTTGCATTATTAATTTTTTTCGATTGATATCTAATCTTTGTTTTTATGGTAGGGACCTTGATGTTCAAGAAGACGAGGAGCAGGTGCTTCCCCTCTGCGAGGAGCCGCAAAAGCAATTTTGGAAAAAAATCGAAGAACAAAAAAATGTGTCTTGCATTTTTATTTCTGATCAATGTAATAATCGTCTTTACAACAATCTTTGTTCGAAGACTCGCGCTTGTAAAAGAACGAGATATATGTGGTTGTGTGATGATCGCCCCACTTGAGTGTCGATATAGGATTAGGCATGCAGGTCTTCGAGCTTATTTTCTTTGTATCCTTTGTGTTTGATCGTAGGTAGGAGATACTTAAATTATAGATGCATGTAAACATCGCTTCACTTAGCTCAATTAAAAGATATTCTTTCCCGCTAATAGAAGCATGTTAGATATGGTTTTTCATCGACTCGCATACATTTGACTTTGATATTAATTCAGTCCAAGTTTTCACAAGTTTTGCTCAAAGCACTGCATGTTTTATCTCTTAGCATAGGTCATGATTTTTATCGTATGCATGGTTTTTTTCTCGACCTCCCTTCCAGGCTTGATCACCTAGATTAATGGAAAATGGGAATGAACGGTAGACGAGGTTTGTTTGATTTATGTGCTCACATTTATCAATGATAATCTTAAGCAAATAAATTGGGACTGATAATTGCAAGTCAACCTAAAATGGAGTAATATCTTGTTTTGGGAGAGCAACACCCTTGTTTACGTAGGATGTTTTTAATCGATTTCCCCGTAAACTAGAATATTTTAATCACCAATAAAAATGACAAGATAATTAACCAACACTTGTTGGTTTCATGTGTGAGCTGGTGAAATCAAAGGGTATCACATGCTTGTTTGAGCCTTGATTGCTTCGACACCCTCCCCTAGACCTTAGATACTCCATCCATCTCTGAAGATTCATCCGCTCATGTGAACATCCATCCTACTTCTTCGTTCACCTTGGGTCTCCCCAACATCAATTATCAATCTTTATACTTAGGCTACTCTCAGCCTAAGTATAAAGGACCCGAGACCTCATAATTATTCTTACTCACCTTTTCATGCCTTAATACTTAGTTTATTCCTAACCTAAGTATAGGGGATCCCACCTTAGTTCCCGTATATTTTTCTATACTTAGATGGACCTATGGCCTTGTATCGTCTAGTGCTATGAGGACATAGCAAAGTTTAAGTATAAGAGGGTATACCGTATATACCGTATTTGTATTTTAGCTATATTTTGATTTTTTTGAAAAATTTAAAACTTTTTGGGCTAAAGTACAGTCTTTTGAACTAAGTGGACAAAATGTTTTCAAGGTTTTTCTATACTATGTTACGCTATTTTCAAGAAAATATTTTTGAAAATGATTTGAAAATTGAGTTTCACTTATTTCTGAAAAATCTTTTGAAAATGTTTGGAAAATCTTTATTTGTGTGACAAGGTGTTGAAAGTTATTTTCTTGATTTAAAGGAAGATGAGTCTAACTTGTGTTCTAAATTTAATAAAAAAAATCCTTTAAGAGTCAAATTGACTACTAACCCAAATAAGTAGCCGCGTTCAGTGAGGGTTCTCCCGTAGTAGAGTAGGTGGTTTAGAGGACATCGCGTAAGGCTCCGTCCTCAAGCAATGGGCTCCGACCTTTACTTACACCTATACCGACTGAATGCAGATGCATGTACTCATTTGAGTTTAGGCAGTCATTTTGTCTTTTGAAGTCTTCATAAAAATTTTAAAAAAAGTTTGATGAAGAAGTTGGATTAAATCCTCCACTTTTTTCACTTCCACTTAGGATCAGAGATGCTCAAGAAAACTGGGTTTATGAGGTCTTGTGATTTTTGGTTAACCAACCTTAACCATCAGGGTCTTAGACTTAATCATCCACATCTCCCTAGTTTTCTATATTTGCGTGGTATAGTGCATGCTTAGACTCCTGCATTAAGAATATGATGAGCACTTCACATGCACGACAGCGGTCTCGATGAGATGAGCTGAAATTTCACTTGAGGAACTGGGATGAGGGATTTGAATCTGGACTTGATCTAATGATGCTCGAGGATGGGATCAGATCATTGAAGGCTTCATAGAAATTGAGTGTCAAATTTTAGCTAGTATGAGAACTTGGTTCTTGTACTAATCTCTTGATATTTGACCTAAGTCCAGGTGTAAAAATAATAATAGTAAATTATTGATCACTATATGCCAACTCTTGGTAAAAGTAGTAGAGCTAGCCAAAAAATTATGCAAATTAAAGAAGTATCAATGTTGAAAATAATTCTCTCATTCCACAAAGTCAATTATCAACCACCGTTATTAGGACCAGGAGTCGGGCTTGCACCAAAAAAGGGCTCTGCATCGTAAATGCTACAAGTCTGGGTGTATAAGGTACGATATGTACTCAAAAAAGGCACACCTCGATTTATTCTCAAGAAAACAAGTACAGACTACTCCAACTTCTTTTGACGGACGCACTGATCAACACCAAAAAAATTGTGTTGAGTAATAAGGCACTAGAGAGAATCCTTGTTCCAATGAGAGGGAGAGAAGAAATGACACAATCCAAAACCCTTCATCAACTGGACTACCACCAAACACTTCTAAGTCTGACAATTAAAGATACGATGGATTGGACACAATATTTGATTTATTCCCTAGTGTTGAGGATTGGGTCCTTAGGAGAATTTCTCGGACTGGGACCTTGGGTGACGTTTTTACTCTACTCTCATGGACGCATTCAACACCTAAATTCATAGCCTTAGTTTATATTTATACAAGAGAGAGTCTGGAAAACTAGAGGAATTGGACGCCTCTTGATTAAGGCTGAGTTGAACTCTGAGATTTTGGATCTCTAAAATTGGGAATTTTCGAACGGATAAGATCCTGTATGCACGTGCACAAGGGGGTTAATCCAGCTCATTCATTTTTTGAGATGCTCAGGGATGAGCAAAGTTTAAGTATAGGGGGTTGATGAAACCCAGTTTCATTGTCCTCATTCGTGGATATTAACCCCCTAGCTTAGACTAAGTGTAAATTAGAACCAGATTAATCCATGTAATTATCTGACCCCTTGAATAAATTTAAAATACAAAAAATAGCAAAATTAAAATTCATAGTGTTTTATGAAGGATATTGAGAATCCTCAAGCACATTACGGAAGCGTGTCGATCGCATCGTATGCGATCGGGGCGACTAGTCGCACTAGTCGCTAGATGCGGCGGAAATTAATTTTTTTTAAAATCTAAAGATGAAACCACATGATCACGAGAACACTTCTCGGATCGTTTCATCAAACCACAAAGTATAAGGAATACCTCTTGGAGCGTGGCTGTAATCGTGAGATCCCAAACAAGAGATCCTCCTGTCTTAAGTCCGAACCACGAAGAACGCACTTGCGGGCGCGATGATGAGTCGCGTTCCTCCCGCAATCCTCGATGAAGATCCAAGCAATGAATCTCCTGATTTCGTCAAATGAAATTTGTCATCTTCCTTTAGAGCAAGCAACCCCAAATAAGAAGGAGATCCTCGAGTCGTCAAAGGCGAAGGCGAGATACACTCCTCCTCAATATTCAAGATAGACGGCCACTTGAAATTGAGAGAGAGTTGGTAGACAAAAATGAGAGAGAGAGAGAGTAGTAGGCTTCTACAACTCTAAAATAATGTACCATGAATGGCTAGGTCAGCCCTCCTTTTATATTAGTTTAGGATCCAATGGATCTCAATCCATGGGACACATAGATCCAACGGCCAAGTTGGTCTATGTATTAATCAATGACCAAGATTGTTGTTGGTTAAAAACCAACAACATTAATTTATATTTAAATTAAATATATGTTGCAACATTATTAACATAATTTAATTTAATATAAATCGATTAATTAAGAGATTAATCAAGATAATAAGAAGAAGATAATGTTACCTCCCTAAAAAATGGGGCGTCACCCATGACTTTTTCATGGGTGACGCCACCTCATCAAAGGTGGCTATTATCTCCTTTTTATTATGTCATGTTATCTCTTAATAATATGTAGTAACCATTATCACATAATTATCCACCAAATTGATTCCAAATTAACTTGTGAATATTTCAATCATGCCATTGAAAATATGTGAATCACATTCACAACCCAAACTAATTTGTAAATTACATTTCCAATTAATTACTTAATGTGAATCCAATTCACATTAATAATTAACAAATGCTATTTATATAGTTTCTCTCTCTCTCTAATATATTATAAATCATATTTATAATATATATGATTAATATGGATAGTGCTATCCACACTATTCATATCCATGATAATTAAATCACAGTTAATCATCTTGGATCTCTTTTCTCATGTGCCCAAATAACATGAATCACATTCACGTTATTCATATATTTGATAATTAATTCACAATTAACTATCTTAAATATCTCTTCTTATAATATGAATCAAATTCATATTATTCATGATAATTAAATCATATTTAATTATCCATTTTCTCGATGCTTGGATACAGAATTCATCAAATGAATTATTCTTGAACTCTTTCAAGAATAATGCGCTTTCTCCGCAGATACTTGGAGATAAGGACAGGGCGATTGTATTGTTCCACGTATAGTGACTTGGATGTTGAGATCTCATCTCAAATACAGATCTTACGAACCTCTCACAGATGCTTGATTAAATCAAGACCGTAAATCTAATCTTCTCATTGTATCTGAATCTCATTCAAACCAATGTCCAACACTAGGACTAAGATCAGATTGCTTCTCTAATGAAAGGAGTCACTAAAATCCAGACATGTTTCATCACTCCCTTGGAATGGAAGTGTCATGGTTATACAATCGTTTATGATTACATCACCCTTAGGTATTCCCAATACATGTACATTTTGCATACTGGAAGACCTATGATCAATCCGAAGATCAAGATCAATTTTATACTCTCTTCTTCAGGGTTTTATCAGTAAGTTTCTCATTTGATCATTGGGATTTAGTATCGATCATATACTTTCCAAAAGCATATATCATACCTAGGTCTTGATTATATACTTTCCAAAAGTATATATCAAACCTACAAATTCAGTCAAGCTTCCAAAGCGAGACGACCGTGCACGGAATTTGATTCTTCCCAATATCTCATGAGTGAGCTCATGTCTTCCGGTTCAGTAGTGAACCTATATGATCCCTTTGAGAGATCGTATTGCTCATATGCCCTTATATGCACACCAGCTCGCCGGTGTATAGACCTTGGTTAGGTCATCAACCTATCGATCTGCCAAATGTACATACTCAGACATATAGTAATACATCTGTCTCCGGTCAGAGGATGCGTGCCTATATCGTGACAGCATACGACATACGACTTTGGTTATCTCGATCTCGTTAAGTCAACTCTTTGACCTAACTAATCTGACACATCCGAATCTATATTCCTATGCAGAGGACCTGCATCAAGAGGTCGGTCAGATATCAGCCTATGTGAGAAAGGATTGCCATCTCCTACTCAGGCTGGAGATCACATCTTAACAATCATTTGACGGTGCTTGATGAGTCCTCAATCTAACTCTTTAGATATTCATCCAAGCACCAACCTCTATGATTCAATAATTGAATCAACGGCTGTATGATCATTAAGATAGCCATGGTACATAACCCTAATTGTACTAAGGGACCTATTATGCAAATTATTTATTCTTCATCTCATATCAGGGAATGATATTCGCAATAACATTTATTGCATAATGGCTCGTCATGGGCTCACATGTCCAACATTTTACCCTTAAAAACACTCACAAAAAAATTTCTCCCTCTGTTTGATCTCAACTCCATTTTTGGTCAACTCGAAACTTGTAGATCTCATCGAGATCTACAACTTTCATGTTTTAAGTTTTTCAAAATCCAACCTCCTTCTCCTTCTTATTTCATATTCTTCTTCTAAATAATCTGATTGGGCCACGTGGTGCCTTATGGTTGAGCCACGTGGCCCGTCTTTGCGCACGCCACGTGCCTCCTTCCGCAACCGTATGATCGCCCACCACCTCTTCAATCCTTGCCGTAGCTTCCCGCTTTGATCTCAACCCTTCAATAACAGCTCGGATCACATCAAGGTTGTCCGCCCACGCTTCATTCTCAACTCGCCACGCGTCGCATTCATCACCACCCGATCAGGATTAAGAACTTCAAATCCTAGCCGTTCTCCTCTTCATTTGATATCTTCCATCCGATTAAAAGGGCAAAAGCATCTAGACCGCTCACCCTCGCCTACGCTTGCTTATGACACGTGGCGCCCCTTGCGCCCTTCGATCATGCTGCCCTCGATTTAATCCAAGCCATCCACAAGCATCTCTTTCCGGATCGTTGGATCGCTAGATCCAACAGCCAGGACATTGTCCTCTACCTCAGAAGTTGCCCCACACCCACGTTCTCCACCTCGCATGCCATCTACCCCCTTTCCTTGTTTCCACCACTTCAGCCATCTCCACCAACTGCTAACCAACCCACGATGTAGCACGATCATCTATCATTCTCGCGGGACACTTAGATCGCCACTAACCCCTCTCTCGCTCCATATTCACCACGAAAGCTACACCTCCGCCATCAGATCTGCCGTCTACGAGAGAACCTCCAGCCCCTCACCATCACTAATGATAATGATGATTAAGTGATTTGAGCGACATTGAGGGCAATTCCTTAAGGCATGATCCAAGTCTCTGACAAGCCTTGTTGCAGCCAACCCATTGTGCTGCTCGAGCTCGGGCATCTACCGGCCTTAGAGTGATGACCGGGGCTCCACCCAGAGCCTCAAATCCCAGGCAAACTCCATCCATCTCCAGGTATATCCCTTCTTCTTCTTCTCTTTCTTTTTCTCTGGTTCTCCTTCTCATTTTCTTCGATCTCCCCTGAATTAATTAGGTATCCCCATCCAATATCACCCTCCATTAATCATCCCCTTCGCTTCACCCAACAACCACCATCTTTGTGCACCTCTCCGATCGCCTGGCCCCCCTTCTCCGCTATTGATCACGTCCGACCCACCTCTCCTCTGCTCGTCGGAGTTCAAGCTCTGTCCCCCACTCCTCTCGTCGGGGACTCACCACACTCACAACACTCCTCTCCACGCATGCTTCGGCTACAAAACTCACACCTGCTGGTACTCAATCGTTAATGGCTTGTACCATGGATGAAGCTTCCTTGGCGAGCTCCAACTCCAATATCTGAGCCTCTACGGCCTCTTCCAGACCTTGTCGCGACTCTCCTGGACTTCCATCTTCATCGACGAACGTCTAGGAAGCTCTTGGGATTTCCATCGGGCCCGTGCATACTAGGCAGAGCTTGGAGGACTTCGCAAGAGATCCATTCTCGCCACCTGCCACGCGACGGCGGAGGAATCTCCAGAAGCTACAGCTGTCGTTGGATACACCACCCCGATGATCATCCAACGGCTATCACTCGGCCATGTTGCCTCCTCCGCAGTTCACAGGAGCCACCCGATCTCTAAGATCAGATGGTCTACAGTCATCCACGTCAACGCCTCCAACCTCCTCTCCGAGTCATGTCCGAGCCTCTACCGAAGCAGCCACCAAACCGACCATGCGCGTGACCTACAATTGCTAACTTTGAAAAAAAATGCGCCCAAGCCCTCGCATCTCCAGTGAATCACATGCATACCTGTTGCCTCTGGAGGTCACATGCTGATCACGTGCGCCCTTGGAAAACTTGCGCTCAAGCCCCTAGAGGTTCAGACATTTGCAAAGAGGTCCCTACATTTAGAGGCATGTGCGATGCATGCCCTCCACTAAGTCATTTGCATCTGCACCCTCATCATTATCGGTAATTGTAATTTAATCCTGTCATCATATTTCTTTTTAATCAATTTTATTTTCTGTATTGCATCCATACCCCGGTGTTTGCACATTTATTTAAACATCCATTTAGCAGCATTTTGTCATTCCAAAAATTGCATATTGTAGAATATCTTAGGCTTTATCATTGTGACTACTTGTTATATCTTTGTGAGCTTCAAATTATTTAATATAACTCCTTTAGTGGAAAATAGCATATTTTACCCACTATTTGCCTTTAATTGTTTATTAAATTGATTGATGTTCCAAAAATTACGAAAAATCGTAGTAGGTAGAGTTTAAACATTTCTACATTTTACCCAAAAATAACATCATTTGAATTATATCTAGGTCGCAATAAATTAACTAGTGCTTTGTGTAATTCATTTTTGATTAATTTCTCACTTAGTATTTTTAGGAATTAAAAATTATTCTGGATATTTCTCACATAGACCTATCTAAGATAATTAGTTTCTGAAAATATTGATGTTTCGTATTTATTAAAATTAATTTGTGAAAATCACCGTGCATTTATTTTTAGTTCGTAGTCAATTCATTTAGAGTCCAAAAATTCAAAAAATAATAGGGTAGCTTCATTTCATCATAATTGATATTCTGACCAGGTTTGAGAATTTTTGGACTTAATTTGATCATATTCACATTTTAGCCCTCGAATTTGTCCAAGATTGCATTGCATTTTTTAATTGCATAAAAAACCACAAAAATATTCTCCTAAATACCTGGCATCTAGATCGACTTAAAATTAATCTAAGGAAAAAGTTGCCTCCATGAGTTCGACCTTGGGCTTGCACAAGTAAAAAACAATTGCCACTTGCATTTAATTGATAAATTAATCAAAGTGGTTTTGGTAAGTACGATTTTACCCGACTACAATGATATCATTAAATTTAATCGTTAATTTGATTGAATTAAGACATGTATGATGTTATACATCGTAGTGATCTCTACAGAGTGATCCATGCTCGTACGAGTCGAAGATAGGAGACGGATATTGGAGTTCCATGCATGGAATTACGTAGAGGTTGCGACACTAATTAAGGAAACGTGAGGAGGGCTCACCGCCTGCTGGAGATAATGATGTTATGGCTGGAGTTGAATCCGCATGGCCACTGATGGATCTTCTCCCTATGTTTGTTGTCACCTCACGTGTAGCAATGCTCGCGATCTCTAGGGACTCCGCATGGAGGTTGCAATTCCTACGGAGGAAGATCGGGAGCCCTATCTCCATGGATTCTTGGATATTCAAGTAGGCTTGATGTTGGAATCACGTGGATACACACTGACTTGGAGTTCGATAGGTTGGAAGGCTTCTTCTTCTTGACACTGGAACTCGAATCTAGGAGGTCCTCGAGATGCTTCGCAACTGTAGGGGAATTTGATTTAGGGTTTCTGAAAGAACCTTAGATTTTTCATTATATTACTTCACATAACCTTGAACGGATGCATCAAGAAGATCGCAAGTCTTGGAACTATTGAGGAACTACGCACATGGATATTAATAAAGGAGTTGTAATTGAACGTTAGAACTTGTCATTGGTTGACAATCTTTAGATCGGCATTGTCAGATGATGAAGAATTAATGTTTTAAGAAACCCTAGAATTTATCAAAACTCGAATGGATTACAACCATGAACATATAATTATCTTCAAAAATAAATCTTCGAGAACATAAAAATAATCTTCATGAATAAATCTTCAAGTCGAACTCGCTCTGGTAATCGAAACTCGAAGAAATCACGAACAAATAAAATAAATCCTCGAGAATCAACCCGCTTTGGTACCATGTAGAAAGTGACAATGCGAAAGAGTATCAAAGATAAAGAAATAAAGAACAAGAAAGAGCACCAGGATTTTATTTTGCTCCCTACTTTGTGAGGAGCAGGATGAAACTATGGGAGAACGCCACTAAGTGTTGATTCTTCTATTCATTTTCTCAACTGATATGATGGGTGTTGGGCTTATTATATAGCCCCACAGATAAATTAGAGTCCCATAAGTAGTAGATGTGGGATTAAACATGTAGATGCAGTAGTTGGACCCTTGAAGGATCCAATTGCCCATATATACATGTAACACACACTTTAACTATACTTTATTCAAGATGGATATGATTTCTTATATAGTGTCAAACCCTAGAGCTCCAAAAGAGATAATTACATAGGCAGCCCTCAAAGTAGTTATATGACTAAAAGGGAGATAAAAGAGATAGTGAAATCAAATAACTCTAACAAACTCTAACACTCCCCTCAAGTTGAAGCATATCTATCAATCATGCCCATCTTGAAAATCAACCAAGGGATGCATTTCTTTGGTGGGTCTTCGCGACTATAACTGCAAACTGAAGATCTATGGAGATACGAGGAGTAGTTATCTCCCCTCCTTGTACTATATCTCGAATGAAATGACAATCAATTTCAATGTGCTTAGTCCGCTCATGGAATACAACGTTGGCGGTAATGTATGTAGCAGACTTGTTGTTATAGTACAAAGGTACGGGAGTGGTAGTAGGAGGTCTAAGCTCCCGCAGAAAGGCGATTAGCCAGGTAATCTCACACGTGGCTTGAGACATCGCCTTCTATACAGCCTCTGCACTCGATTTAAAATTCACTATATGCTTCTTGCATTGCCATATAATGAGGTTGCCACCAATAAACATGGCATAACCTATGGTTGATCATTTTCCATCAGGAGAACTAGTATAATTCGCATCTACATAGGTGACGACATCAGTGTGCTCGTTGGCCCCATTGAAGAGGTCTCTTCTTGGGTATTCCTTCAGATATCAAAGGATCAGAAGAACATCTTGCCAATAACTGTATATATGTCTCTCTATGCGCTGGTCGGCACTTCTAATAACATTCGATATATCTGGCCTAGTGATAGTAAGTCAGAGCTTTTTTCCCACTAGGATCTTATATCGCATATTATCTTCAAACTCTGAACCAATAGATGTAGCATGTCTATGCAACTTCACCGGGATGGCAGATGGTTTGCATCCAAGTAAGCCGGCCTCTGTAAGAATGTCAAGGCAATAATTCCACTGTAAAAGGTGGAGTCCCTTTGCAGTACATAGCACCTCAATTCCAAGGAAGAATCTGAGCTGAGGTCCTTGGTTACAAACACCTTCTGGAGGAAGGAATTGGTCTCCAAAAAACATGCTTCATCATCACCGGTATACACCATGTCATCAACATATATTTCCACTATCACAAGTATTCCATTTGACAAAGCACATAGTAGGATGTCGTCATGTGGAAGCCAAAAGAATTGATCTTAGGGGTAATCCTATCAAATAATGCTCGCGAACATTGCCTTAGGATATAAATACCTTACATGATAGGCACATGCCTTCCCCCTCGATGGAGTAACCCGGTGATTGCATCATGTAGACTTCTGCCTTGAGGCCACCGTATGAAAGGCTATTCTCTTGTTGGCATCAATCAAGAGAATAGTGTGAATGGACCCCATCTTGGCCATTAGAGAGAAGGTCTCAAAGTATCCACTCTGTAAGTTTGAGTGAAGCCCTTGGCCACAAGCCTAGACTTCAGTTTGTTAATAGAGTCATTTGGAGACTACTTGATCGTAAGGACCCATCTACAAGCAATTGGTTTGATGCCACAAGATACACTACAAAATACCATGTGACCCTGAAGTAAGAGCACCCATTGCCTTATACATGGTATTTTCTAGCCATGGTCCTGCAGAGAACTATAATGATCACGAGGAATTGTAAAACCTAGATAAATTATATGCAGAAATAAAATGTAACAAGGGATGTAAAGTACATAGTTTCTTTGATTTTCACACTGCTACAGACAGTTTTCATGGAGCATCCATGGTAGCAGTGATTGGTCCACTTGAAATTGTATCATCATGCAAGTAAGTCACATGTAAGGGAATCAGGTTAAAGTGATTAGTATGTTTCCTTTTGTAGATAATGGGAGGCGGTGGATGCTCCAAGGGAATGCCACTAACTAACTGAGTAAAGTAGCTAGTCCGTTCAAAGAAGTTGACATGAGCAGAAATGTAATAATGATGAATAGTTGGGTCATAACATCTATACCCCTTTTGGGTACGAGAATAGCCAAGGAAAACACATGGATAGCAAATGGAGACAATTTATCTATAGTATGAAAATTATGAACAAAATCAATGCAACCAAAAAATATCAATATAAATGGAAAGTGTTTTTTTATTAGGATACAAGAGTGAGAAAGGAATTACCCACATTAAGGATGGAAGATGGAGATCTCATTAATGAGGTAGGTTGCAGTAACAAAGGCATACCGCAATAGGTCTTGGGAACCTTCATGTGAGTGAGCAAGGTACTTGCAATGTCCAGAAGGTGGTGAATCTTCCTTTTCTTTACCCCATTCTAATGCGAGATATATGAACACGAGGTCTGGTGAAGAGTCCCCTACGTGGCAATGAATGGGATCAAGTCATGCTGAGTGAATTTAAGAGTATTGTCAGTCATGAAAGTCTGAATACGAGTAGAGAAAGATGTATCAATAACCTGAAAGGACTTGAAATTTTGTTATAATCTGATTATTCCTCATTATATACCCCCATAAAGATATGTTGTAGTCATCCAGAATGATAACAAAGTATCTATGACCACCTTTAGTATGTACTGGACAAGACCCCAAATATCATAAATGGCTAAGGAGAAAGGCAATGATTGATGTGATTTGGTCCTAGGGGGAAAAACTTGATGATGCTTGCCGAACTGGCAGACTTCAGATTCAAAAATTTTTAGTGATGACAATTCGAGAAACTTCTAAGAAAGAGCTTTAGCAGAACGGTTATAGGGTTGTAAATTCCATAGGAATGGGTCAGCAGAAATAGAGACATCACCATCAGAGGTCGAATCGGCATAGATATCAAGGTAGTAAAGGCAATTCTTCTCGCATCCCCTGCTAAAAAGCTGCATCGTCCGGATGTCCTAAAAGTAGCGGTAGAACTCATAAAAAAATCACTCAACAGTTCAATTCAATGCATAGCTTATGAACTGATACGAGGCTTAGGATTGTTTGATCTTAAAGTGGATCTTTTATAATCTCACATGCAAAAGGTTATTTCTTGGTTTCATCAAGTCATTAATAAGTTGATTATTTTTAGGATTGCTCCTTTTTGTCGTCGTAGATGACATTGTTGTTGTACTGATGAGATTAACATCCCAAAGCAGTTTTTGCCCAGGTTTAGAATCAGTGGCATTAGTATCCCTCTCATGCAGTACATGCATGATACTATCATTTTACTGAAGGAGGTGTGAAGCAAGCTAGGGATGTATCCATGGTGACATTTTTATGTGACATTTCGGTCCTTCGGATCAACAGAGAAAAGTCGACATTAGTCCCCTTCATGTTTTTACAGTTTGAGGTGCATGGTGCTGCCACGACCCTTTGGTGCATGATTACATCTGTCCCAGTTATATACCTGGGCCCCCTCGATTGTTCAAGAGGCTTCCAGATGAGGTTAGAAGTAGAGGACGCTTATCGACAGTCTTTTATCTTTTCAAAGGCGAGCGCTCTATGCTTTCTAGATATCAGAATACTTGTGGTGGGCACACTTCACAATTACATATTGGCATTATCCCATTTAAAGATTAAAAAGTACGCAATAAACATAAGAGAGACTAGGCTTGGAAGAAAACTCCATAGTCTGAATGGTTATAACAAGAGAATGAGCAATGTTGGCTAGCTAAATTGTCTTTACCATGGAAGAGGATTGAGAAGAAGTCAGAAGAATGCCTTATCCGGACATGTGAGTAAATGGACTAGAGTCAATGATCCAGGTCAGTGTTATGGCAGAAGTAGAGTTGGTTATAACACTGGAGGTAGTAGCTAGAAGCGTAATGGAAGTAGTTTCACTAGGTGTAGAGTTTTGCAACAGCTTCATCAAGCTGGTGATAGGGGTCCCCCAATCACCGACGAACATCTTGAAGGCCTGAGACCGAAGCACATAGTTATTTGTGCCATTTAGTTTGATAGAAGAACATTGTATCATCACAAAGGATGTATTGAACAAAGGATTTGGTTTCGGTGGCGGTCATATACATCATGGTAGTAAAAAAAGTTCGGTTTAGGTGGTGGTCGTAGCCATGTGGCTATAGAGACCTAAACGATCATAGACTTAGGGTACAAGTCCTTGAAGATCACACAATTGTGCCAAAGATGTACATTTATGCTCTAGTAGATCAAAGTTGCATGTTGTTAGAGCTCGTTGGAGGGGACCCTATATGGCTTGGAGACCTTATGCTGGAGGGCAGTTGCCTGGATGAGGGCATACGATGGCCTGGGGAACCTCTAAAGGTTCTGATGTCCAACCCGGGTTCCTCGGATACCTTGGAAAATGTTGAGGATGTGCCCTACAACATCAATGGTTCCTTGGATACGAGATTAGGTGCCATTCTGGGGCACCTTAGGGGCTTCCGATAGACCCTTTTCCCAACAACGATGGGTTGGGTGCACTATTGGGGCACCTTAGGCCTTTTCGAGGAAGATCGACAACACCTGGGGTGATATGTGATGGGTTAGGTGCCCTATTATGGCTCCTTAGATCCTCTTGAAGGACACCTAGGGCATGGTAGTGATGCTTGGGCGATGGGGCTCCTTAACAAACGATGAAGCCCCCTCCTCCCCCAGTTGATATACTAGGCTGTGTGGAATAGGGGGCCGAAGCACTAGGTGATGATGCCCATGTCGAGGCTTCTTGTAGAGGTGCCTAGGTCCTTTGTTGCTGTCGAGAGAGATGAGAAAGGCTAGCTTGTGGAGGTCAAGTCACGGTCGTTGCTTTTATACCATGTGGAGACAAAATTGAGAATAAATGAGATACTTTATTCAATGAGAATAGGGTTTCAAACCCTAGAGTCCAAAAAAGGATAATTATATAAGTGGCCCCCAAAGTGCTTTCATGACTAAAAAAGGAGATAAAGATATTACGAGATGATGAAATCAAATAACTCTAACAACTTTAATAAGGAGCAAAAGTCCAAATTTGCCACTTTCTTTATTAGCAATAACCATTATCGTAAGCTTAGATCTACTATTCCACCTTAACCTATTAGCATATTTGAGATCCGTATATCTCACAATTTAGCGTCTTCCCAAAGACCTGAAAAAAACATGCAAAAATGATTTAGTGAGCTCCCATATCACATATTTGAGATCTACCTGCCTCACAACTCACATGAAAACGAGGAATGTATCTAGAAAAGTCAGAGATGCCTTTATGGACTTCTGCGAATTTGTGCTAATTTTTATTGATTTTGTGGCGCTTTTGCACTTATTGACTCAATCTAAGATTTAATTTCCTTTTTTGATGTTTAAGGCTTCAAAATGTGATGAAACCTATATTTCTATATTCGAAACATTTTTAGGGGTCTACAGGATGTTTTTTTAAATTATTTTAGAGTTTTTTATTTTTAGTGAAAAATTAAAGTTCCGCGAAAATTTAAAAATAAGGATACAAACACAATTATCTAAATCTACAAGGAGCCCGACTTAAAATTTTTGTTAGTAATTTAGAATTTGTTTTCGACCTTGTTGTATATTTGTTTTATAACTTGGTTAACTTTTCAAGTAGAAGCTCGATGATGAAGTGTAGAAAAACTAGAAGCTGACTGAAACCCTAAAAGCGATTCTAAAAGACCCGGCTAGAAGGCTCAAGATTCAAAATAAGATTGATGAAAGAACGAAAGAAAGACTTAATTCCAAGCTCAAGTTTTGAAGTCTTTAGATGTTGATGTGACTTATTACATAATTTTTATTTTATGATAAAAACAATATTATATTTTTTTTCTTTTTCTTGATCATCAAGCAAACTTAAAGCAAAATCATCAATCTCACATTTTCCATTTTTGAACGTATATATGATCGATCACCTATGATCGACCATTTTGTTCTTCATCGATTAATCCTGATCAACCATCTTTTTGACCATGATCCCTTTTGAATCTCAGACCAACGAACAAATATGTTCAACCGCTTTTGTGACATGATCGATTGCACATAATTGATGAACTTGTTTATCATGATAGATTATTTGATTAATTTGGGACATCAGAAAGTGAACTTTCCATTTTTAGACACCAACGATTTTTTTAGGCTAACCCTATATAAGGGACCCTATGTCTCATTGTTTGAGACATACAATTAAGAGAAACATCTTGTACCCTCAAAAGAAAAGAAAGAGTGATCTTTTTATGCGATATTCAAGTTCTTACACCGTTTCTGCACTTTCGAGCGCTCTTCAATCTAAATCTTTGTGCTACTGAAGTTGTTATTGCTCTCGGTACTCTGCTATAATCACCATCATCATTCTCGAACATTTTATACGCTTAGAGTTTGTAAGCTTGTGAATTCTAGTTCCATTGCTTTATTATATTACGTTTAGCATTTCATATCAATACATGAGTTGTGGATTTCTTTCTTTGAGAGAGATAAAATCTTCCTTTTTGAGTTGTCTAAGGGAGGGTTGTACGAGAGGTTGTGCTACTCTCATGGTAAAGTAGCGCTAGAATAGCGGAAACGAACTTCGCCGAGAGAGCGAAGGGGAAATCCTAGAACATGGTTATGGGTCGTGATTTTTACTTGCTTGTTTCCACATAAAAATCACCGTGCCTTTCTGGTTTGCTATTCTTCTATCTCTGTGATTTGTGAATCATCTTTTAATTGAAAATTGTTATTGCGATAATCGTATATTACATACTTCACACCCCTCTTGTGACGGACTCAAATTTGGTATCAAAGCGGGTTCAAGTTTTGCATGTGTAGCTACCTACTTGTAGGTCCTCAATGGCACAAGGAAACGTATCCACCAACTCTAGCAGGTCTGCTTACTCTATTGCCAAGCCGTCCTACTTCGACGGCACAAACTATTCCAACTTGGCAAAACATATGGAGATCCACATGCAGTCGAAGATTACAAGATGTGGACAAGAACGGCAACAACCTTCGTAAAGCCAAACTTGAAAGAATATATAGCAGAGTTCACCGATGCAAAGATCAAAGATTTAGAGAGAAATGCAAAAGCTGTGAATAAGATGTATTGTGCTCTTTCCGTAGACGAGTACAATCGTATTTCTCAGCTTCATGCCTTATCCTAATACACACATACAGGGTATATGAGCAATCGACCATTAATCAGATCCAAATATCAATACCGTAGGGACCAATATACATTTAAAATATTTGTCAGGTCATACCGGACCATGATCGTTCAATGCATAAGAACTTGTATACTATATATTAGTTATTGACATCAAATATCATTGATTAAGCCATGAGCTCATGGAGGAAAGTGTTTTAAATGGGATCGAACTTCCCAGCCATATTCGTCATCATATTATGTATTAGTAGGTTATCAATCAATACCACATGAACACATCTTAATGCAAAAAAAAATGTGAACTATGGTGCAGATCATCTACTAAAAAGCTTCCACATAATTTCTTACCATCCATTATGCACAATGCTTTCGGTTGAGGGACAAGAATATGGGGTAAGCTAGAGAAACAAGGAATAAGTAGTAGGGATGTTCAATATAGTCGGGTCAAATGCTTACCTGCCTCGACTTGACTATTTTGACCCTAAATTCATGGGTTTTCCACGAGTCGCAAAGGTTGAGCAGGTTAACATCTTATGAGTACCCACCCAGATATATTTTCACAGGTAGAAATCCACTTGGAATGCCTCTCCGCCTAACTTTCCACGCTCTCGATTAACTTTTGTACATGGCTAGGGCTTGCTTACAGTAACTCCGTCCTCATTGTCTCCCTCTTCTCTCAACTCCGCTCCATGCCTGCCACTTCCCATTCCCTATTGAAACACCTTAACCCTAAATATAGTCCTACATCTAAAAACTCATGAAGTGTGAGAGTGAGTTACAAATGGTGGGGATTACTACTTAACAACTTGAGCTTAAGCATTTTGGGTGGTTGTCAACGGATCTATTTAGACTCGAACCCAACAAGTTATCATGGCCAGTTTTCCTCAATAACAGACCGAGGACCCAAGCTTGGGACGTTACACCTATGCCATTGCGGCGGCATCTTATGTAAGACTTTAAGCAATCCTGATCCGATGATCCCCCCTCGCAACCCCAACTTTATTGATGTTCTGGAGAAACGATGTAGATTACTTTAGCCATGTTTAGCTAACTGTTTCAATCTGGGGAGTGCAAGGAATGTAAGAGGATAGTTTGACTTATAGGGCCTATGTATTGACCATCTCTATCTTTTGTGTGTTTTGCTACTCTCCCATTAACGGGAGAGTAGCAACATACAGCAAAGAGCAACATACATCATATAATGGGAGAGTAGCAACATACAGCAAAGAGCAAAGCTGCTTTCATGGACTTCCCAAAGTACATATACCATGGGAGAGTAGCAGCAGCAACAGCTCATGACATTACAATCCGCTTTGCTGTATCTGGAGCTTCCACAAACCATTTCTGCATCTTCCACAGTCCAGCCGCGGATTAAAACAGCCACGGATTTTCTTGTTTCTCAATAGAATAATGACATAACAAAGTGAGTTCATTGGTAATGGATGCCTTTTCTGTTTAAAGGGGATAGACAAAACTTATTACATCTCCCTGATTATTTCCTTGCTGTGGTACTTCCCATTTTGGATCTCTCCTCCTGTAATCTTGTTTCTTCTGAATGTCTAGATTGGAAGAGGATGCTATGGATATATCGTTACCAGGTATCGAGGGAATCCGCAGCAGTGATGACCTTCTAGTGCGTCGTCTCGTACACTTTCGGGACATGTCTTGCATGAAATTGAGAGGAGCTCTCGTGTGCAGTGACCTGGACCGTGAATTTGTAAGGCAAATGGTCCTTGATGCACTCTTTGCCAAAACAGATTCCCCACTTCAACCATGCACCGTGATATCAGATCATTCTTTTAAATATCGGTTAGTTCACCAGGGTCGCAAGTATTAGGATTAGAGTCAAATTAGGATTCTGAATCCTAATTGGATTGGACTCCTAATTGTAATAATAGTTGAGTTGTAATCTATTTATAGTCCTACTGGGAATATGACTACGGGGTTGTAAATGGGCTATATATAGAGGTGTGGGAGGCATTGCCTCAATACCACCTCTAGAACAATGTAACCCCTAGAGAAGGGAAGAGAGAGAGAGAGAAGAAAGAGATGAGAGAGCGAGAGAACAGAGAGACTTGTACTCGTTCTAATTTATAGTGATCTTTCTTCTCCGGTGGTGATGAGAGGTGACTGACCACCGTTATATCTGATTGTTCTTTCCTTCACGAGTTTCCATGGGAGTGATCGATTGCGCATCTGCATCCATATCTGGCAGGTCATGCCTCAGCAACCGATATATGAGAGGAGATGATACCGGCTCATGTCCCCAACAACTGGTATCAGAGTAGAGGTGATGCTGGCAGGCCATGTCCCCAACAACTGATATCAGAACGAAGTTGGTATCGCTTCAGTTCCCAACAACTGGTATCAGAGTCAGGTTGAACGTTGTTGAAGGGAAACGATGCGATGGATCAGAGCGAGGTTCGACATCGACGAGACAATGCGACGCGGTAGATGTGCAATACTTAGAAACCGTGATATGGTGGTCTATTGAATAAATAGACCAGAGATCGTGCAAGGTGGCACGTTGAATTCACCCAGTGACGGTCACGTGACTCAAAGTTGGTGAGATCTTGTTAACGATACCTCTAGATGATGATGATGGCCCAGTGCAGACTCAAGACGATGAAGAAATTATGATGGAATTCAACTCAAGGGAGATATTGTTACGATTAGAGTCAAATTAAGATTATGAATCCTAATTGGATTGGACTCCTAATCCTAATAATAGTTGAGTTGTATTCTATTTATAGTCCTATTGGGAATATGACTACAAGGTTATAAATGGGCTATATATAGAGGGGTGGGAGGCATTGCCTCCATACCACCTCTAGAACAATGTAACCCCTAGAGGAGAGAGAGAGAGAGAGAGATGAAATAGATGAGAGAAAGAGAACGGAGAGAGTTGTACCCGTTCTAATTTATAGTGATCTTTCTTCTCCGGTGGTCGCGAGAGGTGATCGATCACCATTATATCTGGTTGTTCCTTCCTTCATGAGTTTCCGTGGGAGTGTTCGATTGTGCATCTGCATCCATATCTGCTAGGTCATGTCTCAACAACCGGTATCTGAGAGGAGACGATATCATCTCGTGTCCCTAACAACTGGTATCAGAGTAGAAGCGATATCGACCAGTCGTGTCCCCAACAGCTGCTATCAGAGTGGAGCTGGTATCGCCTTTGTTCCCAACAACAAGTACAAATGAAGACCATTTATTTTGATGCCCCCTGCCAGTTGTGTTATTTACATAGATTAAGCTTATAGGAGTTGAAAAGTTTATACTAGGGAGTCGCTTAGGCATCTGAGTAGGCCTTCTGAAGGTCGTGATCACTGGATCTGGAAAGGCAACTCTCTCTGTTAGGAAGGCCTATGAGGCAATCTGCAGGCCACCAGCCTCAAGGACGGATGTCATCATTAGAGATTGCACCCTTGTTTAGAAGCTAAAGTTATCGGAAAAAATCGGCTTCTTCCTTTGTCTACTGAGGAGAAAGAGAATTATGACGAGGGATCGTTGTGCGAGGCTCTTCCCTGATATATCCAATACTTTCCCGCTATGTCTGAGACAGGTGGAGTCTATTGACTACCTCTTTTTCCTCTGCCCGATTTCTTCCCAACTCTAGGTTGACTTTGGTCCAAGATGGCTCAACACTCAAAGCTTGGAGGAGCTCTGGAGCACACTTGTGGAGGCAAAGGATAAGCCACATCAAGCGATTCTTTTTCGGTTGGCCCTTGTTTGGGCAATTTGGTTAGTTAGAAATGGAATCTTATTTTCCAACCAATGCTTTTATATTGAAAATGTAATCATACATACCAGGCTTCTTGTTGAATCCTGGCTCCTGCAAATCTCGTTCTACTTATCGTTTAATAAAAACTTTGGGACGGACATAGTGTGTTACCCTTTTTTTGATTAAAAGAAGTTTATACGAGGGAACTCTATATGCGTCGGACCTGTCCATCTGCAAGGTCAACCATTTTTCCTCGCAGCCAGTTGCAAGTTGGATCGTAACGACTCAACCTGTCATTTTAATCTCACCCTCAGCATGCAGGATGAGAAGTATCATGTTGAAATTTCCGTGGATTTCAGGCTCTCCACAAGAGCAATGCTCGCAGGTATGTTCACAAGAAGGCACCGAAGTTCGTGCACATTCATGGGTAAAAAGATATCCATATACAGGAATCCTTTCCAAGCTCCATAAGCATCATCAACATCAGAGTATAGTCCCCTCTTCATCAATGGTGTTCTTTCCTTGAGAGCAGAGCTGGCGTTGGAGACAGATTAGCAGCTGCAACCATGTAACGTCCCGGGCTTAGGTCCCCGGTCCATTATTGAGGAAAACTGGCTCTGACAACTTGTTGGGTTCGGGCCCAAATGGACCCGTTGACAACCACCCAAAATGCTTAAGTCCAAGTTGTCAAGTAGTAATCCCCACCACTTATATACCACACCCACACTTTGTGAGTTTTTAGGTATGGCACTATGTTTGGGGTTGGGGTGTTACAACTTCCCCCACTTATATTCGCAACGTCCTCGTTGTGACATGACACATTCACTTATTCCATGTGACAGTGGCGGCTGCACGCTCCCGGCTTAGGTCCCTTCGGGTAGCCCTTTCCACTATCAGAGGGAACCCGCTCTGATACCATTTGTAACGTCCCGGGCTTAGGTCCCCGGTCCGTTATCGAGGAAAACTGGCCCTGACAACTTGTTGGGTTCGGGCCCAAATGGACCCGTTGACAATCACCCAAAATGCTTAAGCTCAAGTTGTCAAGTAGTAATCCCCACCACTTATATACCACACCCACACTTTGTGAGTTTTAGGTATGACACTATGTTTAGGGTTGGGGTGTTACAAACCACCTTGCCCACTGCTGCTGGGGAGCTGGGCAGCGCGACATGGCTGCTCCGAGGAAACCTGCATTCTGTACAAGTTTCATCAATTTATTCATAGCTGCCTTTATGATATTTTTGAAAATGGTAAAACACGTGAAATGATACATTTTATCTTTATCTCAATACCTAAAGTTTAATTTCTGAAATGGATGTCATTAAATCATATTTTTGCAGGAACTGATTGGAATCAAGTCTTTGCTGTTCACTCTCCTTCACAAATCCAGATAGAAGGAAATGGCCTTTTTTCGATATTTCTTGAATATGTGGTTCCAATTTTGGGTGACATTCACATGTATCAGTCTTTTGATTGCTAGAAAATTAAATATGGTATCCTTCCATATGGACCTTCACTGTTCTCTGGTTTCTGTTGGAAGGAAAGATGCAGTCTCCCCTGTAGTGATAAATTATTCGAAATCTGCTGTGGATTTTCTGCGTCTCGTTTGCGTCTCTTCTGACTCGTTAACAATCCAAAGATGATCGAAAGAAAGAAAAGCTTCCTATAGGTATGTCAGAGAATGAATGTAGCAGAAATGAAAATGCTAAGGTGGATGTGTGGACACACAGGTAAGGATCGGATTCGAAATGATGCAATCAGAAGGAAGGTTGGCGTAGCTTCGATCGAGGATAAGATGCGAGAAAACCGCTTAAGATGGTTTGGACATTTGCAAAGAAGATCAACTGATGCACCGGTTAGGAGATGCGAGTGTTGGGATGTTGAGCCGGCTAAGAGAGGGCGAGGACGACCCAAGAAGTGTTGGAAAGAGACCATACGAAGGGATCTTAGTTTTGTGGATATAAGCCCGGGATTGGCCCAAGATAAATCTGAATGGAGACGAAGAATCCATGTAGCCGACCCTACTTAATTGTGGGAAAAGGCTTTGTTGTTGTTGTTGAGTCTTCTAATATTAATAGGTTGATTGCTTCGCTCCATCTTTCAAAGGGAAAAAGGATTTTCTTAGAATTGTTTCATGGATCCGCAAGGGAATAGTTGTAGTTCCCCAATAAGTAGAAGAAATGGAAAGTGTATCGTGCTCAAATCTAACCTGAGTTCGCAGCAATGGAGAAACCAAATCGGAAAAAGGTGGATTCTGGTTGTACGATATCTAATGAAATCGTAGCTGGGATTGATATTTCATTTAGAACTAGATCCAAGCGAACGTATGTTCAAATTTGTTTGTTTATCATAGTCAAGCGTTAGAGTTTTCGACTTAGGTTTGGTTCGATTTGAAGGTGGATAATGAGGATTCGATTGGATTCATCAAGGAGTTGAAAGGAAATCTTCGATTGCATTTATATTATACTCATAATGACTTTGATTAAAGAAAGTTTATTAAGTTATTTAGCCCATTTAAACCTTCACTTTATTTTGTCTAGACCCATAAGAAATATTATATTTCAATAGTTGCTATGTGGTATGAACATATGTATGTACGAATGTATCATTTTTATTGAATTCTTATATACTAACTAATTTTGTTTTCCTTTTTTTACTATGTTTCCTTGACATCACTTATCAGATTAAATTCCGTCACGTTTTGCATGCCCATGCGTGTGCATGTACATCACAAACATGCGTAGGTATGTGTATACATATGTACGTAGGTGTGTGCATGTGTACATAGGCCCCCATACATAGTCTTGCAATTGTTTGTCATTTTTATTAGGTCTTTTTATAATTGTGCCCTTCAAGATTTTGCAATTACAATTATACCTCCACCTTTATTACAATAACACTCGTACCATTGTATTGTTACAAAATTAACAGTATCACCCTATTGTAATTACATTCATGCCCTATTTCGCCTTAGCACTGAATTTTGCAAGAATTCAGGAGCACAAGTGTTATTGCAAAAAAGATTGCGGCAAAACTATATTAATAGAATATCAAAGGGCAGAAGTGTAAAAAAGCCCCTTATTAAAATGATACATGTGTAATGGTGTTGCATATTACACCTAAGTATAAATATGTAACTGGGGGTGATCATGTGAGGTGGAGCTTTTGTGAAATGGTGAGATGGATAATCGCAACCATTCATTTTACCATCATCAACGGTATGAAACATTGGGAGATTTAGATCACCATATATCATTATGGTGCCATTTCATTCAACTTAATTCGAGACTTGTATCCCCTCCATTAAAACTTCTAAATTTTAACAGTCTTAGAATTGCTAAAATTGACTCCATCCAGATGGATGTTATGGGTGTTTTTTACACAAAATTTGAAACACACGTTTCGTTCATTATTCTATCTAAATCCACCAAGATCTCATACCTTTAATGATGGTAAAATAAGTGGTTGAGATTACCCATCGCATCATCTCATGTACGTAACATTAGATATGATGTCAAGAATCAAACCAGAGTCTTCCCTGAGCCAAAACATTCTAAAAATAGGAATCCAATCACACATCTCAGTCATCAATCTATATAACAAATCTTGGCATACAATAAATAACCCAAATAATTCACCAACATATTAAACGAGAAAGATTAAGGATCTGTGTTCAACCTATGCATGCCCACACCACAAGGAGGATGCGAATCATAGTCGTAAACTATGCACATCCATTCCTACCGATGCTGTACGGAGTTCAAGAAGAGCTGTTAAGGAGGTGTGCCAGTGCCTTGTCCGTGTCGTTGTCATACATGGCCAGGACTTCGCCGACGCTCTTGGACGGAAATCCCATCTCGCGCAGCGTGTTGAAGCCATTCACAAACTCCCGAACCTATAACAGAATTTGGCACGAGAGGGTCAGTGTTGTACAGCTTTCCAAAGCACAAGAAACTGAAATTTCACTCTCTCTGGATGGAGTCATGTTCTGCGCCCACCAATCATTTGCCTCGACGAACAATATCTACAAAACTTCTCAAAATTGAAATAAGAATCTATACATTGGCGTAGTTGCGAAATCAGATGCCGTAAAACATAGACCCCCTTAAAGCAACATAAAACCCTTCAAACCAGTAGAATTTCAGCAAAAACGGGGCACTTTGGTTGATCCAATAATTGCCAGAAAACCAAAAAACTGATTCTGAATTTCATAGAAATTGGCAAAATCAAGTTATTCACGGGTACCATCGTGTTGGACTGAAGGATAGTACCTTCACATTATTGTCGCCGTAATTCAGAACTGCGATAGACACGGCTTCATAGCCTAGTCCTAAATTTACGTACTTGTCCACCACAGGATCAGTAGTCGATGGAGCCTGTAGAGCAAAGAAATACAAGAAAAACATTAAGATGGATCTTGTGTAGTGGATTTCGAACATGATAAAGCTAGATTGCATTACAGATATTTACATTACACGATATCCGACGCGGGAAAGAAACAAACACTCACGTCAAGGATTGACGGGACCGGTGACCATGTGCATGCGTAAACTGATTAAGTACAGGATCTGACCAAGTTAAACATCTGACATTATATCCAGAAAGTGCGCAGTAATGCAGGCTCCCTTTATCAGCTTTTAGAATGTTTTAAAATAAAATTTTACTAAGTGATGCCTGCTTTCAGTATGTTCCCTGAACTTTGAAAAGTCTAAACATGATCCTTCAACTCGAAACTCGACTTGAATACGACCCATTTGTTATAGGACTAGTATGATTTTCTTCCTATACATGTCTCTTACCAATCCGACCATTTAATCATTTTCCTCCCCATCTTGAATCTCACAATCCAAAGGGAAAAATTGAGCTACATGGTAATCATATTAGAAACCCGACCATACGCATCAAGCAGGTCACCTACATAATGCCATGGAAGTAATTGAGTTCAGCGATAGCTAACTGGTGGTGAAAGCCACCTCGAATAAGCACATCCCACACATTGCCGCCACCACCGAATGGCAGGCAGTTGATCGTACCCCCATCCCGATAAACAGGCCTTTTAGATGTCATCACTTCTCCAGCCAATTTATAATTGAAGTAGACCGGGTTGTTGCATTATAATAGGGAAGCTGAAGATGGAAATTATACCAGTTGGTGTTTTAGCTAATGGGTTCAAGAGAAAGAAGGATGAGGCGAAGAAGAGAGATAAAAGGTAGTGAGGAAATCATGAGGAAGAGAGTTGACAAACGAGATAACGGGAAGTAAATGACATATTTCTTAAAGAAAATCAGATTGGCTTACCACACCCGTACTTTATACTTTGGATAAAATGAGGCTGCCCCCTTGAGGTAGCCAACTTGCCCCCCACCCCCCCCCCTCGTTATTTCGTCCATTTTTTTAAAAAAAAATCTTCCGTGGATTTTCATCAATATATCCCTATATTATGTCATTCAAATTTCACACGAAAGAGAGACTCCTATGGCCTCCATCCAGAAGGGTCGTTTTTAGCAAGTCTGTTAACGTTAAAAAATGAATGCCGGGATGGAGGCCGTAGGAGTCTCTGTTTCGCACGAAATCTGAATAGCATAATATACGGATATAGTGATGAATATTCACGGAAAAAAAATTCAAAAAAATAAAAATGGACGAAATTGCGCGGGGGGAGTCAAGTTAGCTCCCCCAAGGGGCAGCCCCAATGAACTCTTATACTTTACATGTAAAGACGTAAATGTTGTGGATAGGATCATCAAAGGCATACATTAAGCAGTAATTATCAGGATCAACATGAATTAGTAACAGAGCATCACAGATTAACAAAAGGGATATTTACACACAACCTTGAGTGGTTTTGTAATTACCTCAGGAAATCCGTCTCACAATTACATCCGTTTCTTCGTTAACTATGAAGAAATCCGTCATATAATCCACCTTTGAGCTCAATGTATTTACAATAGATACCACTCCTTCCCTTCCATCTTCCTTGGACCTCCCGTTCCTACTACGCCTCGGATATCCTTGACTCCTCTTGCCTCTCCACCTCCGCCGACAATGTTGATAAAGCCCTACCTCTAGAATGTTTCGCATCGCATGGAAGGCAGAGGGAGGGGAAGAGGAGAAGTAGTTGTTTCTCATGTGAGGGGAGGGTAAGGCGGAGGGAGGGGAAGGGAAAGGGGGGATGTTGTTGTTGATGTTGCTGCTCGTACGAGGGGAAGGGAAGGCAGAGGGAGGGGAAAGGGAAGAGCAGTTGCTGTTGATGCTCGTGCGAGGGGAGGGGAGGGGAAGGAGGAGGGAGGGGAAGGGGAAGAACAACAGCTTCTACTGCTCGTACGAGGGGAGGAGGAGCAGTTGCTGCTAATGTTGTTGTTGTTGCTCGCGTGAAGGAATGGGAAGGCGGAGGGAGGGGAAGGAGAGGAGCAGCAGTTGTTGCTAGTCATGCGAGGGGAGAGGAAAGCGGAGGGAGAGGAAGGGGAGGGAGAGGTGATCAGTGAGGGGGGAGGGACGGGGGTGCTGGAGGAGGAAGGAGAGGAGGAGGTGGTCAGCAAGGGGGGCGTTGGAGGAGGGGTGGGTTTTTTTTCTTTTTTTTTAACTTTTGATTAACTTCAATTGTTAGATCATGGATTGGTTAGATTAACTCAATTGTCTGGTTGAGTTAATGAACTAAACGAACGGAGGGTTATGGGTGTAAAACGACAGACTTACTTAGGGCCTTAGATGTAATTGTGAATTGTCGAAGGTTCATAGGGTAATTACGAAACCACTCAAGGTTATGGGTGTAAATATCCCTTAACAAAAAGATAATTATGTGTTTCTGATTCATGGTCCAATTGCATAATGTAAACAGGAACCTATTAAAGCATTTATGCATCATATTAGGACAAAATCCATCAAAGGCAAAAGAGAAAATTAATTGCAGCAAACAAAACAGTAAAGAGATTAGAATAGAGATCACCGAAACATCCATTTAATGGACTATCCCTAAAGAGGATATCGCCCTCATAATATCGACGGTGAAAGGTACTGACAATCCACTTGCAGGATATGATGGCACATGATCGTTGTCCACTCACACTGATGAGATCTCGAGAGTAACTCAGAGAACTGCAGTCGTGAGAAAAGAGTCGCAGTTGCAATGGAAGAACATAAAGCAAGGGTGAGAGACCTTTTCTTGTGTGTGACAAGCGTCCAAAGATAGTATAAATAGACTTAGCACACGGCTTTTTGTCTTCTGAAAAAGCCCTTTAATGGGTGTCTCTTCGTATTCTGAAACGACGGCTAAGTCTGAGCTATTGGGTCAAATCAAATTCTCATACCGGGTGAATCACAATTAATATGTAGGATCAATTTATTTGACTTGTAAAATGAAACCGCAGCAAAAATATCGAGATCCAAGATCCGAATTGACTCTCCCGAGCCCAATCTCGAGCCTGAGACAGAGTAGAGCACACACGTGCGTGTATAGTCCCTCATTCCTCCTCTCTACTATTGTTACAAGAGCTTGGGATGTAAACTCGTATATAAGTCCACCAGACTTATAGAACTTCTAGATATGGTACTAAAAATCCACCCAAAACTCCTCTTGTTTCAAATTTAGCAATTCCTAACTTCCCTCTAATACCATTTGATTTCCCAATTGAAATCAAAATGCCAATCCTCTACGAATTCATCAATTTAAAAAAGAGATTAAAAAAGAAGTCAAAAAATATATTTCGGTTGCCACACTTTGCTTTCGGTGTAGGTATCTTCTAGTTTGAACCTCTACCTGAGTTTACTACTTTCACGGTTTCACCTTAATAGGAACTGTAGGGATATGTTTTATGTTTATGTATATTTTATCTATTTTTCCTTTCTTTGACTACTTTATATAACTTACACATAGGTCTCTCCCTATATAAGAGAGCCTAGGGCTCAAGGAATAAACGACTCATTTTATTTTCCCAACATGGTATCAGAGCGACGGTCCTAGACCAGTGCTCTCGTACCGAAACCCTAACCCTATCCCTACCACCAGCCTCCCATGCGCCCGCTGCCTAAGGCACTTGCAGCCCGGGCTCCCACCGCCCAGGCCGCATTGTCATCCTGTCGCCGCCTAGGGTTCATTACAGCCCAGGGGTCCTCGTCGCCCTTCGTGGTTCCGATCACCGCCCCTCGCGGTCCATGCTGCAGCCTCTCATCGCGATCCCGGGCATCCCTGCGGCTGGCCACGCAGCCTCTGCAGCCTCCCTGCGGTTGTGATCTTGCTACTCCCGCAGCCATGCAGTTCCTGCGGCCTTGACGCCCCTGTCGCCTTTCCTAAAGGGCCTATCACGGTTAGGTCATCCTTCGGCTACCAACACATCTCCGTATTGATGGGTTTGGTTGCTTGAGTCTAAACATGCAACCAAACTCCTTTATGTCAATGTAGACAAAAGTTCATCCAGTCAACCGCCCTAGTCTTCTATAGTCATTATGTCATAAAGTAAGATTGATATTCCCACTACGGGTGCCTTCAGAGGTCACACGCCTATTGTGAAGATGGATAGGTCGAACTATGAATTATAGATCATGCAGTTCATGAGCCTAATGAAGTCAATGGGTAAGAAACACATTCTTACCGAGGAAGAGTCGACAGAGAAGAAAGGGTTCTATGCCTCGTGGGAGGCTGATGATGCATATGCTCAGGTATGGCTATTTGGTACCTTGATTCCAGACATTACCAACGATGTCTTGCATCAGCCCACTGCCAAAACCATGTGGGACATTCTTGCTGTCACTTATTCACAGTCCAAGAAAGATACAATGATTCTACAGCTTTAGCATGACATCTTTACTATAAAGCAAAATGATCGACCCCTGCATGCTCACTATACTGCATTGCAGGGAATGTTTGAGAAGCTTCATAGCTTCATGCCACTCACAACTACTCCAGAGCAGTTGAATACCTACCGGAATGCCACCATGGTGGGAGTTTTTCTGGCCTCCCTAGATTCACAATATGAGGTTGCTCCTTCTCAGATCCTGGCAGATGCTACCATTCCTCCCATGGAGGAGGCCTTTGGAAGATTGAGGAGGATCAATATCTCCAGCCCTGCTCTAGTGTCAAATTCTTATGCTATGGCGGCCTCTCGTGGAAGATTTGGCTCAACTCACTTCCATGGACGAGGACCACGTGGTAGAGGTGGTCGTGGTCGTGGACCACCTTGTACTTACTGTCATCGGACATGTCATACTGAAGACACATGCTACTCTAAGCATGGTTTGCCAGCATCAGCCCGCGTAGCAGAACAAGCTCAGCACCATTGCGCTCCACTCGCATCAGATCAGCGATATGATGAACTTACGTCTCGACTGCGAGATATTATGCCCTTTGCCAATACCCCTTTACAGTTTCAGATAGCAGCTCTGATGTTGCTGCTACTGTAGAGTGCAGAAGCTAGTACCTCAGTAGTGATCATAGCTCTACTTCTCATCATAATTCAAGTATCTTGGAATGGATTATAGATTCAGGTGCAACACATCATTTATGTGGAGACAAGAATCATCTCATATTCTACAAGCAAGTTTCGTAAGGAAAAATAGTGGTCATATAAGATGGGACTCATTCTCCCATCATAGGACAGGGGGAGATTACCTTGACGCCATCCATGAAGTTGCAGAATGTCTTGCATGCCCCAAATTTCTCATTAAATTTATTGTCAATTAGTCAGATTATTAAGGATTTACATTGTCGAGCGATACTTGACCCATCATCTCTTGTGTTTCGGAACATTCTTACGGGCAGATTGATTGGGTGTGGCCATGAGCAAGGCGGGTTGTATCGACTCGTCCAACCATATGCTGGAGCATCCTCATATTCTACTGGACATGTCTCTCCTTATTTATGGCATATGCGCTTTGGTCATCTTCCACTTCAGAAAATACGTTAAGTCCTTCCCCAGAGCTCACCTCGCTCGTCGTTCAATTGTGAAGCATGTCAGTTGGGGAAGCATCATCAGTCTGTCTTCCCTAGTCGTCAGGGTCAGAGTAGTAGCTCCCCTTTTGAGTTTTTCCATCTAGACATTTGAGGTCCAAGTCGTGTTCCCGATCAGCAGGGACACAGGTTCTATTTAGTTGTTGTGGATGATTTCAGTCGTCTGTCTTGGTTTTCTTGTTGAAGAATAAATCAGATGCAGACAATGCTATTATGAGCTTCATTAAAGAAGTGCAGAATGTTTTTCCACCTCTGTCAAAATTGTGTGAACCGATAATGTGCTTGAATTCTATACCAACATACTATCTCAATTTTTGTCATCACACGGCATCCTTCGTCAAACATTTTGTGCTTACACATCCCAGTAGAACGATGTCGCAGCAAAAAAGCATCGTCACCTTCTTGATGTCACCCGTACTCTCCTGGTCCAGAGTGGTGCACCGCATTCAACCTGAGGTGATGTGGTTCTCACTGCATGTTATCTCATTAACCGTATACCATCATCGATGGGGGAGAAGATACCTTTCTCCCTTGTTTTCCATGACAAAGAGTTGTTCTCTCTTATACCTCGTGTTTTTGGGTTTGTTGCGTTCGTCCATCAGTTGTCTCCAGGGATTGACAAGCTCTCTCCTATGGCTGTCAAATGTGTTTTTGTCAGGTATTCCAGGACTCAAAAGGGATATCATTGCTATGATTTGTTACGTAGGAGATATTATGTTAGTGCAGATGTCACATTTTTTGAGTCAGACATGTTCGTTTCTCCAACAAGCGACATGTTGGCACCATCAAATTCAGATGATGAAATATATATTCCTCCTCCACCCGTATCACCATCACCATCATCTACACCACCTCCACCTTCATCATCGTCACCTCCACCAACATTACATCATCCCATTATTTTGGTTCCTCATCTACCCCAACATTATAGTCGACGTCCAGCCCATGCTCATAATCATGATCAATCATCCAATATGTCCCGATTTGTTCTGACAATCTTAATGATGGGTCTAATGATGTTTCTCAGCATGGACTCTTTCAGGAAATAGATGATCAGGCAGGTACTACAGATGATGCAGAACTTGATTTGCCTATTGCTTTGAGGAAGCAAAAGCGTTCAGGTGCTTCTTATCCGATTGCTTCTCATGTCACCTTTGAGCGGTTGACAGGTGACTTTAAGAGGTTTGCAGTAGCCATGTCCGCCATGGATATACCACGGACATACCAGGAAGCATTGAATGATAGTATATAGCGTCTGGCTATGGAGGAAGAGATGGCAGCTCTTCAGTAGAGAGAGACTTAGAGCCTTGTTCTAGCTCCTACTGGAGCATCTATAGTAAGTTGCAAATGGGTATTTATAGTGAAGCAAAATGCAGATGGTAGCATTGACAAATACAAGGCTCCACTGGTAGCCTGTAGGTTTACTCATACAAACGAGTGGATTATCTTGACACATTTTCTCCAGTTGCTCATCATTCTACATTACAGATTCTGTTATCTCTTGTTGTGGTTCGAGATTGGCCCCTTGTTCCAGTTGGATGGCAAAAATACCTTTTTGTATGGTGATCTTCATGAGGAAATCTACATGCAGCATCCACCAGGGTTTGCTGCTGAGGGGGAGTGTTTACAGGTATGTAGACTTCATAAGACAATATATGGCCTTGAGCAGAGCCCGAGAGCTTGGTTCCAGAAGCTCTCAGTTTTGTTTGAAAGACAAGGGTTCAAACTTATCCAGGGAATAAAAAGAGCAAAAACATTTCTGGACCGTGAATTTGTTACCAAGGATCTGGGGTCTCTTAGATACTTTCAGGGATTGAAGTTCGCCAGAAATCAACAAGGACTTGTGATGACTCATAGAAAATATGTCACTGACCTGCTAAGTGATACATGTATGCTTGGATATCAACCAACTACTGCACCCATGGATCCAAGCATGAAGTTGTATGATGATGATACTGATGAGGTTGACATAAGGAGATACAGGGAACCGGTGGGAAAGCTTCTTTATGTTACCATTACCAGACCCGGTACTTCATTTGCAGTAAGTCGAGTGAGCCAATTCATGGAACAACCTCATCAGGTACATATGGATGCTATACAAATGATACTAAGGTATCTTAAATCATCTCCAAGTGCAGCGCTGCTATTTAAAAAGGATGACTCTATTACTATCTTAGCATATGCAGATGCAGACAATGCAGGTTGTTACAAGGACATAAAATCTATATTAGGATTTGCTATATTTGTTGGAGATTCCCTTGTCTCATGGAAAAGCAAGAAGCAAACTGTTGTTGTCAGATCTAGTGTTGAATCTGAGTATAAAGCCATGGCACAAGCATGTACAGAAGTAATATAGGTTCGAGCAGTGTTGACAGATCTACATATAGATGTCCCTCTTCCTATATCGCTGAAATGTGACAATCAGGTTGCCTTGTTTATTGTCAATAATCTTGCGTTCCATGAGAGGACAAAGCAAATTGAGGTTGATTGCCATTATATACGCGACATGATCCAGAAAGGCTTCATTTCTACATCTCATATCAGCTAGGGGATCAAACAGCAGACATCTTCACCAAAGTCTTACTTAGAGGACCCTTCCAGAAGTTTCATCCAAGCTGAGCATGATGATATCTATGCTTCATCTTGAGGGGGAGTGTAGAGATATGTTTTATGTTTATGTATCTTTTATCTATTTTTCATTTCTCTGTCTACTTTATGTAATTTACCCATAGGCCTCTCCCTATATAAGAGAGTCTAGGGCTCAAGGAATAAACGACTAATTTTATTTCCCCAACAGGAACGAAGTGAAATACAGCTTGAACTTCATACCTTAGTGTTAAAGTATACGGTTAAAACAACAAAGCGTTGTTCTTAGTACAATCTTCAGGGTGATGCTATTAAAGGTCATGTACCCTTATTATATTTCATGAGTGTATTCAGGAAAGATCATCTTCCTTTAACTGTGGCTCACAGTAATACTCGCATATATGGCATTCTCAAAAGATGCACTACTAACATCCTGCCCAAGGGCTTGAACCCATTCAGAGCCGACACTCTTCCTAAAATCGCATCTTAAATTGCACTCAAACTTCCAGGGATAAGACACTTATGCATAAACATTAAAATAATGGTGCTACTAGATCTCCAAACAGCTTGTTATTACCACATTGAACCTACTTGGTCGGATCTCTACTATGGAGGAACTTCCAATGAGTCTCGGTCGCAGACCAAGCTTAAACTTTAGGACTAAAGATCTACCAAGTTCCCTAGTCAACGGATATGTGGTGTTGTCTTCGGATCCAACAAAATCCACAGCCAACACTCTTTACCAAATCCTTAACGTCTTAAGTTTGATTTGTATGTGTCTCCTTATTTTCTGATTGAACTTTGAACTCTTGATTTTGGCCATTGTGATCATGTTGTCACAATGGACTGAGATTGTGAGTTGGTTGATCTACCATGAGAATTTCTAAAAGAAGTTTCCTTAGCCATTCAGCCTCAATTCCAGGGGATCCAAAACACACAGTTCAATCTCAAAGGTAGATCGAGCTAGAATGGTCTGCTTTACAGCCCTCTAGGAGACTACACCACCTCTAAGGGTAAAGACATACCCAATAACACCATTACTCCCAGACTCCTATACCTTCCATATCTAACTTGCATCACTATATCCTTCTAGTACAAATGGATGTCTACCGTATGCAAATTAAGGGAAATACTTCCCTTCAAGTACTTCAGTACTCGATCCAAAGCCTCCCAGTGAATGCGGTCAAGACAGCTATTGTATCTACTCAGTTGTGCAACCGAGAATGAGATATCAGATCTTGTGCAATTTACAAAATACATTAAGCTTCCAATAACTTGTGAATACATTAGCTGAGCTACAGGTACTCCACTCTTGTTCTTAAAAGGTGTTTTGGATTAATCAAAAGGAGTGCTTACAGCTTTACAATCTTGATACCCAAATTTCTCAAGTACCTTCTCAACATAGTGAGATTGAGAAACTACAATCCCATCAACTAACCTTATCAATTTGAGACCTAAGATCAAATCAATAGCGTCCATGTCCTTCATCTCAAACTTGCTACTTAAGAATGATTTAGTCTCATTAATAATCTATACATGTGATCTAAACAACATTATGTCATCAACATACAGGCATAAGACAATACATTCATTACCTTTCACATTGGAATAGACACACTTGTCGGATTTCATGAACCTTAAAGCCACATGACAATATAGTTTTGTCAAATTTTTTATATCACTGCTTTGGTACTTGTATCAATACGTAAAGGGATTTAACAAGCTTGCAAACATTTCTCACATTCCTAGTAGTCACAAGCCCATCAGGTTGATCCATATAGATCTCCTCAAGATCATCATGCAAGAAGGCGGTATTCACATCCATCTGATAGATAGAGAGATCTGATTGTGGTCATCCTAGTCACAGGGGAATACGTATCAAAATAGTCAATACCTTCCTTTTTCCTAAAGTCCTTGGCAACTAATCCGGCTCTATACTTTTCAATAGATACGTCAGGTCTAAGCTTCTCTTAAACACCCCCTTGCACCCAATAGTAGAGCACCCTTTGGGTAAATCAATCAGTTTTCAAGTTCCATTACCTATAATGGAATCCATCTCAGAGAGAAGGTCAGAAATGGTTGGAAAACTAGGAGAGCCCTCCGGAAAAAGGCAAGTTTCATTTCTGATCCCTAGTGTCTTAACGCTTAATAGTGTGTTGTGCGGAAGGTAATATGTAGACAAATCATCAATAAGTCACCAAAACCCATGCGAGTGTAGCAGCTGGAAGCCTCAGAGTGGAAGAGCTACGTAGCTGGAAGCCTCAGAGTGGAAGGGTTATTTGAAATCTGATCTTGTTTTGGAAATTTCATTAAACCTATGGGGACAGTTGATCCCCTATTCATAGATCCGCCCCCTCCCCGTCACTTATGTTCTGTACGGCTTCCTTCCATTGTTTGCCTCAAATGAAGCCATGGCTTTCTTGTAACTTGGTGAATCACCCTCGATTTGGTAGACAACAAAGTCATTACACAGATCCTTGACTATATGTGGTCATTTACTTCTTGACTCAATATCTTCTAAAAGATCATTGGGTTCATGTTAAGTTTCAACCCACACATTCGTTATCCTTTCCACTTGATCTGGAATAGATCTTGATGTGGAGGCAAAATCATTGGTCGGATTTTGAGAAATTTCAGTCTCTGCATAGGGAAGACATCCTCAAAGAAGGTAGCATCACAAAGTTCAACAATGGTGTTCACATCTATGCCCTGTATCTCGAACCGAAATACCAATAACCTATACGCATAGCTATTTTCTAAATAACCTAAGAAGACCGCATCAATAGTTTTAGGACCTAACTTCTTTCTCTTGTGTTATGGGACTAACATCTTAGTGAGAAAGCCCACACCTTGAGATACCTTAAGCTTGGTTTTCTATTTCTCTAAAATCAAATAGACACTTTTTCATATATCTTGGAGGGATCATATTCAGAATATGGCAAGCTATATTCAAAGTCTCTTGCAACATATAGGTTAGAAGTCCAAAACTCTGTAGGAAAGCATTGATCATGTCATTTAAAGTCTCACTTTTTCGCTCTGCTATCTCATTTTATTGTGGTGAATATGGAGCAGTAATTTCATGAATTATACCAAACAATTTGCATTTTTCATAAAATAAGTTAGAAGTATATTCACCTCTTCTATCTGACCCAAGGCGCTTAAGCACTTTTTCTGTTTGTGTCTCAGCTCATTCTTAAAAATAAGAAATTCCTCTAAGGCTTCGTCTTTGGTTTCATTAGATATACATGGTAAGATTTATTGGCATCATCTATAAAACTGATAAAGTATTTTATTGTCGCTGATTAACACGCCATTAAACTCACAGATATCTGTGTGCACTAGATTCAAGATCTCACTAACTCTAGAGATAGAATGAAAAAACTTCCTAAGCATCTTAGCTTGTACACAAATTTTACATTTTTTAGTTATATCAACAGTGTGTCTATGGATCAACTATAAATTCATCATTCTTTTAATTGAACTCAAGTTTACATGTCCCAATCTACCATACCAGAGATAACAAAATTTTAAATTATTAACATGAGACACAAAATTAGAACATTCAGAACTTAAAACATTCACCGAATCAATGTTTATTGAATCACATCTAATTCTAAACAACAAATCAAAATGTGCCAAATAGCCTTTTCTATAAAAATATATTATCTCAGAATGACAACTTTATTACATTTAAAGTTCAACTCAAATTATTTCTAAGATAGAGCCGCATAAGACATTCTTCTTCCCGTCGGGGACATGCCTCATCATGTGCAAAGTCAGACACGTCCAAAAGAGAACCTCAAGTTGACTTGTCCTAATACTAGCATCCTAACCGTATAATCGTTTACCATCTTCACAGTCCAACCACTGCATGTTTGATAAAAAGAAAACAATGTTCTGTCAGAACAGATATGTACATTGACTCATGCATCCACAAGCCACTCATTTGGATCATGGATATGGTATAGTTCAAGTTTTACAAAGGTATACGTCTCATTAGCCTCAAATCCCGTAAAGATCATATTCACTTGTGGACTCCCACAAGCAACCTTTAATTGAGTCTTTAAGGACATGCAATCCATCCAATGGTCGCACTGATTACAATGCCAACATGATTTATTCTTTGCCATTTATGGATCTTGTCCTTTGATTTTATTTTGTTGCTATTTCTACACTTTCACTTTTTCTCTTACCCTTCAAGGTCATGAAGTTAACCTTAGCCTGAACATCAACAGTAACTACATGCTTTTGTTTCATGTGTTTCTCCTCTATGGCAATTATCATCATCAAGTCATCCATAGAAATCTTCCCATTTATGTGTTTTAGGATCATACCGAAGTCTTTTCAAGATTTGAGGAATTTTTCTATGATGCATATGACTTGAAACTTCAAACTTCTCTGGAAGTTTAATCTCAGCATCTTCTAAACCATGTAGCAGGAGTAAAAACCTGTGTCCCTGTTCAGAAACCGACTTTCCTTCGACCATGGAAAATTTTAAGAACTTAGCAACGGAGTATTTCTCTATATCAAGATGCTCATTGTTATACTTCCGATCTACTTCTTCCTGTAGTCCCTTCGTAGTCTGCATGGATGAACACATCAAACGTGTTAGATAGAACCAAAGATGCAACAATGATACATACGATCACATTCCTTCCACGCATATTGCGCCTTCTAGCTATGAGGTGAGAGGTTTTCCTTCTCTACCGTAAAGCATTCAGTTTCAAGCATCGAGATTAACCATATAGTGGTTAACCAAATTGTCATGCGTTGTTGCCAACATTTGAAATTCTGACCACCGAATTTTTCAGGCATCTGGTCGTATCCACCATCGATTTAAACATCGTATCCAACATAGTTCTAATCCTGATTCTTAATATCCTCTCTAAGATTGTTATGGACAGAATCATCAAGGCATACATTAAGCAGTAATTATCAGGATCAACATGAATCATAACAGAGTATTACATATTAATAGAAAGCAAGGTTGCAAAAGTCAGTAATCGGTACTCAATCATTCGAGTCACTGACTAAAGATTAATCGTCAGTCGGGCGATCAATCGGATTTAGTCGAACTTTAATTGGCTATGTATTTTTTAATCATTTTAAATATACAAGTCAATGTTATACATATATTCTCGATGTTGTAAAAATCGATTGACTAATCCGATTAGTCGATCCGATTAGTCGACTCGGTAGGGTAGCCGAGTCGACTAGCTATGATCGATATATAATCGGGTATATCCAATTACTCGATCGATTAAGCGACCGCATTTTGCATCAAAGAATCGGATCCCAAAAATCTGATTACCCGAATAAATTCATTTGAGAACTTAGTGTCGAACAGTAAGCTCTCCTCTCTTTTTCTCCTCTCGAATAGAACCTGGACTCCCGACCCTCACAACCATAATTTCCTAATCGCGTCCCCTCCCGCTCACCGCCTCGTCACTGCTCCATCGCCGCATCGGCATCACACACATCACCGTTCGCCGCCTTGGTTAGGGTTTTTTTTCTTTTTAAAACTTTATTATATGAATAGAACACTCACTAGACACTGATCATTTAGGTTGTATATTGGCATACTTTATTATAATTGCATCACTAGAACCCTAATTATCTTGATGATGGCAGTGAAGGAGATTCTATTGTTGACAAATCCTTCGTTCCTGAATCCTTCGACTCGCCGCCCCTGAGCTGCTCGAGGCTAACGGACCAATCTTGCGTTGCCTTCCTCTGTAGAAGGTATCCTTCAAATGTTTTCTTTTTTGCTTGGTTTATTGCTTAATTTTAGTTATTAATGCTTAGGATGTCTTGTTAATTTACATCTTAGGTTAAAAAATGTTAGCTTGTAAGATTATTTTTGAGTAAAACTTATATTTAATTGATGATGTGCATGTTGCTTGGATATTTTTTGCTCAGTTTATTGCTTATGTCTAAATATTGGTTAACTGAATTTTTTTGTTTATATGTTGGCATTGGTTAGCTTATATTTATATGATTGGCATTAGTTAGTTCATATGTTCAATTTGGTCAACTTAGAAATTCTTACATGATCGACATTGGTTAGCTTATATGTTCAATTTGGTCAACTTAGAAATTCTTATATGATTGGCATTGGTTAGCTTATATGTTCAATTATTCAACTTAGAAATTCTTATATGGTTGTCATTGGTCTACTTGTTATTTAATATCTTCATTCAATTTGTGATTTTGTTAGTTAATTAATAAGTTCAATATGTGAGTTTAGTTAGCTTTGTGTTTGTTGATTGCCTAAATTGTGAGTTTGTTGACTATGTAGATGTCTACACCTCCAGCGAAAGTCGCTTCCGGTAGCTACTCGTCTTTTTACGTGTTGTCGGGATCAACTGATCCTACATTACAATATGGTTGCCTTACGAACCATACGGATCCAAATACGGTCACTTGCAGACTGTGCAAGAAGATTGTCAAGGGTGGTGCGTACAAGTTCAAGCAACATCTAGCACACCAAAGAGGGAACGTAGCTGTATGTCCCAAGGTGGACGAGGAAACGAAGAAGAAGATGATTGTGTACCTTAATGATGTTGTCAGAAAGAAGTCCCAGAAAGCCGTTGATGTTCATGAGATGAGAGAGGAAGTTGATATCACTGGAGATGCAGGTTCGACGAAGAGATCGCGAGTCTCTGAATCCTTGGAGCAGACTGTCGCAGTGGAAGGGTCATCACGTCAGATGACCATCGAGGATGCATTCTCCAAGGATCATCGTGATAGGATTAGGGTTATCTCGTCCATATCCAAATGGGCATATACATCGGTGATTCCATTTAATGCATTGACGACGAAAAACTTCATGCAGATGGTGGAGACGATTGGGAAGTATGGCCTGGACTAAAGCCTCCCACGAGGCATGAGCTTAGTGGTCCACTTCCGAAGAAGGCAGTGAAGGAGATTCATGATGACTTGCAATGCCATCGTGATAAGTGGACATCAACGAGATGCTCATTGATGACAGATGCATGGACGGACAAGCGAGAAAGGAGCATCATCAATTTTTGTCAATTGCACCTTGGGGACTTCATTTTTGAACTCATAATTCATTAGATACTTTTTATGATTGTCAACTACGTATCGTAAGTAAATTGATCCTATTTGTTCAATCATTTGATAACCAGAGTCATACTTTGATAAATGATCACTATGAGTCAAACTTAATAGAATGTGATCCATTCTTTTTTCTGTCGTTAGGGTGGAGAATTGAACTAAGAATTCTCTTTCTTCATCATCAATCGAATCACTTTTCGCGATCCAGGATTCTATTATATCATCAATCCAATCAGCGTTCACGCTTTTTCTTTTTCTTATCAATAAATAGATCTCTTTACTTGTACTTGTACGACTTAGATGTCTCGTATTTCTCAAAAAAGTAATTCAATTGATGGGATTTTGGTATGATACTTATGTTAGCCCACACGAGGTTTGTGAATAATTGTCTGATAATGAGCAAGAAATATCTATCTTTCTGTTAAACAGGATCAAGTCCATAGATGCCTCAGATGAGGGTCACACTGTATAATACATCTGCAAGTTGGTGGAGGAGTGTCTGAATGAAGTGGGAGTGGATAAAGTGGTTCAAATTGTGGCGGATAATGCATCCGCCAATGTAGCATCAGGAAGATTGTCGGTCGCGAAATATCTGCAGATATGGTGGACTCCATGTGTCGCGTACTCCATTGATCTTACTTTGGAGGAGATAAACAGGGAGACGAAGGTGAGGAGCGCAATCACAAAGGCGAAGATGCTTACAATGTTCATCTACTCTCACACCAAAACTCTAAGTTTGATGCGCAAGTTCACCAGCAAGAGAGATATTACAAGGCCCCGCCAAACAAGATTCACAATCACTTTTCTCACCCTTGAGAGCCTAAATGAGAAAAAAGACAAGCTGAGATTGATGTTTTCCTCATAAGAGTAGAGAAACTGCAAATGGTATAAGACCAAGAAGGGAGAAGCAGAAAGTTCCGTCGTATTCATCCCTACGTTCTGGATCCATACAACACATGCTATCAAAGTTTTCACTCCATTGGTTCATTTATTATGTGTGGTTGATGCAGATCGACGCCCATCCATGGGCTTTGTCTACGGAGGGCTTGAAGAGGCCAAGGGAGAGATAATTGCAGCATTCAATGGTGTGGAGTCGTCTTATAAATTTTTTGTAGATGAATATAAATGAGAGTATATATTACAAAAATCCATTTATATTTAAAATAATTAAAAAATTCCAAACTGACTAATGTCCGACTAAATTTGATTACTTTCCGACTGCCAATTAATCCCTAGTCAGTGACCCTACCGACCGAGTACCAACTGCCGACTTCTGTAATCTTGTATATTCTTATATATTTTTATAGATTTGTACATTTTTAAATGATTATCATGAAATAAAAGAAGTAATTAAATTCAAATAAAACATTAAGTATATTAGAATAAGTTTGCTTTTAAAAAATTAAAAAATATGATATCTCCAAGCAAAGATCAATCGACTAGTTGGCCTAGTCATAATTAGTCAATATATGTTCGGTCACCCCATTGACTAGACTAGTCGGACCTACTAGTCGGGCCAGTCGGGCAACTTTTACAAGACTGATAAAAAGATAATCATGCGCTCCTGATTCATGGTCCAATTACAAAATGTAAACAAGAACCAATTAAAGCATTGATACATCATATTATGGTAAATTCTGTCAAAGGCAAAAGAGCAAATCAATTGCAGCAAAAGACAGTAAAGAGATTAAATTAGAGATCATTGAGATGTCTATGTCATGGATTGTTTTTAGAGATGATATCGTCCTCACAATACATGTGCGAAGGGTACCAACGATCCGCTCCAAGAATACGATAGCACACGATCGTTGTCTGCACATACCGACGAGATTGTCTTCGAGAGTACCTCAGAGAACTGCAACGGATAGAAGAGAGTCATAGTTGCGGTGGAAGAACATTGAACAAGGGCGAGAGACCTTTTCTTGCATGCGAAGAAAACGAGCGCCCGGATATAGGTATAAACTAGCGTGCGGCTTTTCGACTTCTGAAAATGCCCTTCAATGGTTGTCTCTTCGGATTCTGAAACGGTGGCTAAGTCCGAATCATTGGGTCAAGACAAATTCTCGTAGCGGTCGAATCACAATTAATCTCTAGTATTAATTTATTCGACTCATAAAATGAAACCCGCGGCAAAAGTATCAAGACTCGAGATCCGAATTCACTCTCTCAAGCCCAAACCCGAGATGGAGCAGAGTGTGTGTGCATGTGGTCCTCCACCTCCTCTCTCCTATTGCTACAAGAGCTTGGGGTATAAACTCATATATAATTCCACCAAATTTTTAGAACTACTAGATGTGGTATTAAAATTCCCCTCAAGACTTCCCTTGTTTCAAATTTAAGAATTCTCAACTTTCCTCCAACACCATTTGATTTCTCAATTGAAATCAAATAGTTGATCCAATATAATTGCATAGGTTTACCAAGTTAAAACCTAATTACATTAAATTTAAATACAACAGTAAAGTGACGCAGAAATCATGCGTTCATGGCTTCAATATAAATTATTCGACATATTAGGGTTTAGAATATAACTGCAAACCAATATGAACCACTCTTTACCATATACATCAGCATCCACAGAGAATTCAAGCAAGAAATACAGTTTCTTTAAACATCAGAATCATACCACAGTGGCGGAATTTGATGGCCCGGTTCTCGGTGGTGGGTGTTCGGCTGCGATTCTAGACCAGTTTGAACCGTCTTTTTCTGCCTCTGCTAGTACTTTCCTTTCAAATTCAAAATCAAACTGGAATGTACTTCGAGGCACCTCTGCCATTAGTGGGGTCAACTGAGGCTGCAAAAATATTTACATAAAAGCAGAAACTTATACATTGCTAGAAGGAAAAGAAGATTATATACCAAAGGCTTTCAGAAAAAGTTCCATTTAAGGCATGTAGGAAAGATTACAACAGTGTACAAAATTATCATGTATTTAGCTTTAATTTGCATATGCAGTAATAATAGAGACCATGCAGAATCCGTATTGTTTCTATACAGACAAAGAAACTGTGTTGTGATTAAATTATTTTCTTCTTTCATCTCTCTATCCTTCACATCACGTTAATATCGACAAATAGCTATTTTGATTGTTCATTGTGTTTACAGACATTAGAGAAAAGAAATTATTTATGCAACTCCAAGGAAACTCCAACAAGCTATAACACAATGCATTCTTTTTAATTTCCATATACACTATCAGTACCATTTGGAAAACAGATTATATAAAGATCATGAGGAATACCAAAGTAAAAAAAATGTCTCAGTCAACATGTGGTTCCAGAATGCCCATTTTCAACTTAAGCCGAGGAAAAAGAAACGGCGGGATCAGATTTTTATTTCATGCCTTTCCAAATATAATGTTGCTAAAAGTTCCTATATAAAAGGTCGCACCCTTGAACAAATCTTCATGGCGTGTGGGGCTATCTACTCACCCAACAGTGATCAACAAGGCTCAATAAACCAATTAGTATTTCTTATATTACTCTCAACCCTTCTTGATGGAGTGAAACTACATTCAACAAATACAATAATATTGTAAACCAATGCCCACTAAATGCAATAACAATCAGGGGAGACGAGCAATTGATTTTATTTTTTTTTTCAGCTAAAATCGCAGCTCCCAAGCCAGTCATGTAAGATCCCAGCACAAGTTTGAGACAACAAAGCACAACGTAAGATGATCCAGAGTAGATTTGCACCTGCCACCATCAACAATAAGGCACTGCTCACTCTTATGGAGGAAAGCATGCAAACCAACTCAAGTTGCAGTACTTGCCTCCGCTTTTACATTAATCATACACAAATCTGATGCAAGTCAAGCAAATGGCAAGGAAATCTAACATGTACCATTTGAAGACACCAGGGACAAGACAGACTACTGCAAACATTTGAAGACACCAGGGACAAGACAGACTACTGCAAAGATCCACGACATTAAGTGCAAACAAATCAAGCATAGTACACAAAGAATACATGTCAAGTAAAACAAAGTAAACTTGCAAGATGCATTAGAGGGATCAAGGACCTTGGGACGCCAATATTTGAGTGCGAAGTAAAACAGTGTTTTCGTACGTTTTAAAATTAAAATGATATTTGACACAGGATGGTCATATTTCAGCTTCTAAAGAACAGAGTTTTTAGACGGATGATGGTAGTACAAGACATGCTGAAACATGTATAAAGGCAGAGGATAGAAGTTCATTATGTATATTTCTTGCTCATCTTTGTTCAATTCGTCACCGTTGCGAAATATTCTTTACTAAAAGAAGGGTAAGCGTAGATACAAAAAGAAAAGATGTGCGCATAATCATTCTTTTAAAAAAGAGAGGATCAACACATAATCACTTCTTGCTCAGGATATCTCTTTGTCGATTTCTTCATCATCGTGACACTCTTTTTTACTAAAAGAATGGTGAGCCAAGATACAAAAAGAAAGATGCGTGCATAATCATTCTTAGTTTAGTGTCTTCATGGAGGATCAGAGCATTCCTCGCTAACCGAATGGCCCACAAGGGCCACAACAATGTGAAAGGCCTGTCCCTCTTGACCTCTCCGCCCTCGACCTGTACACTGGTGATCTAACATTCTTCCAAAACTGGTCAGAGCTAGAAACATCAAGCCAATTCACCGTCATCCTCCTCCAAGTCTCTTTCGCATTGCAGCGGACTTGTTGGGTATTTTCAGACGTTCATAAGAAAATACAGACATATGTGTTGGAGGAAATGAATTGCTTGTTTATTCATGAGACCCTAGGGCTCTCTTATATAGGAGAAAAGTCCTAAGTAAATTGCATGAGGTACATGAAGAAAATAAAATAAGAAATAACACCAAAGAGGTACACTCCCCCTCAAACTGGAGCATGTATGTTTATCATGCTCAGCTTGGAACAACATCTTTGGAAAGGGACTCTACTAAGAGCTTTGGTGAATATATCTATACATATACTAAAGCTGAGTCTCTTCCAACCTTTGCTCTTCTTCCAACGCGTGGCTTTTCCCTGCACTCCCTTTCTCTCCTTCTCACACTTCCCTTTCCACCCCGCCACCTCCTCTTTCTTTTATCGATCCAGTCTTTGCTCTTCTTCCAACACGTGTCTTGGGTGAAGCCCGGTTCTCTAGCTCCCTCCCTCGTCGGTACTTCCGAGCTTTTCCCCCTCCTTGCTGCACATGATACAACCCTGCTCTCTCCCCCCGTTCTCCTTTCCTTACCGGAGCGCTCTCTTCCTCCCTCCCTCTCTCTCTCCCATATGCGAGTAATGATTCGATGAATCTCTCCTTAAGCCTTCATCCCACGGTGATTTGATCCATTAATTCAATCATCCTTCCCAAACATTTCACCTCATATTGGTTCTAGATCTGAAAGGTTGATCCCCCATCTTTTATTCGGAGAGGATTCCCCGTTCACTCCATCTTCTAGAACTATCAATCAAGGTCCACACCTTTGAGCTTTTTTTGTATAATTTGCATGATATCATCACCATCTGTAGGTACGTCAATCAACTTGGAGACCATTTGGGAACGAATGAGAACATTTGGAGATGAGAACACCCGATCATAGCAGTTTAATCGAGTACCTGTAGGACGATCAAATCCCTGTGATACGAATAGCATCATTGTCATCATCTATCACTTGGAACGAGAGTCTTCATTGAAGATTGTAAACTGCTTCAAGATAAGATCCAAGATTCAATATCCATTGAGATTGAACAACAACCATCGTCTGGAGGTTGACAAAATGCTGATGATTTGGGGATGAACAAGGCATACGTCTAGATTTACTCACAGTTGCTCGATCTTCATTAAGAGAAGCATCCGGAGCAGTTGTGTTATATCAAAGCCGTTCGATTAGAACCTTAGATTATATCGATTGCTTATCAATAAACCACGTGGATGAAACAGAGACCATCAAATCAGAATCGACCACTTACAAGTGATTCACCGCTTAAGCCAACGTCATGTGATATGCACGCGTGCTGGGACTGTTGGGACCATTTACAAGTCGAACCCTCGAACAATTTTAATTTGCAAAAAAGTCTACAATTAAGAAAATCACATGGACCATTACGTGATTTGCAAGAATGTTTGCGCGAAATACCCCAATGATTTTCTATTATTTCATTTCGCATATTAATTTTTTATATAATTACAATTTTGTCCTTTCATTACCATTTAAATAAATGTACCTTTAATTCTTTGTGTATCTATATGTATGTATATATACACACATGCACTCATACACATATGTATGTATTTATACACACACTGCTATACATTTTGTTCTTAATTATATACTATCAAACACATACAAAGAGTTGAAAATTGATCTAATTATACCCATCATTTCAATTATGCGTAAATGCAACGGGTTTATACCCATCTGTTGATATGAATTGCAAGTTACAACCGTTAGACAATAGACATGTAATTTAATATATGAAAATTAATCAAATGATTTATCATGTTCTCAATACTGTATAATAAGTGTTTCATAATAATTTACATATTATATTCTCCATTGTATACTTTGTAATTTAAGTACATGTTTCTTTATCAGTGCTCTATATCTTCTATCATTAAGTAATGCATACGATCATTGCAAATTAAGTACATATTTCTTTCTAAACTTTTTTTGTCTTTTATCAATAAGTGGTATGTATAATCTGTGTTTGTATATTATTTGTTCATGAGTCAACCTTTGCAATGATAAAAGTTTTTTTAAAAAAATTAACTATTTTATGTTGTCAATTTGTTTGGCTATCCAAGGGGATGACATTGTCCAAGGAACAAAGAGATGACACATGAGGATCAAATACCTACATATAGAATAGGGGTGAAAATGAATATTTCAGTAAGAATAATTTGAAGGGTGCAAGGACATGTTACATATTTCCGATGCATTTTTAAAAAATTAGAAGTTATTTATGATTGTATGAAACAATTTCCAAAAAATATATGTAACTTACTATATGTGGTCAGTAAGTTTTGCACCGCAATTCTAACCAATTTTGAACATGTCCTTCCCCTTCCGCAACGAAGCGTGAGTCAGCTTTCTAGTCAGCAGTCTGAAATCCAGTAGAAACATGAGAGGTGGATATGAAACCCTTCTGGATCATGTCTCTGGCTTAGTGACAATCCACCTCTATATGCTTTGTACGTTCATGGAATGCACGATTATTCGCAATAAAAAGTTGTTTGATTGTCACATAGAAGCTACATAGGAAGAGGTACATCAACTGCAAGATCAGTCAAAACCGACCTCACCCACATCATCTCCGTGCTTCCCTGAGACATGGACCTGTATTCAGACTCTACACTAGATCTAGCAACCATTGTTTTCTTCTTACTTTTCCATGACACAAGTGAGCTGCCAACAAAGATAGCGAAACCAGAAGTAGACTTTCTGTCCCTAGGACATCTTGCATAATCTGCGTTTGCACATGTTGTCACATCAAGAAAAATGTCTCGGTTGAATATAAGACCAGTACCTGGTGAAGACTTCAAATATCTCAAAATCATATAGACATCATCCATATGAACCTTCCTGGAGTACCCCATGAACTGGCTTACCTTGCTCACAACAAACGATATATCTGGCTTGGTGATGGTAGCATATAAGAGCTTCCCAACCAGCTCCCTATATCTCCTCTTATCTATCTCCTCAGTATCATCATCATACAATCTCATACTTGGATCCATAAGAGTAGTAGCAGGATTGCACCCAGTTATACATGTCTCTAGTAGAAGATTAGTAACAAACTTCCTCTGAGTCATCACAAGACCACACTGGTTCCTGACGAACTCTAACCCAAGGAAGTATCGAAGATTGCCAAGGTCCTTGGTCACAAGCTGCTGACATAGGAACTCCTCGACAGCCTGAATGCCATGCTCATCATCACCAGTGACAATAATATTATCAACATATATGAGAATACAAATAGTACCTCTCTTTGTCCTCTAAACAAAAAGCGAGTGATCCACAGTGGACCGAGTAAACCCTGATGCTCTATCAACTCTGAAAGTTTCTGGTACCAAGCTCTCGAACTCTACTTCATGCCGTAAATCGTTTTGTGGAGCCTACACACCTTCTGAGACTCCCCCTCAACAGCAAACCCTGGTGGTTGCTGCATATAAACTTCCTCCTGTAGATCTCCATAAAGAAACGTATTCTTCACATCAAGTTGGTAAAGAGGCCAGTCCCGTGAAACAACTGACAGGAGAATGCATAATGTCGAGTGTCTGGCCATTGGAGAGAAGGTATTCCGATAGTCCACCCCGTAAGTCTGGGTGGATCCACGTAATACAAGCCTTTCCTTAGCGATCCACTTTGCCATATGTTTGTTGCTTCAACGTAAAGATCCATTTGCACCCCACAACAGCACCTAGAGGAGCAGAAACAACACTCCATGTACCCCAAGACTGCAAAGCGGCAATCTCCTCTTCCATGGCAAGTCGCCAACTGCTATCATGTACGGCCTCCTGATATGTTCGTGGGATAGTAATAGCTGAGAGGCCTGTAACAAACCTCATGTACTCCTCTGAAAGATGGTCCAAGGAAACATGCACAGCTAAAGGATACGTAGCGCAATTACGATGTAGCTTCCTCAAGGCAATAGGTACATCGAGGTCATCAACCGCTTTGTTCTCTGGTATCAGCTCTTCCTGTGTAGTATCATGTGGATCAAGCATATCACTAGTGCCATTAGTAGAAACAATGTATTCACTACATACATGGGGCGTGATGGATGACGGGGAAGGCGCGAGAGCAGAGGGGAAAGTAGAGGACCTGCGAATGTAAAACTGAGGTAGGAACTGAGTCATGGTAGATGGAGGTGGGCGTGGTGGAGGTGACTGAGACTCAACATGAGGAGTTGTTGGTGGATATAATGGAGGTGGTGGAACAAAGATATCCTCACTAGAGTCAACATTAGACAACATGTCACTTATAGGAGAAAAACATATAATAGACTCAAAAAATGTGACATCAGCACTTGCATAATATTTTCTCTCAACAGGATCAAAACATCTATACCCTTTTGGGTACGAGAATAATCAACGAACACGCATTTGACAGCTCTAGGAGAGAGCTTGTCACGACTAGGAGTAAAATTGTGAACAAAAGCCACAGATCCAAAGACTCTGGGGGTAAGGAAGAATAAATCCTTCTCGTGAAACGTAATCAAGAAAGGAACTTTTTCTCCAAGGATAGTAGACAGCGCGTGGTTCACCAAGTAACATGCAGTGAGAACTGCATCAACCCAGAATGAATGAGAAGCCCGACTCTGAATCAAAAGAGTCCTCGTGACATCCAAAAGATGGTGGTGTTTGTGTTCAGTAACATCATTCTGTTGCGAAGTGTAAGCACACGAAGTCTGATGATACCAATAGATCTGAGAAAGTCAGAAAACTGTAAAGTAGAAAACTCCAAGGCATTGTCAGTGCGAATAAATTTCACATTAGCGGAAAATGTTCTTAATCTCAATAAGAAAAGATTTAATAATAGAACTAGCTTCAGACTTATTCTTTATCAGGAAGACACAAGATAATCTAAAGAAATCATCCACAGCAACCATATAGAACCGATGTCACTGATGATAAGGAACACGACTAAGACCCAGATATCAAAGTGAACCAACTCAAACAGCTGACTACTGTGATGAATATGACGACTCGGAAAAGAGGAACGATGGCGCTTCCCAAGCTGACACGCCTCACACTCCAAGGTAGTACGAGTAGAGATCTGTAGGAGGACATGACACAGCTTCTGCAGAGGAAGGTGTCCAAAACGAAGATGTCATATGAAATGAGAAACAAATCCAGAAAGGATAGTAGCAATAACAGCACACAGAGATTGAACAAGTCTGTAAAGTCCTCTTTGCTCATGGCCACATCCAATCACCCTGCTCGTGAGTATGTCCTGAAACACAAGAAAAGGATCAAATATGGCAAGACAATGTAAGACATTCTGCAGACACATCGAGGGAGCTAGAATAATCTCTCCCTGTCCAACAATGGGTAAATGAACCTCATTGGCAATCACAACTGATCTACCAGGAGGGATAGACCTGTAAGAAGTAAACTGTGCTCGATCGCCACACATATGATGAGATACTCCAGAGTCCATGATCCAATTAGACAAACCTGAACTGCTACTACTTGTAAGTGTATAAGCAATACCTGAAGAACTCAAAGAGGCTCTAGCAACGTGTGCAACATCCGAAGACTCTGCAGTTGAAGTGGTACAAGTAGTCATCATCTCTCTCAATCCGGAAACAATATCATCAAAACGTGCATCATGAGCCGGAGCAGGAGTAGTCTCGGTATACTCAGCAACTCGTGCAGACGTAGGATACCCATGCTTCTGATAGCATGTCTCCTCAAACTGACCAAGATGGTGGCAATGTGAACATGGGCCACGTTGACGTCCTCTTCCTCGACCATGTGGTCCTCGACCGCGAAACTGTGAAGTATCTCCTCTACCATGAGAATATGTCGTAGCAAAAGGAGTCTAAGACATAGTAGTAGATGAAGTAGTGATCCTGCTCAGCCTCTTGTAGACCTCCTCCATTAGAGGTATCGTCTCTCCAATAAGTAGTTGAGTACGTGATGCATCGTACTTTGAGTCAAGAGATACAGAAAGACTCATGTCATAGTGGCATTCTGATATGCATGTTGCTGCTCAGTATTAGTAGTAATGGGCATGAAGCTATGGAGACGCTCTAACATGCCTCTAAGATGCGAGAAATGTGTATGAAGAGGTCGATCATTCTGCTTGGTCAAAAAAATATCAAACTGCAACTGTAGAATCTTGCTCTCATTCTTTACCTGCCCATATGTGTCAGCTAAGATGTCTCACATAGCCTTTGTTGTGGGTTAATTGACAATATCATTGGCAATCTCCGTGGTGAGCGTCCCGGAGAGCCAAATACGAGTATAGACATCGTCTTGCTTCCAAAAAACATTAGCCCCAGTTTTGTTTGCAGGCTCTGAATCCCTCATAATATGCTCCTTGTTATGACACTGCATAAGGGTGCGAAATTGCATGGACCACAACTCGTAGTTTGTCCTATCCATCTTCACGATGGGTGCCGGGCCCTTAAGACACCGGATGATGAAAAAGCATCACCTTTGTTCTCTGACAAGGTAACAATATTTCCGATATTCGGAAAAAAACTGGGGGGTAGACTGATCTGAGTGAGTCTACACAATCATATGGAGTATTGGTTGTATCTGTAGACTTATACAACTATCCTCACCACTTGGTGATGCAGTCTAGGGTCGTAAGACATGATCATATGTTGAAAAATCACAAAAAACGAACAAAATCTGACTGGATCTCCTTGTTTTCTCGGCCAAACTACAACCTGCTCGCGAAGTTGAAATCGAATCACGGGGAGGGGTGGGGGGAGGGGGTGTAGGGTTAGAGTTGGTGGGATACGAGAGCCCCGGTTTAGGATCGTTGGTCTGATACCATGTTGAAGGAAATGAATTGCTTGTTTATTCATGAGACCCCATGGCTTGCATGAGAGGTATATAGAGACAATAAAATAAGAAATAACACCAAAGAGGTACAACAATCTCAACAATATATAATGACTCACAAAAGCATTTTCATATGTAGAATATGCTCTAAAGAAGATAGTAATAAAAATAAGATCATCAACAATGAGTTGGCTTGCTTGAATGACGAAATTTAAATCCAAATATGATATTTTTTAACTAAAAAGGGGGGAAACACCCACAATCGTGTCCGCCCCAATTGTCGGCATCCAATGCAAACATTTTCATGCAGCCGATCCACTCATTATTGGGAAATATTAGTTTGGTTCCATAAAAGATATGATTATTGGGTATAGTAATCATCCACATTTTATTCAACCTGTGCATCCATATTCCCAAGTATTCAGCTAGACAACTATTCAAATTTATATCCCACGTGGCGGCACATATAAATTGTAACCCAATCAAAAAAACAAAGGCAGCAACATAACCAGATCTTTAAAAAGGATGGTTTCATTTTGTTGTTTCAGAAAAAAAAAAAGATGTTTCCGTTTCTTTGTCCTAGAAGATACCTCAGCACACCAACTAACTGCCTAATTTTTGTCTTTGAGAGCCAACATCCAGGTTTCAAGTTCCTCTTTTGATGAGTTCTTTTGCAGTTACCAACTCATCACCAACATTTACTGAATCCATAAATGACCTTGAGCCTGCCAAAAATGGGGTTTCATGCAACTTCAGAAGGTTCGGTCCGTACAGCATGTGTAAGTTCTAGTATTTTTTCTTCAAAGGATGGCATAAGTAACATCAATAATTGTGTTAGAAGTAGGTCCACTGAAAGGCCAATTAGAATACGAACCATCTACGCCGCTGTCATAGTCGCCATGATGTCAGCCACCCAGTCCAAATGCATGATCATGAGCCTGTTCCATTTCCAAATCAAATTTCCTTTAATCGTGCCCCTAATAATCAGATTGTTACCATAACCATTCCTTAAATGCCCTTCTATTCCATTAATCCTTCCTTTCGAAAAAAAACCTCCTGATCTTTCGCTGACTTTATTTCTTTGCCTCTTATTATTTCTTACTACCCTCCCAACCCCCCAAAAAAACACATGGGCGCACATAAATCTGGAATAGCATTTTTTAATATTATTTACATGTTCGCATGTGTTGGAGTATGTGTCATGTGTAGGTGGGTAATTGGATCCCTCCATGATCCAATTACCGCACCCTCTTATGTTTAGTGAGGGCTACTAGTTGTGGGACTGGGAGAGTCAGTGAGGGCTATATAAGAAGCCTCACACCACATGATAAGAAAAGTAAATGAACACATCAGTCCTTTGAAGCGTTCTCCCGTGGTTTCATCACGCTCCTTAGAGAGTAGGGTTCCACATAAAAATCCCAATGTTCTTCATGTTTATTCTTTATTTCTGATTACGCTTCCGCATTCTTCGTTTTCTAACATGATATCAAAGCAGCTTCGATTCTTGAGAAGTTATTTTCATTATTTGTTCGATATTCGATTTTAGTGTTTTGTTCTTGAAGATTATTGTGTTCGGGATTGTTCAAGTCCAAGTTCTAGGGTTTCGTCACAAGCCCTAACGACGCCATCGATTCCAGAGCAGTTTGAAAGTTCTGGGATTTCTATTGAAAACCTACTTTTTGCCCAGCAAGCGAATTTACATTTGAAGCAAGTAAATTTACGTTTGAAGATTATTCTTATCCATTTTCTTGACCAAGTCCAAGAAGATTTCTAGGGTTTGTTATGAAACCCTAATTTTGCAAGAAATACCCAGGCTTCATATCCACATGATTCCAGCAAGTTCGAGATTTGTTTAGGGTTCCAGACATGGAAGGAAATTGTGTGATATATCGTTGATATATCGATATCGAGATGCGACCGATATGTGTATCGATATGACGATATATCCCAGTTTCAGCCATTTCCTTCACAAAAGATCGGCGACATGCACGATATTTCAACGATATATTGTCGATATATCGTCGAAATATCGTATCGATACGATGTCGAAACGATATCGATACGATAAGGTCTTCCCTGGTTCCAAAATCCCTAATTCATATACGGCAATCTTTACTCAAGATCATATTTTTTATGTGAAACCCCTGAAGAAGTTTTTTTAGGAGAACAAGGGTGCAACCCCAAGCTTGGAACCCACCACAATTTTATTAAACTAAAGATAAATTACAAGGACAAACTCGCCAGACCTAGCCACACCCCAAAAATTTCATGTCATTCCACAACAACACCAACGCCCTGAAAGGTCCCAACACCTTTTCACGCCGAAAATGACGCCCACAAAAAATACTCTCATTTCTGGCACATGAAATAGCCAACATCAGAGCAAAGGGACTTGTCGTGTCGTCCTGCGAGCTATCACAAGACTCCCTAACCGATCTCCAGAATGACGAGCCATTTACGGAATGAAGCCAATGCATCACTGCCCGCTCCCATACAGTCGTCGACGCAACGCAACCAAAGAAATGATGATCTGAGTCCCCCTGCTCCACACCACATCCGTCGCACATCGTCTCTTCGGAACCCAGAAGCCTCGCCCTGCGAACCTTCGAAAGCAACCGACCACGTCTCATCTGCCACATGAACACCTTTATCCTCACTGGAACCCTACTAGCCCAAATCATCCTGTAATCCCAAACATTCTCCTCCTGAACAACCCCATGTGCCCTGACAAAGCAACGATATGCTTTTTTCACCAAGAAGGCCCCCTCCTTCCAAGCAAAGTGGTCTTTGCCCCCGCTAGGACCATCCACATCTGTCAGCTCTGCCAGAAGTGCCACGACCTCATTACATCTCCGGTCCAACAGAGCGGAAGTGAAGGTTGGAGACTAAGTTCCCGCTGCCCAAACCTCGCGCACCGTAGCACATCTGACCCCCGCAACGACGGACAGACATGGGTACCTCTCACAGATAGGACCCAACCCCTGCCAATCATCCTCCTAGAATCGACAGCAATGTCCTTCGCCCAGCACCGATCTCGTGAGAGCAGCCAACTCCACCATGATGCTAGGCATTCCCTTCCAAAGCGACGAGGACAACCTGCACGCATCTGCTCTCCAAGAACCCCCAGCCTCATATATGCTCCGCATCACCCTGTAGACCAGATCATCCGACTTCCCCCAGATCCTGAGCACCACTTTGCCAGCAGCGCCTTATTCATCAGCTCCAAATTGCAGACACCAAGGCCTCCCTCCTTCGATGTCGTCACCACCTCCCAACTCACCAGGTGCGTTACCCCACCTTCTTGTCACCCGTATGACCAAAAGAAATGCTTCATCATCCCTTCCAACCTATGCCTCACTCCCACAAGCATTAACCTTGTCGACATGAAGAAAATCGGTACAACAGAGACGGTGTGCTTCATGAAGATCAGGTTCCCCCCTTAGAGAGAGTTCTCGACTTCCAACCCGTCATCTTAGTCTCCACTCTATCAATCAGCATCCTCCAATCTACCACCCGCAGATGCCCAGCAACCAGAGGGAGCCCCAACTACGTGGTCGGTAGAGATCCCCCAAACATCTCAAAATCTGACAGAGGTCTTAAGCCTCCTCCTGTGCCATGCCAAATGGGATTGCTCTAGACTTGTTCATGTTCAATCTCAGGCGTGATATCTCCCCAAATATGTCCATAATTCATGCAGCATTTCTCGTGTGCTCCGGGTCCCCATCAATGAACAAAACTGTGACATCAGTGTATTGCAGGATGGAGATGGAGGTACCATCCCTCCTGTACCCCGCACAAAAGCCCTCCTCTGTTACCAGTCTCATTCTGACAGCCAGCGCATCTGCCACAATCATAAATAGAAGCAGCGCCAGCGGGCACATCTGACGAACCCCTATTGAGGCTGAAAAAAGCCCCCCTCAGGCATGCCATTGACAAGCACCGCATACGATGTCGTTGTGATGCATCTCTCATCCAGCCAATTCATCTGTCAAGAAAACCTATCTTCTGCAATGACCAAGGCCTCAAATGACGGATTTCAGTTTCGTTTCGGTAAGCCCAGAAAAGGAATTTCGGTGGAATTTCGGTGAAATGGCCGGAAATTGGGAAAATGACTTGAAAACTCATTTTCTTTTCAAATTTTAAGATTTTTAATGTTGTTTAATCAGAAAGATACATAAATAAAGGTTTTTTTGCTTATAATAAGATGTTGTAATGTTCAGTGCCTTAAAATAATGATTTCGGTCATCATATCGATGACCGTCCAGAGTGAAATTTCACATTTCAGTACACAGTACACAGTTAAATTTTGGCATTCAATTTTCCTGTCAATTCTCAAAAGAATAATAATACTTTTATTTAAAAGTAAAATAAGACACACACACAAACACAAATATTTTAACATGTATGCCAAAATAAATGCATAGTAGGGCTTGTGATCGTAAAATGTATGTCATACGAGACGCAAACAAATTAATTAACACCAAGAAATTGTGTAGCATTCATAAGCACAACCTACGTCCAGCCTAATAGTAGAAAAATAGTTACAGTCAAAGACTTGGAAGGTCGTTAACAACCTACCACTCGTACAGACACGCATACTCCTTATAGTAGAGAGAAGTAACAATAGAGTCCTAGAAAAGAACAAACTTCTACTGTCTTGTGAGTTAAAATGATGCAATGTAATGTATTGATATGTAGGGCCTAGGAAAGCCCGGAAAAGATATGCAAGGAAAAGAAGAACTCTGAAGTTTGTTAATATGCAAGGCCCTACCTGATTGTTACAGTCAAGTTGGCCTAGGAAAAGATAACAAGATTGTTATATAAAGATTCTAAATATGAAGATTCTGAACTCTGAAGTTAGCATTCAAAGATGAAAAAAATACATATTTGGCATCTCGAAGTATGTTAAAAAAAGACGTGTTATGAAAAAATATGGTAAAATACTTACCTTGCTTGGAATTTGGAAACTTGGCTCTCTAATACTTAAGTTGGGTTGTGAATTGTGACTTGTGAAGTCGTGAGATGGAATGAGAACATTTACATTATATTTATTGGGTTTAAAGAGGACCCTTAATGGCCTTATTTATTACAATGGTGGTTGGAATAGTGGCTCATATTGCAATGGTGGTTGAAATAGTGGCCTATAAATTCATTTAGTGGTCAAATAGTGCCTATGAATATCAATAAGTGGTCTAGGCATGACATATGGTGACCTAAAACGATTTCAGTCGAAGTGGACCGAAATGAACCGAAATTCCACCGAAAACCGAGAAATCTGTGAACAATTTCCACCGAAATTCGACCGAAATTTCGGCCGAAATCCTGGAAATTGATATTATACATGGTTTCGATATCGGTATCGCTACAAAATCAAATTTCGATCGAAATTCACCGAAATTTAAGGCCATGGCAATGACCATCAAAGGAAGCGCCAATCCACACAGTCATATGCCTTCGAGAAATCCACCTTCCACAGGACCCCTTCTGCTTCTCCCTCTTCCAATCCAACACCAACTCCGAAACGAGCACCCAAGAATCTGACGTATGCCTACCAGGCACAAAGGTTGTCTGCTCAGAAGAGATGATGCCCCCCAGGACTTTCGCAAGCGGTTAGCCAGGGCCTTGGCCACAAGAAGGCAGATCGCATCGGACAGAGCGATAGGTCTAAAGTCCTCCACACGAACGGCCCACTCCCGTTTGGGCAGCAGGAACAACAACGCCTTGTTGAGACGCTCAAATCCCCTGTTATCCCCTTCGAACTCCCTTAGAACCGTCACCGCCTCCTCCTTCACACAATCCCAAAACTCCCTGAAGAAGTCTACAGAAAATGATGCATCCAGCCTCGAGTCCCCGTCCTCGTTCAACTGCCACAGCGCCCGCCTAGCTTCAACCTCTGAGATGGGCACCACAAAGTCCTCATCCTCCTGGGTTGAAATACACCCCACCCCCTCCTACACCACCCCCACCCCGCCCCTCGTACCCTTCTGGAGAAAGCCACGAAATGCACCTTGAGTCGTCGACCGATCTCCGCCTCACTTGTCATCTGCACACCCCCCCCCCCCACCTCAATGCTTCTAATGAGGTTCCGATGCCTTCTGGCACTAGCTATGGAGTGGAAAATGTGTATTGTTGTTCCCCTCCCTTAGCCAAGACTGCCTCGATCTCTATCTCCATTCGACCTCCTTATCCTCCAGTCGCACCTTATTTAAACATGTGCACCTCTCCTCAATCTCGTGGTCCAACATGTCCCTTGAGTCCTCCACCGCATCAATATGATCGACTACCTCTTGAGTTGATGCCCTCACGCTTTGCCTCTGCTCCTGGTTGCACCTCTTGAAATCAATCAACCGTTTCCACAGCAGCCCCAGCTTACGGGCCAGAACAGCCGAGGCTGACCTTTCCACATGTGTGATTCTCCAAAACTTCACCACCATGTCACGGAAACCCTCCTCCAGTAACCACGAATGCTCAAATCTGAAGTATGACCTCAGCTTGGTGTCCTCCCCAGAGGACCAGATGATCGGTATGTGATCACAGTGCGTCCAACGAAGAGCCCACGCATCTGCCAAGGGGAACAGGCTTGCCACCTCCCGGGACACCAAGAACCAATCGACCTGGATTTTGTGTTCCTCCGAGTATAACAGCACCCACTAGCATCACAAATCTGTATGCACGCCGCATTTATGAAGCTCGATAACTCCAACGACCCCACATCTGTACCACCCCGTAGACGAGGTCTATCCTCTTGTCGTAGCATCACGTTGAAATCTCCCTCGATAATCCAGGCCTCGTCCGGGTACCTCTCCCGGAGTAAACGTAACTCATCGCTCATCCTAGATATCACTTGTCTAGCTTGCGGCCCATACACTATTACACATTCATCACCAACAGCTCAATCTCGTCTGCCTTCCGTTGCAGGAGCATCGAGATAGAGCGGCTCCCCATGCTCACATCCCCCCTGAGATTGAAGGTGTCCCCGCTCTAGCCTACCGCCAAGCCACCTGAGGCCCCTGAAGCATCCAACGCCCTCCACTCGCTCAGGCAAGAGCCACCCATCGACCCACATATCTTATCAAACCTCACAGAGAGCTTTGTTTCTTGCAGCAGCAGGATGATTGTCCCCATTTCTGCATACAACTCTTGGTTCGTCATTCTTTTCTCTACCCTCCCCGCACCCCTGACATTTCAAGAGATGATCTTCATAGGTCCACCAGAGCAACTTTCGACAACGGCGCCACACCCAGACAGTTCAGTAGAGCATGGCTCGCGCCCACACCTCGCTACCCCTTACTACTATCAACCGATGGCTCAACCTCTGTCGCATCTGCCATCACGCCTGTCGAATCTCCCACATGCCCAACCGAGTCCTCCTCCCCTAAGACCGATGCTCGCGACCCCGCATCCTTGCTCATAGCCTCGCACATCGCCAGCCTCCATCTCCTCTGAGCCTCTCTAGAGGAGAGTCGCAGGTACCTCGTCGCAAATCTCCATGTGGGCGAAGGGTGCAAATACGACCCCATGTTGTCCCACAGTGAAGCTTCAACCACAGAACCAACTGAGTCCCCATCACTCTTGAGCCGCAAGCCGCCACCCGAACATCGTGTTCCACGTAAAGAAGTTGGGGGACTTGGAGAGTCAGTGGGAGCTATATAAGAAGCCCCACACCATTTGTATCAGATGAGAAAAGTGAATGAACACATCAACCCTTTGAGGTGTTCTCCGTGGTTTCATCCCACTCCTCGGGGAGTAGAGTTCCACGTAAAAATCTCGATGTTCTTCATGTTTATTCTTTATCTCTGATTACGCTTTCGCATTCTTCATTTTCTAACAGCATGCATGTCTTCTATGTAGATCCTCTAGATAAGGTAGTGATGATGATTTAAAATTAATTAATGAGAAGGATCATCTTACCATAATAAAATCACTTTATGCGAGACAGTCTGAGCCACAGTAGATACATAATCTTAATGCAGATCCTCGTGAATAGTAATGTCTACAACAACAATAACAACAAGGCTTTTTCCCACAATTAAGTAGGGTCAGCTAAAAAGGCAAATCCTTCCCCTGCTATGAGTAGGGTCAGCTAAAAAGGCAAATCCTTCTCATGTTATGAGTAGGATCGACTGCATCGACTCTTGCTTAAATCCATGTTGAAAGATTTGACTATTTTTTATGTCGGATGTCGACTACGTAACGCAACCCACTCACATGGGGATTTAAACCCTAGTCTTTTGGGTGGTAGGCACGTTGCGCTACCACCATACCATTTAAGCGAGTATAATGGTAATGGTTGACGAGAAAAATAAGGATCATGACGAATTCCTAAAACCAACCTAATACTAAGGGACTCCGACAAATAAAGGCCATCAAAGGGCAAAAGCAAGGCCTAATGCCTTCAAGTAATTCTCTCTGTGATGAGCACAAGCCAAGCATATTCTTTTTTTTAAAGAAAAAACGGGTGGACCCCCCGTATTTATGAGGGTCGCCGCCAAGATATATTAATTATAAGTAAGATATAGTACAGTATCGGACCCTAATGCAAGACCCATGAATTGTACAACACATTACAATGAGCCACAACATTCTCAAAGTAAAACCTCTGGTTGTTGAAGATCAAGTTATTCCGTCCGAACCATATGGCCCATATGACCGCAAATGCCTTCGAGTAATCATCCGTAGAGTTATCGCCGATCGACCTGATTGTTCATATCATATGTTAGTCAGAATATATATAATTTCATTAATACATATTTATTGTAGTTTTTATAGAAATGTATCCTTGTAAACTGAGGCTTACGCCTCGACTGCCTTGAGGCTACGCCTTGCCTCGATTTTAGGGAAACCGATTCGTTCTGTTTTTAGTTTTTTCAAACCTTGACAATGATAAGAACAAGCATGATATCTAATAGTAGAAATTATAACATTTTTTTGCAGACCTCCAATGGATGATGATGAACAAAGATTGCTTGACAAGCTGCTAGAGCTATCCAAGTTTCCGCAGGTAAGTGCATGACACGTTACCTCAGCTAAACACTCCATTTATCGATTACAAAGAGCATGCACAGATTAATTTAACTTGTAGCCTTCGTTTTCTTTTACGAATGTGCTATTTACTCTAAATCTCGCCTTTCTTATGGTGCAAAAATATTGCTGGGAACTTTAGAAGAAAAATTTTGAGGGTTCTTTACATGCAAACTAAGTGTATGATGTACTGATGATGCATGTTGATGTCATCTACAAGTAAAATAAAGCCAAGCAAGCAACATTCGAGAGGGTTTTGGTATAATTAGTGCCTTGGGCTTGTGTATATGATGTGCCAAGCTTTGTAACACCCCTTTACTCTTGGGGAGAATATGCCATGGTAAACACTTTGACCATGGGACAAGCTTTGTAACACTCTCATCGCTCTATTGGGGAGAATACTTCAGGGTGAACACTTAGACCCTACGATAGTAGCACCTGGTGGTAGAGTACTAGGTCCCACACTTTGAAAGAATACCGATAAACAATTATTGACAAACTTAGGCCCATTATCTCTTCGGAAAAAATGAAAAATAAGACATTTGAGTTTTTTATTTCATTGTAAAGAACTTTCATAAAGGCAGATTTTTCTTAAAGCATGTAAACCCAACATATTGTATACCTCATAAGGCATTTGATGACTGTATAGAAAATTAAAAAGAACCTTCATATGGTTTATATTGATTTTGAGATGTGCCAATTTTGAGAGCACTCGAATTCCGAACTAACTTGCTTCATCATCTATCCAGTAAGACAAAAGGTGCATAAATTCCTTGATAATTAAAATTTTCGTATTTCACTAATAAAGAGCAAAAGGTGTATTTCACTTCAATGGTCTAGTGGTAGTGCAATGTACCACCATCCAAAAGATCAGGGTTCGAATCCCCCTTTGTAGGGATTGTGTTAGATAGCCGACAACCAGCGTAAAAAATAGTCGGATATTTCAACATTGATTTGAGCAAGAATCCATGTAGCTAACCCTACTTAACGTGGGAGAAGGCTTTGCCAATTTTAGAAATTATAACATTTAAATTAATCCTGCATTGAAATCGCACACAGACATGAAAGACCATATATCATAATAGAACACCCCCATCCATATCCATAAAAATTACAATGTTTAAATTAACCTTGTAATGAAATCGTGCTGGGATATTGAAGGCCTGGAGATCCTTCATCAAAAACACTTTAGTCTTAGAGGCACAAAAATTATCTTCAAGTATATCATTTTGATATTTTAAGAGTGGATATACAATATGAGTTAAGGCAACATCCTCGGAACCTCAACAAGGACCAAACATCCACCTCTCCTCGTTACCATATTAATCTATGAGTTAATCTAACCATATTAATAAATCCAACAGAGGATATCAATCTCTCTCTCTCATGTGTGGGATATCTTGTATATCTAAAAAGTTGTTCTAGCTTTCACTCCCCCCCCCCTACCTTTTTAAAACCCCGACATATATTGTTGAAATTGAACAGCAGGGCATCAACAACTACAATTAAACCTTCCTCAAACTACACCAGCCCAAAGGGTGAAACTACAGTAGTTTTCATTTTACTTTTCTTCGTTTCAGCTTCTACAGTTTAATCGTACTTATACTTTTAGCTTCCACACTCATTGGGGAACATGATGAATGTGCAATCAAATCTCCATCCACTGCTAGGGATTAAAAATATTTTCAATATCATCAAAGTTCAAAAAATATGGTATGCAATATTCATTGGGCCAAGCAGTCTAATGCAATTAAGCGAATATACAAAGGAGTATACGCATCCGAATCCGGATTATGCAGTATTAAAATACAATATAAATTAGTGCAATCCTATTACATGTACAGTATAAATAAACTTATAAGTTCCAACTCTCAGTCAACGCCCTAGCATGCACCACCATATTTTCACTGTAGAAACGATCCTGGCGAAAAACCACCCCATTTCTAGCCAACCACAGCGCTCTAATATAAAATATGATATTAGATATTTATTTTTAGCTGGTAATTTTAACAAAATTTTATATAAAAAATATAATTTACAATCTTATCATTCAGTTGATAATTTAACAAAATTTTATATAATAAAATATAATTTGCAATGCTATCATTCATGAACCTCTGGGAAAGTAATCCTTATCCTTGACAATCACATAAATAAACTATATGCCACATTTTTGACATAATACAACACCCCCTCCACCACAATGTATCAATTTTGTGCTGAAAGACATAGCCATTATAATTGTTTTTTATTCATGAAAGTCCATGACAAAGATTATCATTCTAAAAATCTCTACGAAAACAAGTAGAATAAGGATCAACTAACCACAACCTCCATAAGTCCTAATGGGCAAAAAAATCAGTGTTTGCCTATCCTCAAGAAGAGAGCAAGTTGTGTATTAATAATCCACTTGTTCATGTAGACTTTCTTTCTCAGCATCCTCGTAAGAAACCGTAAATGAAATACATGCATGAAAAAAATAAGAGTACAAAAGAAAAGTACCGTGGAAAAAGTACATCATCGTTAATGTGCTTTACGATAGTAAGTTCTAAACTTTGGTGCAAATAGTAACAACTGATAGAACATGTTACAAAAAATGAAACATGCAATTTACAACTAAAATCTCATTATGGTATACAAGTTACGAAGGTGAAGGCATCAAGGCATGCGAAGGCAATGGCATTGTCGTAGTCCACAACAACCATTTTTTTGAAAGGGAAAAAAGTGTAAGACGTCGAGAAGATGCCAACCTTGAAAGTCCGCAGCCATATGGTATAAAAAAGTGGCAACATTTTTGGGAGCACATACAGCACCAGCAAGGCCTTGTATCAAAGTAGCAAAGGTGGGGAGGCACTGTTGTCAGTGAGGGGAGGGAGGGAGACAGTGAGGGAGATATTGATGAATGGAGGAACGCAACATCAACGGTTTATGCTGAAAATGGAGACATTGATGAATCATCGATGGTTTACATGGAGTCTATACTAAGCATTTTTTAGTCAATACTAAATGATTTTTTAAGAAAGGGAAGATTATTTCGGACCTCTCATATTCGGATACTTAATCAGATCCATATAAATGGTAGTTCAACGGATCACATAGACCAAATGCATGGTTTTCTATGTGACTGAGAAATGCGCTCGAACAACACAATTACCGTGGATGGGTTATGTGCTTCGGTAGCGATACTAGATACATAGATGTGATTGCATATGCAGCAACCTAGGCTGCATATCCGAACATTGATTATCATTAGTGGTTTTTAAAATCCGCCTATTTATGTATTTGCCTTTTGTACTCCTCAATTAAATGGCTATAAATGGATTGTTTTTCTTCTCTCGAATTAGAATAGGAAAGTGATTCGGCCTAATACACAAACCCTAATGCCGCCCAAAGTCAAGAAGAAGTTCGTTGTTGCCATGGATGCCACTATCGTGGAGGACGTGAAGGTTGAGAAGGCAACAAATCCCAACCTCTGCTGAAAAGAGGCTCAAGGTCAAGAAGCGCCTCTCAAGAGAGGATGCATCCTCTGACAAAAAGAATAAGAAGGCCAAGATCATCGAGTTCATGATCCACAAGCCAGTCCACCCCGACATCGAGATATAATCTGGATGCCTACTAAAGGTTTGCTTATCAAATCTCTTACATGTGCAACGTAAAGGAGATAATGAATGTGAGGTACTTGCTCACAAGCATAGCTTGTTAGGTATGCTCCTCCGTGCATGTGGATATGAGGTGTCTGCGGCATCAGCCTAATCTGGATGAGATCATGGTGTAGCAATCGATAATAGGAAATGGAGATCACAATTGATATAGGTTGAACGGAGATCTATTGCTCATTGGTGATGAAGATCAAAGAATTGTAAACAAATAGATATAAAGTTGTAAAAAATAAATACAATCGTAAAAAGAAAAAATGAAGTTATAAAATAAACATGTAATCCGCTTCTCAAACACGAAGTTGAAAAAAATAAGCACGCACTACGCAGTTGCAAAAAAATGAAAAAAAAGTTGTAAAAACTAAAAACAAAGTTGGAAAATATTAATATAAGATCCTAATGAATAAACACATAGTTATAAAACATAACAACTTAATAATAATAAAATAAACATGAAATTAAAAAACATATCTGAAAAATAATAATTATTATTTGTCCGTACATATTCAATATCTTATTAAAATGACACGCTTTATATTGCTCGTTTTACATGCATGTGAACGTGGGAAAATGGATATGCCATTTTTGTAAAATTAACACGTGGAGTTTGTGTAATTAATGATGATAACAAATTAAAAATAAATGTTTGAAATTACATGCTCATTAACTCGCTATGGGCATGTGCAAATGTGCTCATTCGAAATGTCCTATGCATGCGTGTCTATTCTTGGGAACCGTAGAATTTGTTAATGTAATTAGTTACAGCTTTTAATTCATTTACATTTCCCATCATTCATATTCCGAATATTGATTGCATGCGTGCTTCTGTAACTCTTGCCAAGTATCCCGATCTGGTTAGGGTGCTACAATTAAACAAATATAAGTTAACCTACAAGGATTATTGTCTAAGAGTAACATGATTATAGGTATTGTGGTTCAAATTACAAGGCTTATAGAAGTTATAATGCAATTTTCAAAAATTACAGAGGTGAGAGTAATGATACCTGTTTTTAAAGTAGGAAATGTTCAATTTCTGGATTTTCATATATGAGTGCCATGATATGTTAAACAGATTCACTACCATTTCAGCCTTTTTTCTAGAACAGCTAGATACCAAAATCTAAAAACACATGGCTCCAATTTTACAAATTGCAATGTCGTCATGCGCACTTTTGAGAATGGTAAGATTTTAGATGGGAATCCACATGCTAAAAACCACAACCAAAGACATGAACAATGTTTCTGACACTCATTATAATGCGATGTGTTCCTTCAGCTTTTCTTTTTCCAAAAAAGAGTTTTATACAGCGTATGTGACAGAAAAAAAAACATTCTTTAACTGTGAAACAACATTTGTCATGAAACCAAAGAGCGGTTTTGTTTTGACAGAAAAATCTTACAGGTGGCGTGATTATGTACTCTGGCTTGATTGCAACTCTGATGCCTGGTCCTGCTGCAACAATGCAGGACTATTAGTTTAACGAACTCAGGTGTGACAAAGAAAACAAACAACTAAATCCACATAAACCAAATCTCCGTCCCAGCTACATAAACCCTTATTTCAGACGTGCTGAATAATCTACTTTGGGAAGGAAATTACAGCACACTTCCAGATTCTCCTACGTGGTCTGGTACATGCATACAGCACCGAGAAAATGAATACTCCATTGAATACATGTCAGCATCTAAAAATTGATCACTAAAATGGTGGAGAAGTGTGTCTTTTTGGTGCTGCACCCTTTTTTCTTTCAAAAAATAAACAGGTAACAGCACAGGAACTACGATTATTTCCCGTACCCATCTCAATCAAAATGTTGTGCATTTGATAGCCTAAAATGTTTTCTTGTGTAAACTAATTAAAACATTATGCAAAATTCTCAAGTAAGATGACGACAGCAATCACAGAATGGAAAGTGAAATGCTTCCAATTTGGAAATAATTAAGGCTCTTGGTTGGAAAGACTAGGAGAGAAGAAAGCACATAGGTAGAAATGATCACTAAGGTGTTTGTTAATTGTTGCATGATAAAGGAAAATAAAAGGAGGTTGTGCAAGGGACTGCAATGAGTTTACCAATATTAAAATTTTAAATTTTCAAGAGATTTCTTCCCCTTCCAAATTGAATGGAATGAGGTGTGCAAAAAGGAGCCTTTATGTCCCCCTCTTTCCCTCATTTCACTAATAAAAGAAGAGGAAAAGCACACAACGGCAGCTCAGGTTTGGAAATCTCTAGGAATAACCTTGGCGGCAACATTGATGAATTTCGGAAGAGAGCTTCATTATGGTAAGAGGACGTGATCCAAGAGAACTGTTGACGGTTCTGTGGGTCTTAGGAAATCAGACCATCTACACTATGGGAGAAGGTCACAATACTATATCGTCCGAAGAAAAAAAGAAATAGCATTTTCATTACGATCTGACATAGCAAAAATTACTTATATATGTGCATATTACAAGAAAGTCAAAAGGATCAAGAAGATGTGTTTTGCTGCAACTACTTCAATTACATTTGGATAACATTCTTTTGTGATTGGGTATGGCTTCCACCATTCTTGGATATCACCAATTAGTGAATAGATGAATTGATGGAAAATCCATATTTATATTTAGAAATGAAATGCTATAAAAAGCCCATATACAATGAAGTTTTGTTATTGTTGTTGGAACAAGTAGAAGTCCAAATCCAATTGACATTCCAACAAGGAAGCAGTATGCCGAGAATAATATTTGTTCTCCGCACGGGCCTGTTCTTGTTCTTCTCTTCGCTGGGGTGATATTGTACTTGCATTGTAAATTTGTAATGTACCATTTTAACTTATAAATGAAAGGCCCGTCTCCGATAATCATCCTTTCGTCTATTTAAGGGATTAAGAATAATAAGGTTGTCGTGGGTTCGAGCCCCACGGTGGGCGTTATTTAAAATTTTTCTGGGGGGTGACTTCAATGTCACCATTCACTCTTCCGATCGGCCTCGCGGCAGGGGTGGCCGCGATCCTGGCTCGCAAGATTTTTTGGACGCACTTGATGATTTGGCGCTTGATAACCTGGTCCCGAACGATATCTCTTACACTTGGAGAAATAGTTCCTCTCGCTCTCGGATTGATCGCTTCTTGGCTAACGGCTTGGCTATGGACTCCTTCCCTCTTTGCTCTGTTGGCTCTCGCCCCCGATCCTTCTCGGATCATTCTCCAATTATTTGGGACTCTGGTGATGGCATTAACCCTCGGGGGATCTTCCGCTATGAAAAATGTTGGCTATTGGAAACAAACTTCAAAAATATCGTTCAGAATCATTGGAACCAGGTCCCTGTCTCTGGCTCGGCGGCTGCTAAACTTAATCAGAAACTTGCTTCATTACGGAGGGTCTTCGTTGAGTTCAGAATCTCTACCAGACAGGCGCGGCATGCTGCTCGCGTCGAGGCGGAGGACATTATCATGCATTTAGATGCCGCGGAGAACAAGCGTGAACTTTCTGTTGTCGAGTTTCGGGATCGCTCTCATGCCATTGCTAGGGTACATGAGGAGGATAAGAAGAGATCTGTTGAGTGGCGCCAACGCTCGCGGGAAAAATGGATTAAAGAAGGTGATGCGAACACGGCATTCTTTCACAGGGTGGCTAGCAATCGGAGGCGTTGTAATTTTATGCGGTCCCTCTCTATCAATGACGTGATCTTCGCGGGGGATAGGGAGATGGGGAGCGCCATCATTGATCACTTCAGACGTATTTCTTCTGCTATCCCTACGCGGCGGTGGCGTTGGCTTGGGATTGATGCTCCCTATATTTCGGACGAGGATTCCGCGTCCCTTATTCGTCCTATTTCCTTGGACGAGATTAAATCTGTTGTATGGGGTCTAAATATCGACTCGTCCCCGGGGCCGGACGGTTTTTCTGTCACCTTCTATCGGGACTTCTGGGAGACACGTATCGGGGGACGTCTTCGACGTCGTCTCGGAGTTTTATGCTGGTAACCTCGGTTTCGACCGCATCAACTGGGCAAATATTGTGCTTATTCCAAAAAAAATCCGGCGCTGCGATTTGACGACTATAGGCCTATTGTTGTATCCAATGGTATTTATCTCATTGTGGCCAAAACTTTGGCAAATCGACTATCTCAGATCTTGGATGGGATTATCTCGCCAGTTCAAGGGGCGTTCATCAAGGGAAGGCATATCGCAGACTGCATTGTCGTTGCGTCGGAAATGGTGACTGATTGGAAGAAGGAGAAAAGGAAGGGGGTCCTGTGGAAAATTGATTTTGCCAAGGCCTATGACTCCATTGACTGGCGCTTCCTCTGGTCCGCCGTGCGTAGGCGCGGCTTCCCTAATCTTTGGATTGCTTGGATGCGCAGATGTGTCACCACGGTCTCGCTCTCTGTCTTAATTAATGGCCGGCCGGCTGGTGGTTCTTTTCAGCCTCGCAGGGGGGTGCGTCAGGGCTGCCCCTTGGCGCCCCTTCTTTTCGTCATTGCCTCTGATGTGTTGACGCGTATGGTTGACCGCGTCATTGGTGCAGGACTTACTAATGGGTTCCGCAAGGGGGAGTTTTACGTGCCTTTAATCCAGTTCGCGGACGATACGCTTTGCTTCATTGAAGGGGTCAGGAGGAGGTGGCGGGTATGGTTTATACTCTTGATATTTTCTGTGAGCTTTCTGGGATGTCGATTAACACCTTCAAAAGCATCGTGGTGCCGGTCGGCATGTCGCCTTCGGAGGCGGAGGCGTGTGGCCGACTGCTTGGCTCTACGCCTGGGGAGCTTCCTCTCCCTTATCTTGGTGTTCCTCTTTCGGATGGGCGGGCCCGTGCTGCGGATTGGCGGGCTATCACGGAGCGGACGGAGGCGCGCCTTGCGGGCTGGAGGGCCACCTTGCTTTCTCGGGGTGGTCGTCTTATCCTTCTAAAATCCGTCCTTTCAGCTATTCCGGTTTATTTCCTATCGGTGCGTAGAATGCCTGTGGGGATTCGCCTTCGCCTGGAGAAGTGTATGCGGCGCTTCTTATGGGGTCGCTCGGGCGGCGCTCGCGGGATGCATTTGGTCGCTTGGGAGGTGGTGACCATGCCCAAGCGGTCCGGTGGCCTTGGTGTCCGGAGTTTGGACTGCGTCAATGACGCCCTCCTTCTTAAATGGGTGAGTAAAATTTGGGGCAAGGATGATTCTTTTTTTTGCAACGTCCTTCGGGCGCTATTGGGAAGAGACTGGTTTGGTCTTCAGCGGGAGGCTTTACAACTTCATTCCTCTCATTTCTGGCGCTGTGTCTCTGCTACGGTGACGAGGAACCTTGCGCTCTTCACCCCGGTGCTTGGGACGGGGGAAGCTTTCAAGTTTTGGCAGGACGACTGGTTGGGAGGAGGCCCCTTACAGCTGCGGTTTTCGAGGTTGTATGCGCTTTCCTTGAATAGGCTCGCAACTGTTGCGGATTGCTGGTCTAACGGCTGTTGGTGCCCTACATTCTCTGGGATCTTATCTGATCAGCGCGTGGTTGAATTAGCCTCGATGATGGAGGCTCTTAGCACTGCGACCGCCCCCTCTCTGCAGCGGGTGCATTGGCGTTGGAAGGATGGGGCTTTTCCACTCGCAAGGCTTACAGGGCCTTGCTCTCTCCCTCGCCTTCCTTGTCTACCCCCCTTGTGCGCGATTGTGCTTTTTTCTGGGGATTGAGCTTGCCGGAGCGTATCGCTTTCTTCTTATGGTTACTTCGTCATCGACGTTTGTTGATCCGGGATCGATGCGCCAAGTTTTTTCCCCATACTAACGCCAATTGCCAGCTATGCGGTGATGTCGATGAATCTGCCGATCACCTGTTCTTTCGATGTATTTTGGTTGCGGGGGTCTGGGATGACGTTGCTTGGGCTCGTGCGGACAATATTGAGGACTTTTGCGACATCCTTTGGTCGAACAGGACGAGGGACAGAGCTGATGTTTTGGGTCCCATTGCGCGGCTTTGGTCCATCTGGCGTGCGAGGAATGAGGCTATCTTCTCGGGCATGTGCTTCTATAGGAAGAACGTTACCATTTCGGCTAATAGACTTATATCCGACTGGTGTACTTAATTGCGTCTAGGCAGCTGTTTGCCGAATTCCTCTTTGTATACTAATCTCCTCCTGTGTCTTTCTCTCCCTTCTACCCATTGTAAGTATATCTCGCCTTTCTTTTTTTAGTTAATACTTAATTGGGGCGAGCACCAACGAGTGCTTCCCCCTTTCTTTGAGCCTCAAAAAAAAGAATAATAAGAAATTTCATATGCGTTCTATGCACCATCAACGCTTCTACCAATATAATCGACGTAAATAACGAGAGCAAGAAGCCTGTAATAAAAGGCAATCAATCGTTTCATTCACTCCAGTTCCTGTTATGCTGACATAAATAAAAGAGCGATCTTTCTCGACTGTGTCGTGCGAACGTAACCAAACAACAACGGTACAAAAAATGATACAAAATAAAATAAGATGCTACCTTTAGCTGATCTATAGCAAGCAAGACCTGACAAGATGATCTCAACGCAAACAAACACAGAAAACTCCGATCGGAGAGCGAGGAGGGGAAATCCGATCGCCAGGGAACCTTACATGAGGAGGGGGAGGGCTGGGGCTGCGAGGGTCGGGCATTGGACGAGGGCGGCGGCGGCGGGGCGTACGGAGGGGGTGCGGCGGCAGGGCCGCCGATGCGCGAGTACATGGGGAAGGAGTAGCCGCCTTGGGGGAAGTTGTTGCGGTAGCTGTAATCCATTGCGACGAGGACACCGCGTGATGGAGAGAGAGAGAGACGAGGGGAATTGCGGGAAGAAAAAATGGGAAGGATGACTTCTTTGCTGAGGTATATAAATCAGGATTTTTAACACTTGCCCCTTCGAGATTCTCCAATTACAGTTTGCTCATATCTTTGCTGCTGTAAAACTCACAGAACCCAATCCAACCCAGCAACCAAACAGGCCCTAATGTTACTACGAAAAATAAGGTTGTTGCATGAGACAGCCAATGGGCGGCTGCTCCTACTTCATTTTTCGTTATTTTTTTAAAATATCATCACGTATATTTAGCATTGAATCCATATACCATGTCATTTCAATTTTATTAGATTCATACTCATATATTCTCCATCCAGACTATCGAAATTTAATGGTTTCAGAATTATTGCAATCGTCATGTTCTGCATGGATGACATAGGAGTATCTGAATCTGAGAAATTAGAATGACATAATGTATGAATATAATGATGAAAATGCATAGTGGTATTTCCGAAAAAAACAAAAAAATATGAAAAAATGGGCGGGAGCCCGTTGGTTGGCCCCAGGTAGCAACCCCATTTCTCACTATTATATATTGCAAATTTTGTAAGAATAGAGGGGACGCGAGTGCTGTTGTAAAAAAGTTTTAGGGCATATCATGTAATTTAATCAGATACCAATGTGTGTGCATCGGTTCAAATATAGATATCTGATTTTTGTATTTATTTTGACGAATACAGATACGGTTCAAGATATGAATTTATATAATTTTTTCAATGATATAGGGGCGATGTATATGGATATAACTATATTGTTTTGTGTAGTACCGATATGAGTTTCATATTTTATAAGAAACATATCATGCAACCAATATGTATGGATATTGTTTTGAATGCATACATGCAATATATTTGTGGACATGGATGTGATTGTAATGAAATGTAACGATGGGCATGTTATAAATGGAATGAAATTCTAAATCTATAAATTTTCTAATATTTTCTTCTGTTTATATTATATTGTGTATTTCAAATGTGTAATTATATGTGTGTGGAATCAGTTTCCGAGTACCTGGATCCTGTCGGAACGATTGTCACGGTTTTTAGAGGACGATCATCACAGTTTGGTATCAAAGCAGTGGTACTCTACTCTATTCCATAGATATTATGTCTCATTGGTGTTTGAAATACATGATAGTGTTGTCAGTCTTCTGACCCAACACGAATCAAACAGATAATTGCTTATTTTATATCCATGTCCATGTCTCTTTCAAGTAAAGCTTGTATTGATGCACTGGTTCTTTATGCATAGACATGTCACCTCATGTATCTAGATGTAGTGCATCTCCGCCATGAGGACACACTAATTTTCAGCCATGGTTATGTAGCCTATCTTGCCTACATTGTGGACTTAGCAATGCATGATCAGATGATTGAGGATGTTAGAGTTGTGCTTGAGTTTCCTGACGTGTTTCCGGATGACTTACCTGGATTACCATCAGTGAGGGAGATATAGTTTGAGATCATGTTATTGCCATACATACAACCAATCTCTATCCCTCCATACAGGTTGGCACATGTTGAGCTCAAGGGGCTCAAAGCACAACTACGTGAGCTATTAGAGAAGGGATTCATCTACCCCATTACATCACCTGGAGAGCACAAATCCTTTCGTGAAAAGGAATGATGGATCATCGAGGCTATGCGTAGATTACAGATAGCTGAATAAGAGAACGATCAAGAATAGTTACCCACTCCCACGGATTGATGATCTCTTCAATCGGCTATAGGGAGCAATGATGTTCACTAAGATTGACCCGCGTTCAGGTTACAACCAGTTGAAGATCGAGGATGTAGACATGATGAAGTCCGCAATTCGCACCATATATGGTCACTACGAGTACTTGGTGATGCCTTTTGGACTTACGAATGCATATGATGAATTCATATATTTGATGAATCGAGACTCCCATCTATACTTAGTTAGGTTCATGATTGTATTCATCGATGATGTTCTAGTCTACTCCTGCGATGAGTACAAGCATGAGTCTGATGAATTGTCATTCATGCACATTTATTCATTCACTTTAGGCTTTAATCCCCAGATAAATGCATGTAAATATCAAATACACCTAAATTAATACTTATATATTAGTCTACATAATGTACATAAATATATGTATTTAAAACATAAAATGAAGGAATAAATAAAAAAAGGAGGTATCGTAGATACTGACTGGCCTTGTCCACTAAGACTAAGTCTAACCTTGACTTGGTCGACAAAGAATAAAGTAGGGGGAGATAGGGCAAATAACCACGAAGAAAATAGGAATTAGAAACCTAATTATTTTTGTTAATATATGATTTTTAGGACCTATTTTAATTTTATATTTTTACACTCAAATCAATAAAATTTGAACATGAACTTTGTACATAAAATACAAAGAAAAATACAAAATTTATTCATTCAAAAAATGCACAGTGTACCGAACGCAAAATAAAAGCATGTAAAGAAAACTTCTCAAACATGTATCTTCTCCATGCAGATTCAAATTTCACCAAAGTCACCTTTATTGTTCGTGAGATTAAATTATCTATTTGGTGAAGGTGGTTTCATTTAATTCAGAGTTAAGATGCATAAGTTGATTTTTGGGTCCTCGTTGTGCAATTTAGCTATTTATTATGTTCACCACATTTCTTCTTTATATTTTTAGCATCCTTTTATCTTTATAAATTTGTAAATATCACTTAAATTACTTGTACATAATACAATCAAAATAAAAATAAAAAATATACTAAAATAAATGATGCATTTAAGCATGTATGTAAATATACCCACAAAGTATATATAATATATGTGTATATATTTATTTAAGTACATTAATAACTTCAAAAAAAGTATGTAAATGTGTAATTAAATATAATATAAATATAAAAGGTATGTATATAAATTAATAAAATATGAAACACAATATAAAAATAAAAATAGAGTATATAGGTATTTATACATATATTTTACATGTAAAAAATCAAAACCTCACAAATAAAGTGATATAAATAAATAAAAATCACCAATAATTAGTTTATTAAATATGTAATTACAACAAACAAAAAAACATTTCCCCCAATTAAGTAGGGATGGCTACATGGATTTTTTTGCCTCCATTCAGATCTATCTTGGGTCATTCTCGTGCTTATATCCAAAAAATTAAGATCCATTCGTATAGTCTCTTTCCAACAATTATTGGACCGTCCTCGCCCTCTCTTAGCCTACTCAACATCCCAACATTCGCATCTCCTAACCGGTGCATTAGCTGACCTTCTTTGCAAATGACCAAGCCATCTTAAGTGGTTTTCTCTCATCTTATCCTTGATCGGAGCTACACCATCCTTCTTTATGATTGCACCATTCTGGATCCGATCTTTAAGTGTGTCCACACATTCACCTTAGCATTCTCATTTCTGCTATAGCCATTCTCTGCACATGTCTATGGTTCACGGGTCAACATTCAGATCCATAGAGCATAGCAGGTCTCACATATGTTTTGTAAAATTCTTCTTTAATTTTTAAAGGAGTTTTCTTATCAAGAACAACGGAGTCTCCTCTCCACTTTAGCTGGCCTGCATTTATTCTATTAGTAACATATCCATCAATCTCTCCATCATGTTGCAAAACAGATCCGAGATATCTAAAATAATCTCTCTTCCGAATGTTATCGTCACCAATCTTCACATAGATTCCTTCACCATTGCCTTATATGAAATCTTTTAGTCTCCAATGCATGTCTCCATACCTCAAGCTTCTCATTTACTCCATCTCTAGTCTTGTCTATCAACACAATATCAGCAAGGTAACTCATCGTGAATGTGACTTGTCAACTCGTCCATAATCAATGTAAAAGGAAACGGACTTAAAGGTGAACCTTAACGTAAATTAATGTTGATGTCAAAATAGTCAGCCTTCCCATATGATGTCCTTACACAAGATAAAGTCCTATCATACACATCCTTTTATGAGATTGATGTATAAGATATGTACTTGTCTCTTATCCAAAACTTCCGCAATATCTCTCATGGGACAGAATCATAAGCCTTCTTCAAATCAATAAATATCACATGGAGGTTCTTCCTTTTAACTCTACAAATCTCTATTGTTCTCATCGACAAATGGATGACTTCAATAGTTGAGCAAATTGGCATGAATTCGAATTGGTTTTCTTTTACTTTGGAAACTTGCCCTAGCCTTTTCGATCACACGTTCCCAAATTTTCATAGAGTGACTCTTCAGCTTGATACCTCTGTAATTTGAACAATTTTGAGTATCTCCTATGTTCATATAAAGAGGCATCACGATACTCCTCCTCCAATCTTTACGAATTTTCTTGCTTCGCCAAACATTGAATATATTCGTAAGCCAAGTCAAACCGCGCTCACCTGAAACTCTCCATACTTCTACAGGGATGTCATCCAATCCTACACCTTTCCTAAGCCTCGTAACCTTAAAAGCCTAGTCTATGTCATCTCTTTGTATTCGTCTATAGCTTGCACGATTCAAGTAACTTTCACTAGTAGCTAGATCACCCAAAATCTCATTGTTTCCTTCAACAATGAAAAGTTCATGGAAGTGTTGCTCCCAAGTCTCTATATCCTTCTAAGTAGCGTGACCTTCCTCACCCTTAATGCATCTCACTTGAGAAAGATCTTTGGTCTTTCTTTCTCTTGCTTTGACCAACATGATTATATCCTTCTGTCCCTCCCTAGAGTCGAGATTTTTATAACAAGCTTCATATGCTTTTGACTTAGCTTCGCTTACATCCTTCTTCGCTATTTGGTAGTTTGTGATAGTTTCCTTTGTTCTATCCTTATACATGGCTTTGAAGCATGCTCTTTTAATTTTTAACTTCTCTTGCACCCCTTTCCTCCACCACCAAGCCTCCTTTTGACCTGGAGCTCATCCCTTTGACTCACCTAGCGTCTCTTTGGCTAGCTTTCGGATACAATATGCTATTGCCTCCCACATCTCGTTTGCACTTCGGTTACAATCCTAAGATAAGTCTTCTAAAACCTTCTCCCAGAAGCTCGATTGCTTCAGTGGAAGATTCCACCATCTAGTTCTAGTGATCTTAGGAACCCTCCTTTTCTTTACCAGCCCTTTTATCTGGACATCCAAGACCAACAATCGATGTTAGATTGTCGAAATCTCTCCTGGGATTACTTCGCGGTCTTTACAACACAACCTGTCTCTTCTTCTCAACGCAAAGTAATATATCTGTGTTCTAGTTAGGCCACTCTTATAAGTAATTAAATGTTCCTCCCTCTTCTCAAAGTGAGTGTTTGTTAGGAAAATATCATAATTCTGTTATAAAATCTGAAATGGCTTTTACCTCTTCATTCCTATCCCCAAAATTATGTCCTCCTCCAAAAATAGCATACCCTGAAACATCTTTTCCCACATGTCCATTAAGATCTCCACCTATGCAAATCAACTCTCTTTGTGGGATTCCTTGTAAAATCTTTTCCGGATACTTTCAAAATCTCGTTTAATCCTTTCATCTAAACCAATTTGTGGTGCATAAACTGAGATGATATTCAGAATTTCTTCTTCAAGCACCAATTTTAGCAAAATAATCCGATCCACGAATCTTTGCACCTCAACCACACAATCCTTAAAATCTTTATGAACACCACTACAACATCGTTTATGCTCATATCTTTACATGAATACCAAAGTTTAAAGCATGTCTTCTCGATCTCCCTTTCCTTCTCTCCAACCCATTTAGTTTCTTTAAGACATAGTATATGAATCTTCCTTCTTTCCATCGTAGTCATTATCTTCATCAATTTTCTTGTTAAAGTACCAATATTCCAACTACCAATCCGTAACTTTCTTTGCAATATCTTTTGTACTAATTTATTCTCTCATGCATCCATTATGAGAGAATCCTTGCAAATTTTGGACTGCATCCGGGCGATATGCATCGGAACTATATTATTTACCCGCATGTGTTTTTCATGCGAGAGCCATTGTAAATTTTGAATTACATCCAGGAAGTGATATAGCAGTCCCTGCCAATTTTTCATTGCATCCGGGCGATGCAACACATTGCAAGTAGGGAACGCCTAACAAAATCTATATGTTTGATTAAATTCATGTTGAAAAAGATCCGACTATCAGGAGGAAGCTTCCTAAATAGAATATTTTTAAAAAATAGTATTTAGGAAGTTGTCTCTGACCGTTTTACGTTAGTTGTAGGCTACCTAAAGCAACCCTCCTCATTTACCCGGGCTTGGGACTGGCCATGGACGAGTTTCATGTTTTAAGTTTTATTTAAAAATAATTTTCTATTTTTATTTGAATTTTCTTTTATTCTATTTTATGTTTTGTCATTATGTGCACACATGGTGCTTACATGGTCAAATCACGTAGCTCGGACTGTTGACCTCATGTCAACAATCCCCCTACCCTATGTTGTATGTCAAACTTGTCAGGCAACCGATTTATCCAATTTTCACGTGTACTCTATTACTTCTTTGGGCCTGATTTCTTTTTTTAATCGAAGATCAGATCATCCTCTTTCTGCGTATCATTTTAATCTGATCTTGATGGTCCATCACATCAAAACCCTCATCTCCTTTTTCACTTTTTCAGTTGGTTATAAATAAGCATCTGATCTTTTCTTTCGCTCATTGATTGTTTACATCCCTCTCTAACCCCATAGAACGTTGTCGGAGAATCACCGTGGTGGCAAGAAGGCTGAGCACCTGTTCTTGGGTGAGGACAAAGGAGGAGGAGGAGGCGTATCCACCACCCTTTGCCGGAGCTCTTGCCAGTGAAGCTTTACTAACATGTCTCTTGTCATGGCGAGATGTTTTTCTTCGCTTATTTATATTCCGTAGCATAGTCCTAGCTTAGTTTTACATCCTATTGGGTTTTTTGTTTGAATATATCAAAAATCTCCAAAAAGTACCTCGCTAGAGCTTGCAGCTTCGAGACTCATTCCCGATCAAATAATCTCGCTCTGTCTATCTTTCCGACTCCATAAGCTTCATGGTTACTTCTCCGTTTCCCAAACCACCTCAACCACCCTGATCTTGCAAATATCGGGTATGTAAGGTCTCCCTCTGCTACTCTCATCGGAGACTCTCCGCACACTTCATTCACTGCACCTCCTGCCCATTTTTAAGCTTGGAAACTCCACTTCTAATCCCTTTGTGCTAACCGTACATGACACTGCTCGAAAAGGATCCCAAAAGAGGGGTCCACAATTAAGACAAAGGAAGCTCCAGGTTCGACTTCTTCTTCGACCTCCAGGGCCCATTCCTTGGGTCTCGGACGTCCTTCCAGCCTCAACCGATCCGTTGTCATCCCAAGAAGGTTTCTAGCCCATCAACACGACGGGAGACGACCGGAGCTACTCAGGAGCATGGATTAAAGCTCTCTAGGAATGTGTTCTTCGTCTGTTCTTCCACCCGCCTTATCTGTCATCCGATGAAGAACACCTGCCCAGATAGCACAACCATCATCCGATGACAAGTCATCTCCACCATCAAATCAGGCATCGTATGTGATCTTGACCCTTCATATGCGAAAGGGTATAGTTCGTTAGAGGGGCGACGCGCGTCTAAGTGAACTGATCCCACCATTCCTCAACGCACAAGGAGTGGGTATTTCACACTATTTCCCCTCCTATTTTTGCTATTTACTATTTAGTCTTGTAATATATATATATATATATATATATAACAATTCAAAAACTTCTGGGTAATCTACAACCTGAACCCTGAGGAATATGTTATTTGCTATTGAGTTCAAGCCACGTCACCTTATGTGTTGTTGATGAATCTACATTTCAACACCTTTATTGTATCATTTTGGCCTTAAAAATCCTAGCTAACGCATGTAAATAACATCAATTTGTGCATAATAACTTTCATTATTTATTGTATTATTTGTGTACAAAATAAGGTTTTTAATGACAAAATAATAGAATAAAGAGAAGAAAAGAAAAGGGACAAAATATTGCAAATATTTTATGACCCTAACCCCGAGACCAAGTCCAGAATGGAATTGGTCGACAATGAATAAAGTAGGGGGAGATAAGGGCCAAAAATCACATTTATTCATTCTTTATCTATGCATTTTTTACACCTATTTTATTCTTCATTATTTATTCATCAAATAAAGAAACTTTGTACATGAAAGTTGTAGATAATAATATGAATAAAAATACAAAATTGAGTTTGCACAGAAACAATACACAGTGCACCTTTTATACACAGAGTAAAAAGTCAAAAACCAATCTTCACATACCTATATCGTTCCAATAAAAACTCAAAACATAGAAAGACCATCTCTAATTGTATATAACTTTTCACAAGCTACTTAATGGTAGTGGGTTTATATTTTTTGGAGTTATTGTGTAGAAATTAGGTTTTGGGCCTCTATTGTACATTCTACCGATTAAAATATTCAAATTAGCCATTAGTCGTTATTTTTACAAATTCATATTTTTATAATTTTGTAAACATTATTTATAACACATGTGTATATTAAAGCTAAAATATAACCAAAAATAAAATGGAAAATTAAATAAAAATATGTCAAAACATAGATGAAATGCCTATGTTATATATTTATATAAATAAAAGGGGAAATATATTCTGTGATTCTTTATTCATTCATATTTTCATAATATTGTAAATATTATACATATTCTAATAAAAATACAAAACTAAAATAAAACTCATTAAAATACATTAATAGGAAATGCTTGTGTTTGATAAATTGTATTATTTATTTGTGTATGTGTAATAGAGACTGAGAGTATATGTGTATACATGCACGTGTATGAGAGTGTGTGTGTGTGTGTGTGTGCGTGTGTGTGTGAGAGTGAGTGTGTGGGGGGGGTGGGGGATGAGCATGTGTATGAGTATGTGTGTGCATGTGTTGATGTGTGCATAGGTTCCTTACAGTACTCATCTCCATTACAGCTCTCTGCTACTACAATGGTGATGTGGCTTAACCAATAGATGCGATAAAAATTGATCTATGAGGAAGTCTCCATTCGAGTGGAGTTTTTTTACATATTTGATGTAAGTTACTTTGTTGATCTTTATTGTTTGACTTGTTCAACCTTGTTTTATATTGGTTGATCGTTATTATTTTATCGTGTTGGATCTTTATTGTTTATAGCGGGTGTACTAGTATGCATTAATATTGTGATTTCATACAGGGTGTGGCAAAGATGGAGAGCATAGATAGTTTTTATTGTCATCGATAATCTGGATGCACACATACTGTGATTTAAACTGGAAACTTGTTGTAAATTTGATTTCTATATGTATATAGATGCTGCGTTTTTCAACAGATGTACCCCTGCAGGGGAAGGGGACATATGCTGCATGGAGCTTGACCTCAGAATCCATCTCCATCTCTTTCTACATAAAGATATTGAAAGAACAATATGCATAAGTCAATTCAACCACTTTATATTAGGATCTTCTCTCTACCTCCTCTACAACTGCAGCATGTTATAATGTCCACGTCTCTCCATTCCGATGCCATTTCTCTTCCATATCTTACGATGTCATATTTTTTACATGATTTCTTGTAGGACATGCATAATTTGATGTATGTCATTATCTTTCTCCAAGTGCATTATAATAATACATCGATTTTTTTACATAGCTTGATGCATATACATACAACGACTCTCTACGGGGATATCCTGAGCCGTCTCTTTCTAGTGATTGAGTTCGATTAGTGTTTACATATCACATGTTTTGATTCATCGTGGATTTCGAGCTTGAACATGTGAATACACCTATGATGATGACGATTTCCCACATTCCCGAGGATCAACTACCGTTGTGGCACCGGACTTGGATGATTAGTTATCACGGTGGCATGACTTAACCGACGGATGCAACAACAATCGATCTATGAGGAAGTTGCGGTATGAGAGAAGTTTTTTTTAGATATTTGATGTAAGATACTTTGTCGATCTTTATTGCTTTATTTTATAGATCTTTTATTGTTGATTGTGGTGTACCAGTATGTATTGTTATTTTGATTTCATACAAGGTATGATGAATATGGAGAATAGATCAGCAGCTCAACATCAACATGTACTATTGTTTTTTCTAGTTGTGACTATATTGGGCGATTGGGACCTTCCTGTATAGTCTCCTGTATCTGTCCCATTAGTCAATATGGATTAAATAGGTTGGTTGTATAGGTCTATTGAGACAGTCGTGATTGTCCATATACCATGAACCCAGTTCAGTGGTATACTTGGAATGGTCACATAGGATTACATGGGATTGTCGTGACCATCACACATCTTCCTAAATGGGACAGTCAACACCATATCATCTAAAATTTTAGGTGAGATGGTAGCGACCGTCTCATCTAGGAATATATGGGACAATCATGACCATCCCATCTAAGCATTCGTATGAGACGGTTGTGACCATCGAACATATATAGACACACATGGGACTAGTGTGACCGTCACATACAATCTTCTTCCATCATTCGAGGAAACACCGGATGAGATGCTGATGACTGTCCCATCCGATTTTTAGGATGAGACGGGCTTTGTTTCCGTCCGACAAATAGGGACACTGTTAGAAGAGACGACCGCATGACTGTCACATATACGCAAACGGTATGGTTGCTCGTGCAAGCGAGATGGTAAGAGACAATCGCAAGTCGTGGTTCATGTTGTAGCGTACCTTCAAAGTACCACGAGGATCTATTCCAGATGATGTCGCGATCCACTTCTGATCGGAATCTGGCCTTCTAGCGTCTGGTTCCCATCTCTTGTATGAGCAGTGCCTGGGATGTTCTCAAAGCCTCCCTAATCATTTCCAACAATCCTTTTCTCATGGAAGGGCTTATTACTTATCATATTGAAGAACTTACAATGCTTCCAAACTTTTGAATCCATAGAATCGGTGTAGGAGATAAGCACTAGTTGTGTTGCTTCATTGTTAATATGCGATAGTTCCTGAAGGCATTTGATGAGTTCTCCTCGTTGGATTCCATGTCGAAGACATGATGAACTCATCAGGGATGCAACCCGAGAATATCAACCTAAATTGATTTCGTAGCTTAGAGCAGTGTTATGTGAGGAATAAGACTTGAACTCGCCTCTAGAGAAGTAAGTGATTGCTATCATGTCTAAGACAAGAGAGTAAAACCCTAGATTTGTTGCTTCAAGTAGGAAGACCTACCTTGCTCTCATCTTGTACATCGATATCGTCACCACTGACGATGATGGAACATTGAACATGTACTTCCACATGACGACTAGGCCATTGAGAGCTTCGTCGAGGATAACTCGACCTTAAGTATTTCATAAAGGTTGCGAATACCTTATATTATTCTCTCCGTATGCAGTGGAGGATTTTTTCTACATCAGAGGCATGAACAAGTGGCGTCTGAACACAAGAGGCCAATAGCTCTGTGTGGGTCTAAGGAGGAATATGGCTCTCCACGAGAGGACAAGAAATGACATATCTCCATGAGGTCAAACGAAGCACCACAAGATGGTAGAGGGACCGAGATACACCACGGGATGGCGAGGATGTAGTTCTCCACAGGACGACAATGAGACGTGGCTCTCCAAACAGAAGATCGGAGGAACCTAGATTTCGCCAATATCGAAGTCACTCTGGGAACCTAGAACTAGCAATGGTGCCATTTTGTGAGCAGACTCTGACCTAGAGGTTAAAAATGTGTCACTTGTAGATACCTATAAAGAGAGTATGTTTTCAAACAAAAGACATCAACTAGGAGAAAGAGAAAAGGAATAGAGAGATAAAATGAAGAAATATCGATCTCTCTCCTAAAGTTGTTGTTTTACTATTTTCATCCAAGCAAGTATTCTTGGGTCGAACTCAAGGAGGCAGAAAATCACGCTCAGATTTTTTGAGCGAGAAAATTAATTTTCATGATTTCTTATTTCTCTCAATTATTGTCCAGTGAGAAAACTCCTTTTATTGATTTTAATTCTTATAATTTTTATTTGATTTTTATTTATTTTTCCAAATGAGATATTTTCCAATGGCTCTTTATGCAACTTTCCACCCCTTCAGGATAAACGATCACTATTAAAAGCGTTTGATGCGATCTGACCATCCAAGTATGCTACATGTTGCAAGCACGCGCAACAGCTGTTCTTGAGAATTTCTTCCCCAAAATCACATAGGCGGTTGTTGCTCTTCTATAACAATCTACATGGGTGGGTATCCTCTTTCAGAGCCAAGAGGAGGTCTCCTACCTCCTCCGAGCTACCTGCAGTAGGGCAGAGTTAAGGAAGGCGGCGACGATGTCTGGAAGTACGATGCAAGATGGTAGTTAGGGTTCTGAAAGACTTAAATAAAGTGGTTGCTCCTCTTTTTATTCTGTAAACAGAATATGATGCTCCAGATGATCAATTGTGAAGGTGACTATTCCATAAGTTGATGTGGACCTGCAAAGATGTATTGATTTTCTCGATTCACAAGGGAATCAGCCAAAAGATTAAAGTGAAATTGCATGTCTAATAGGGTTCCAGAAGAGAAATATTCATATGCAAAATAGTTTGAGTCAAGCTAAAATCGGGAATTTATTTGGAGTGTGAATCGCAATAGGTGATTAGAGTGAGCTAATGGCACGATTAAGATGACTACTAGTGGCACGATGATCGAGAAATAGAATTAGAAGATGAAGGAGTACATGGGGTTGTAGAGTATAGGACTCCACAAGTTATAGCTTGACGATCAACTATGAGAGCTTAAAGCGATGTAGTGGCAGCGATTCAAGGCCGACGAAGGGCCTTGGAACCTCCTCCGACGATCGAACTTCCACACAGAATCGACCTCGAGTGCTATCACCATTTTGGATGGTCGGAGCGACGTGAGGAAGTTAGGTCATTGGCCAATCAGTTCTGGAGCTAAGGAGAGTTGTTTCTAACAGTTGATGTTTAGGTCAATAAATATGTAAATTGATGAAGGTTGGAAGATGATACAATAGCGGATCTGAGTCATGGTTGTTAGGTGTATACAGTGAAGGGTGGAGATTGGTGTTTGGATCATAAACGAGAGCGGTATAAATGTGTGAAGAAGGCCGGTCAGAACGAACCAGTAACAAACTATCTTGGAGAAGAAGACCTTAGGTGTTGACACGTGTCAGTATCTGGTAGGCCATAAAATGTAAATAAGTTAATACATATATTATAAATAACAAATTATTTTATTTTAATTAAGTGCAAAAATAAGAAACGTTAATAATTAACTTAGCTACATTATTGTGTAATTTATTTCTATAAATAATAAATATTTTATGAAAATATAATTATGATATAAACAAATAATATATGTAGTAAATAAGATTTTGATTTTTTTAGTTTAATAATTTAATCAATAGTATATCATTTTTATCTTTTATTAATTAATATAATAATAAAAAGAATGTGTATGAATTTTTTTAGATTTTTGTAACTTAATTAGATATATAGATAAATACATGTATATGTTATACAGTTTGGTTTCATTTATAAATTAAGATTTTGAATTATTTAAAATATTAAATAAAGTTTAAAAATATTGAAATAATTCATAGATCATATATAAGATAAAAATAATTAAAAAATATAAAATCAATAATACTATAAATAGTATATCCATAATAAAATAAAATAGCCTATAAACCCAGTTGTCATTAGGTCCCAAAATTGACTTTTTTGCAAATGGACCCTGATTTTAGTAAGATCACTTTCATTAATTAGATAACATTATTTTATGAACTTTAAAGGTGAGTAAAGTGAATTTGGAATTCGTATGGAGAAGTTATGATGTTTGGAAGTTGAGAATTTGACATTTTGAAATTTGGATTTCTTGGCATATATACAAGTTGAGATTTTTCAGGATTTTTATGTTTTTATATACATTTTTATAAATATATAAGAGAATATTTTGGTTAAAATATATAAAAATAAATTAATTACAAATCATCGAAGTTTTGATAAATAATGCATGAATAGAAATTAATGTAAGAGGTGTGAAATTAAAAATTTAAATTATTTTCTCCCTTATCTCCCCCTACTTTCTTGTTTGTCGACTGAAAAACCCCAAATTCATACTCTTAATTTAACCAAATTAATGATTAAAATAAATGTTCGTTGCAGTCGGGCAAAAGCAGATTTAATCAAAAAAACCACTTAATTAATTTCTCGATTAATGCAAGTAGTTTTATATTTTTTTTACTTGGGCAAGCCCAAGGCTGAACTCATGGAGGTAACTTTTTCCTTAGATTAATTTAAAGTCAATCTTGATGCTAGGTTTTTGGAGATGAATATTCTTTGTATTTTTGAATGCAAGTGATAAATGCAAATGCAATTTCAGGCTAGTTCGAGGGTTAAAATGTAAAGTACGGTCAAGTTAAGTCCAAAAATTCTCAAACTTAACCACAACATGAAATGTGATGAAATTAAGCTACTGCAATTTTTTTAGAATTTTTAACTCAATATGAATTAAATACAATCTAAATATGATTGTAGGGTGATTTACACAAAGTTAATTTTATTAAATACAAAATTAAATTATTTTCAGAGACTAATGTTATCCTATATACTTTATATTAGATGAATCCAAGAAAATTACTAGACCTCAAAAATAATTAATTTCTGACTTATTAAAAATCAATAAATAGAAACACCAATTAATTTATTTAAACCTCGTTGTACGAGCAAAAGCGATGATTTTCGGGCACAAAATAGAACTATTCAAGCTCAACCTATAGTAATTTTTCGTAATTCAAAAATAATTTAATATCATTTTCAGACATATAGTGAGTAAAATAAACAATATTTCATCGAATAAATTATACTAAATAAACCCATGGTCAAAAAAATATAACAATTCTTCACAAAGATAGATCGGATATTATTCTATAATGAGCAATTTTTAGAATGAAGAAATGATGCAAAATGAATGCTCGGATTAATATGCAGACATAGGGGTATATATGCAATACAGAATTAAATTGATTAAAATAAAATATGCTGACGGGTCATTACCTATATGCTAGAGGGTATGGATGCAAATGTCCCAGGGGGAGGCGTGCCTCGCACGTGACTTCAGTAGGTGGGGACCCATGTGTGAACATTTGGAACTCCAGGGGTGTTTTTGCAACTCTTCCGCACCCCCACATGCGAGACATGCGCAAGGCAGGTTCGACAGGTGCTTTGGGTCTATCCTCCACGTGGATGGTATCTGGAGCTTTGGTCGAACCCGAAGCTAAAGACAGGGGGTGAGGCTCGGATGTAGAATGGCATTATGACGTCTGAGTCGCTCGATGAAAATCAAGTGGTGCATGTATGTCACACTGAAGTTGAAGGTGGAGAGGGCGATGCTGCTCAAATATCCTCCGTGTCGTAGCTGTTGGAGGTAAAGCACAGAGGGGGGATCTCGCGTAGGTGGGCAAAGTCCGGTGGTGTTGAGTGGAGGCACGAAGGTCGAGGAGCAGGTGTGAAGATTGTCGATGGCGAGGTTGTGGTGCCTCGAGGCCCCGACTGAAGTCAACGGTGGTTGATAGCGATACGGGGGATGGCGACCAACAGATGCGAGTTGATGTCAGTGAGCGAGGATCTACGCGGAGACACTAGGCTTCAGTTGTCTACTGTTACACGCTTCACGGTGGAGGCGCAACCGCTATTCGAGGCATCAGCTGGGCGAGTGCGACCAAAGGCTGATGGCGTGCGCATGTGGTCGGTGAAGCCAAGTCGAACGGATCGAGGGTGAAGGCGAGGGCTTCGAGGACGAGCGTTGGAGGATGATGCTATTGTGTGGAGCTCAAAGTGGGCTGGTGACACAACACAGAGGGCCGCCGTAGTCACAGGGGGCGTCGATGATGAAGGCAGGCACGATGGAGATGGTCGAATGAACATGGGTTAAAGGTGGTGTATAGAAGATGGGAAATGATGAAGAAATCCAAAAGGGAGTGGGGAAGATGAAGAAGGATTGATGAGGTCGTACGGTTGACGTAATTATGGATTGTGGACGAGGCACGGAGCGGAGCTTCGCTGATCGATTTGAGAAGATGAAGAAAGAAGAAAAGAAAGAGAATACATGCGAGTAGAAGAATCGCTTGAGATGACGGAGCTGAAGCTTCACAAACCTTCACAAATAACTATAGCAAGGCTCGAGCAAAACCTTGGATCGTGCCAGGAGGATTTGTCGTCATCGCCTACTTGGAGGGACTTGTTTCTGTCCCAGATGAGAGCTCTAGGGATGGTGGTCAACCCCGCAATAGTGGCGGCTGATCTGCATGTGGGGTGGAAGGCATATATTTAAAGGTGATTGGGATGGAGGATCGGGACGTGGGGAGTGCGCGAGATGGTGGAGGACGCGGAGTTGCAGGGGAAGATCGGGAGAGAGGGGAGAGGGTGTGTGCAGAGGGTGGTCGCACAAGGCGGAAGTGGCTGAGGGAACTGCCGCGCGTAGCGAGGCAAGTGGTTGACGTGCACGAGGGAAGAGGGTGGTGGTGGAACTACGTGCTAAAGGCGGAGGATGCGGAGGTGTTGCACGAAGCAGGGGTGGTTGCGGACAAACGGAAGATGGTTGGTAAGGTCATGGTGTGCGGTTGCAGAGGCGAGCGTGTGATGAATCTCGGATTCATCACTCTAAATCTCATTTATTAAGCTTAAGTCCCTAAAAATCAACAGCATATTTGCATTTATTCTGCATAATTAGCATTCATGCATGTTTTCAGAAAAATGGCATTTTATCCATAATTTCTGCACAAAATAAGAGCCAAAAATCAAAGCCAAATTTGACCTGTAAATAGCCTAACTTCCCAGATTTTTAACTCCTTCACGCTAACTCCGAATAACCCAAAACCACTTACATTGTGTACATATCACTCACAGGAATAAAATGAAAAATACAAAAAAATAACTAACCCAAATAAGTGGACCAAAAACCCAAACCCTAGTTTCAGGATTTTCGGACTAAAAGCCACATATCTTCCCCATCCAGTGTCCGATTTGATCCTACTCACTTTTGAACTAATGTACATTTAATTACCATCAAAACAAGACCAAGTTCAAGTGAATCGGAGCTCGTATGTGAAAGTTGGGTTTTGGGCAGCTTTTGTACATTGTATATTTTAGCAGTTTTCTGACCTATATTTTATGCATGTATATATTTTCTTTATCAATAAAGATCCAAAAAAATCAGAATTAAATGTATTTTATTTATCTTTGGATTTTCCATATTTTTCCAGATTTTTATCTTGTTTTAAAAATGACAAAAAAATATAAAACCCAAAAATCAAGGTATTCTATGTACATGGGATACGCCAAAAATTCATTTTTTTACATTTGATCGATTTTGATTTTGATGTCTTCATGAAAGTTGTAGATCTCGTCGAGACGAGCATTTTTCGTGAAGGAACTTTTTCAATCCGAGGTCATTTGCTATTTCTTTCTGATTTTACAAAAGATTTTTTTAGGATTTTTCTGGTGTTGACACGTGGCAGCCCCAGAGGCCGCCACATGTCATCGTTTTTTTAAGCCTTCTAAATATTCGTTTTTATTAAAAAATAAAAAAATAAAAAAAACAAAAAATAACAAAAAATAAAAAAATAATAAAAAGCCAGCGCACATGCGAGGCACGTGCCCCCAGGCACGCGCCAAGCACGTACGCACCCAACCTCTACTTGGGGCCTCTCTCACCCCCATGCCACGTGGCTCCTCCTTGGCCGTCTGATCTCGGCCGATCAGACGGCCCACCCGCATCTCCTACCTCCCGCACTCCCCTTCGTAACCTCCGCCGCCGATCACGCCAACCAACCGCTTCCCCGCAACTCGCGCAACGGTCGCCGCCTCCTCCGCTTCTATTGCAACGCCGTTAACATCCCAACGATCCCCGCTCGTCCCCTTCGCTCCTATATATAGAGCGGCGTCGACCCACAGGAGCCCTATCCGCCGAATCGCAGGCCACCGGAGGTGACAGCTTCACGTGGCCCTCGCCGGCGAGATCCGAGGTCCACGCCCCTCGTTGCAGCGCCACCTTCGCGGCCCTTGCTGCCCTGCTCCGAGCTTCTCGTCGAGCTTATGACATCTTCGACACGCGACTTCACCGCCTCAACTCCATCGTCAACAACGTCGCCCCGACTCCATCTTCTCCGATAACATCTCCAGGAGCACGAAGCCCCCTTCAACTCCTCCGCCACGCCGACAACCCCCGACCATCCTCTACGTCTCCGCCTGAGAGGACGACTATGCATCCGTCGTGCTCCCATCTGGTGGTGACAGCCCAACGCCGGCGAGATCCGAGGCCGAACCCCTCGTCGCAGCACCACCCCCGAGGCCGCTGCTCCGCTCCGGCCACTCGCCGTAGAGCCACCCGTCCAGGTACTCTTTCTCTCTCTCCCTCTCTCTCCCTTTCTCTCTCTTTCTTCCTCTCCGCTCTTGCTTCGAGCCTCGCTCCGCTCGGAGCTTTGCCTCAAACCACCGCCTCGCGCATTCCGATGCCATTGCTGCTGCTGCTCCGCCAACGGCGTCGAGCCACTGACCATCGTTTTCGACACGCAACTTCACCGCTTCGTTCTTCATCGAGTTTCGCTGCTTCTTCGACAACCCCGTTCATCATCTCCAACCTCCCGTCATCAACTTCTTCGCCGGTCAACATCAACGACCACCGACACCAGGCGCAACTCCTTCAACCACGGTCGACGCCAACTCCGCCAACAACGTCGACCACCGCATCGCCCTCGTCATCAACGCCATAGCCGGGAGCCGCTTCGACCTCGTCGGCTCCACCGTCCTAGCCTCTAGCATCTTCGCCCCTCCGTCCAGAAGCTCTCAACTGACTCCAGCACCGCCCCGGCCACCACCCCTCGCCGGCCTTGCTTCACCGCAGAGTCCCTCTCCCCCAACTCCGCCGCGCGGCCGGGCGCTCCGACCCGAGACCCCGCCCATGTGCGTCGCACGTGGGGTGGGGGACGTGACGAGTCGCTTAATACGATGATTAATTCGTGTTCGTTGTAATACGTGTACTTAGCGATTCGGTCAGAACCGAGAGAAGATCTCCGTGAAGAGTGTCTCGGCTTTAATTTATATCCCGGGCAAGTCCGGGGTCGAACTCAAGGAGGCAAAGGAACAACTTCGGGATAATTTGAAAATTAAGTTTTAGATTTCCAATGCAGTTTTTTGATATTTTTTTAATACAAATAGGATGCCAAAATACACAATGCAAGTGAATCAAGACACTAAGAAATCATACAACATGCCAAATTAATTTTAATGTCAAAATAGTCCAATTTAGCCAAAATATATTTTTCTTAGAGTCCTAATCCAGAGATGAATGCAAGATATTTTTTTGGAATTTTATGGGTTAAAATGCAATAAATAAAAATGTACACTTTTTATGGGTTTTTTTCGTAATTTCTCAAACAAAAGTAAGCAAAAAATGAAAAAAATTAGCGGAATTAAAACATGACTAAAGGAAGCTACAGTAATATTTTTGGAATTTTTTGACAAAGTATGAATTTTTTATGGATTTTTTTAGTGAAATCAGAGTGACAGTGAGTAAATAATTCCAAATTAATCCACAATATCAAACTAATCAGAGAGCAAATTATCTCATATAGATGTTTTCATATGGAATCCAAGAGACTTGAAATTTCACGAAAAAGATGTCTGTGGATTTAATTAAAAATCAAGTACTAAAATCACTCTACAATTTATTTCAAGCACAATATAACTCCACTTTGGATGAGAGTTGGATAGTAAGTTGATCACGTTTCAAGACATCATTCCAAATTTTTGTACAATTTTTAGAGCAACCGTGTGTGAGATATCAATTTAAGAGCTTAATTTGGGTAAAATATCAAAATTTCAATTGAACAATTTTAATTAATTACCAACATCTTACAAAAATATAGATAAATATTCAGATGATAGAGAATTAGTTGCTCAACATTAAAGCATTTTTAATTGAATATAAAGATGCATAACAGGTGTCCAAATTAAAAAGACAATACAGGGTTATGTGTGCAAATAAGAAAATAGCTTAATCAGAACAATACAATTACATGGATCTATTTGTAATTACAAGAACGTTGTTATAAAATTATGCAAATTTCACGGAATAAAAAAAATACACACAACAAACCTATCTTCTTCTTCCTCGAGGCGGAGGTGAACCCAAAAAAAATGGTGGCGGCGGCGGCGGCCCCGCGCACAGACGCGAGGACGGCGGGGAGGGAGTGTTGGCGGGTGGCGCGCCGCACCTTGAAGCGCCGGCGAGAGGCGCGACGGGCGTCTGGAAGTGGCGGATCGCGGAGGAGCCGCGCACGGCGGCTGAGGAAGAGGGGCGGCACACTGCAGGCGCGCGTGGCCGCGCGTGGCGCAAGCAGGCGCTGAGGCGGAGGAGCGGTGCGGGAAGGAGCCCCGGCTGGAGGGGCGACGGGCGGCTGGAGGCTGCGACGATAGGTGGCGGCAGTGGGTGTTCCCACCGCTGCTACTTTTTTTATTATTTTTTTATTTTTTTAAATTTCTTTTTTACTGAAATAAAAACTCTTTTTTGTTTTAATATTTTTTATTTTTTTAAACTTTCTTTAAACAGGAAACAAATATGTATGCTAAAGGGGAAAGTGAAGAGGATGATGGATGTGGATGATGGTGATGATGAATAAAATGATGGTGGTGAAAATAATAGGGAAACAAATATGTGAGATAAACGAAAATAACAAGAGAAATACGAAGGAATACTTACCCGATTCTTCGCCGGATTGGCGGAGCAGCTACGCAGAACTCCAGTTGTCGCCTCGATCCGATTGGCGAAATAAAAATCGGAGAAGCTACTCGAGCTCGACGGGGAACTCGTGACGCGAAGCGGAGCTTCGCGGATCTCACCTGAAGGAGGTCGTCGCTTGAGGAATACGCTTCGCCGCTGTCACCAACAAAACACTCCAAGCTCTCTCCTTATTCTATAAGAATGGTGGATGGGGAAAATGTGTATGGAGATGATTATAAAGAGATGAATAATGGGAGTTAGAGAAGTGGTGGTGTTGAATGGGGAGTTTTATTATTGGTGGAGTTGAATGGGAGGTTGGTGGAAAAATATGGAGTGGAATGGAGGTTGAAAGAAGACTTGGAGGTTAATGGAGGGAAATGGAAGTTATTGTAGAGAATGAGAAAATAAATAAATAATGATATAAAGTATGCTACTTTAAATACAACAAAAATAAAGAGGGAAAAAATGGTGAATTTACAAGTGAATACATACAACATGTATATTTTTTGTTTGCTTTTCTAACATGTATTTTTTTTTCTTTTTAATAAGAGATATTTACAACGGAAAAAATACAATAAAATAGTATAATCAAAATATAACACAAGTATGATTTTTTTTATTTTTACTAATTAAGAAAGATAAAATAAAAATGAAGAAGGAATGAATATATACATAACATACAATGTACATCTAGGTCCCAAAACCCAACTTTTGCAAATGAGCTCCGATTTTAATGAAACCACTTCCGTTGGATAGATAATTTTCTAACTTGAACTTTAAAAGTGAGTTTGGTGAATTTGGAGTTCATACGGAGCGGGAATTTGGCTTGGAAGTTGGTCTTTACGGCTTTTTCCCTTTGGGATCTAGGATCATTTATTTGAGATTTAATTTGTTTTGTATTTTTATATTTTTATATACATTGATATGATCATGTTGGAGAAAGAATTAGGTAGAAAGGAGCTGATATGAAATTATTAAAAATACATGAAGTTTTGGGCTATTTACATGAATAAGACTCCTTTATTTTTGCGGCTTTTTTATGTGTAATTTATTTTGTACAATCTAATATACAATAATTAATGTATTTTATTTACAAGAATCATTTTGTTAATTTATGGATTTTATATACATTTATTAGGGAATTTACTCGTGGATTTTGCTAAGATCAATATATTGAGATGATGAATCGTGGATTCATCACCCCCTATACTTAAACTTTGCTAGTCCTCGAGCAAATAAAGAATGAATAAGTTAGGTTAACCCCTGACTGTGCATATGAATACAAGACTTGATCCGTTCAAGAACTCTCGGTTTTAGAGATCCTAAAATTCTAAGCTGAACCAAGCTCTAGTCAAAAGGTATCCAATTTCCCTAATCATCAGACTCTCTTTGTATACATATATAGTAGGGATATGACTTTAAGTGTTGACCGCAGTTACAATAGTAGAGTCACAACGTCACCCAAGGTTCCAGTCCAAGAGACTCTCCTAAGGACCCGATCCTCAACACTAGGGAATAAATCATTTCTTGCATCCAATCCACCGTCTCTTTAGTTGTCATACTTGAAAGTGTAGATGGAAGGCCAGTTGATGGAGGGCATAGGATTGTGTCATTTCTTCTCTCCCTCTCATTGGAACAAGGATCATCTCGAGTGCCTTATTACTCAACGCATTTTTTTGGTGTTGATCAGTGCGTCCGTCAAGAGAAGTTGGAGCCGTTTGCACTTGTTTTCCTGGGAGTACACCGGGGTGTGCCTTTTTTTGAGTATCTATTATACCTTATACACCCAGACTTGTAGCATTTACGATGCAGAGTCCTTTTTTGGTGCAAGCCCGACTCCTGGTCCTAATAGCGGTGGTCCAAGTGGACACTTTTGAAATGGTTGGGAGCGCTCACCTTTGGTGGAAGCTCTTTTGATAATTGACTTTGTGGAATGAGAGCTTTTCTTTGACATTTCATTGCTTTGTAGTATTTTTGGCTAGCTCCACTGCTTTTACCAAGAGTTGGCGCACACTGATCAACAATTTTTTATTTTATCACACCCTGGCACATAGGTAGATGTCAAGAGATAGTACAAGAACCATGTTCTCATACTGGCTAAAGATGCTGACACTCAGGTTTCATGAAGCCTTCATTGATTTTATCCCATCCTCGAGCATCATTAAATCAAGTCCAAACTCAAATCCCTCATCCCAGATCCTCAAGTGAAATTTCAACTCATCTCATCATAACTGCAGTCGTGTATGTGAGGTGTTGATCATATTCTTTAAGGTAGAGACTAAGCATGCAATATAGCACACAAATCTTTCAAACTAGGGAAATGTGAATAATTAAGTCCAAGACCCTAATGACTAAGGCTGATTAACTCAAAATCTCAAGAGCCCATAAACCAAGTGTTCTTGAACATCACTAGTCTTGTGTGAAAATGAATGTGTCAGGGGTTAAACCAACTTATTAGTTAGTTTTTTTGTGATTTTTTTTTGTTTTTGACAAACAAAGGCAAAGAAGATTTTTTTTAGAAAAAGTTTTGCTTCTTTTTTTTTGTTTTTTTTCTTTGAAAAGTTTTTTTGAAAAGGTTTTATCGTTTTTTCTTCTTTTTTTTGAAAAATATAGGTAAATAAGAAAGGACATTTTGAAAATTGTTTTAGAGTAAATAAGGAAAGAGAAAACAAATTTTTGAAAAGATTTTTTTTAGAGCAAATAAGAAAAGAGAACAAAAAAAACATTTTTTTTGCAAAGTTTTTTTAAGAGATTTTTTTTTGAAAAAGTTTTTTTTGAATTTTTTTAAAGAGGATTTTTTTAAGTTTTTTAGCAAATAAGGAAAAAGAGTTTTTTTAGGAAAAAGTTTTTTTTTACCCACCCCATAATTATTGTACAATATATACAAAACTACATGAAAGTACGAGCTATGGGTAAAGTATATATGTAATATATACATGCCCCCCTATACTTAGCATGTGCTATGTCCTCATGGCACAAGAAGCGAGAAAAAGACGTAGCTCGTGCTAAGCGTAGGATGGCTAAATAATAGATAGTAAAGAAGTCGATCCGCCCCCTCCTATACTTAGGCTCTGGACAGCCTAAGTGTAGAAGAAGAGCAAAAATGGGGCGGACGAGGTCAACAGGAGAAATGGATGAGTATGTACACATGGCGGGCATCGGCTCCCCCTATACTTAGGCTCTTGGTAAGCCTAAGTATAGGACAAGAGTAAGTGTGAGAACCGATGTGATCTGGAGAATACACAAAGAAGTGAGAATGTACAAGAGGAGTGAATCTGTACAGGGATCAAGAAGGTTTGTGACGGACCTTCTTGCGGGAGCGAGGGGGTGGGTGGTATACATATGTGTCGCTGTCAGAATCGTTCGTAAAGGAATAATAGTGAGGTGTGGGGAACGTCCAACGAGGGTCGACACACGGCTGCTTGCTCAAATATGGCTTCAGAACAGCCGAACTAAGCTCACTCATGTAGATCACCTCATCCGGACCTGATGAGGACTCCTCAGAAAGTTCCTTCTCTGGTAAGTCGAGGGCAACTTTCTTAATCGGTTTTCTAGAACCTGAAGCATGAAGAGTAAGAGGAGAGTGACAAGTCTTGAAGGGTTCGGGGGAACACCTCGAGGAATCAATACTCTTCTTCTTCTTACCAGATGACCGACTAGAGGATGGAGCAATCGATTTATCAAGATTGGTCAATTTGGTCCCAGTTGTCTCCTTTGGTGTATGTCCTGGATGTGGTGTGTGTGAGGTTCTGACCAGAGGTCCATCATCAGATGAGTCACCATATGCATTGTAATACTCCTGCAGGGTCAGCACACGTCTCTGATAAGGCACAGTGTTCTCAGTTGGCTTGCCATTGTTGGGTTCTTGTGTCGGATCATCGAAATGATCAAGGCAATCCACAAAGGTCATGTCCGACTCAATGATAGCTTCTGGTCGTGAGTCCTCTCTAGAAGCTGTCGCGGTGGTGGTGCAAGCAGTAGGCGGTGTGTGGTTGTAGGGAGTCTCTAAACCAATGGTCGTCTGGACAGTCGGTATCTCAGATGTAGTAGAGAGACGGGACTCAACTGTCTCTCGAAGGTCACGACTGTCTGCAACTTTATAGGTTACCTTGGAATATCATGTGTCCTCAAAGATCGGGTGAGGTCGGAGTGCTTCCAATGCAGAGAAATCGATCTCCCGAGTCTCACAATCTATAGTTGCCTTAGCCAAGGCTAAGAACGGCTTCCTAAGAATGATCGGAGACTGGGTGAACTCTCCTCGGTGCTCAATATCAATGATCGTGAAATCCACCTGTAATAGAGCACCTTGGAAAGTAACGATGACTGAAATGGTTCCTCTCGATCGTTTAACAGACCGATCCGCCAACTGAATGATCTCTCTTGACTTCTTGGCAGATCCGAGTTTGAGCTTGGCAAACACGGAGGTCGGGAGGATATTAATTGGTAAGTCATCATCGATTCTCGCATGGGTGAATGTGGTATCTTTGATTTCACAATCAAACCTAGGCAACCGCTTTACTCTGCGGCTCTTGGTTTTTCTCCCTATCATCAAAGATGTGGCCATAGACACTATATGTATCTCAGTCCTTGTTCTCTTATTGCCCGACCTTTTAGGCATCAATTTACTTCTCACAACTCTTTTAAGGTCGGGAAAGTGCTCAATGGCCATTATTAAGGGAAGCTCAAAAATCAACTTTCTATCCAATGCTTCCCTAACCGCAGGATCCAATTTTTTTAGATCTTTTCCTTTTTCAATTTTTATGGTATTTTCTGAGTTTTCAATTTTTTTGATCTTTTTGGTAGGTGAAGGAGGACTAGGAGAATGTACAGACTCTGGTTTGGAGGGAAAGTGGTTAGTAGAAGAGGGAGGTAGAAGGGACTCCAGCTGTACATGACGTGTGGTCAATCCGGTGTCTTCCAAGTTTTCAAGATTCAATCCGTAAAATCTATGATCCACATTCCTACCTGGACTCTTGATCAGTCTACAAATGTCATCCCACAATAAGTTCTCATTACACCTCATGAGAGAAGTCTGTGCAATTGGAGGATGCTGCTGAGAACTTGGATCTTATACTCAACACACCTTGACTCAGGCGTGTAATACTAGGTTGAGTATGACCCTTCTGTATGGCAGATGTTGGTCGGAGCCTCATAAGGCGGAGTCAGTAGACAGGAGGTCTGTAGATCGGTCGCATGAATCCAATCCCCCTGTATATGTCGTCTCTCCGAATGGGTGATATGAAGGTTTGTCAATGTCGGCTCTATCACTGAGGTCAATCAAGTCAGGAAGATCATGTAGTGCAGGCTTCTCATTCGGTTTGTCTGGTTGACCTTGTTGTACCCAAAGGTTAAATCAGGATGTGTATAGGTCAAATGTTGTCCGGTCCTAACTCGAGGTGAATATGAGGTATGAGGGGGCAACTGATTCTGCCAATCATTCATCTCAGCAGTGGCTTGATCTGTGATTTGTTCCTTAATTCCAACAAGCGGACAAGAATACGGTAAGTCAATCCAGGGTGGTTGTGGGTCAGGGGTATATGAATATGGGGATAGGTGAGAAGGACGAAGAAGCGGAGAAGTCAGTCGAAGTTCTGACTTCACGATCAGGGTGTGTGTATGAAGAGGAATAAGAGGGTGGAGGATGATCGGAATATGGTCGAAGAAGGGTGACTTGGATATGATGACCAAAATTCTGACATCTTGGAAGGAGAGATGGAGAATGAAGCGGATCGAGGAAGAAACGTGCAAGTGCACCGAATAACACACAAACAAACAAACACAAGAGCAAACCCTGAGTTCACCTACTCAACACAGTGATGGTCGCAAAAGTCCGACCGTTTATCTTTTCAGTATTAATTAGGTGAAAAATCAAGATATAAATCCAATTATGCAAGGCTCAAAAGTAGGTTTTGGGCACTATCCTAAGGATGCGTCCTCACCTCTCAACAATCACAATTAGCCAAGCATACAATGAGGGTTTTGCTCTCCCAAAACAAGTGTTAGTTTTAATCAGTTTTTTTTGGTCAACTCTGATTAGCAGTCCCCGATTTTAAGTTTGGTTATCACTTGATTAGTCCACCAAGCAAAGCACGTCTAACGATCAGTCCCGATTTCCTTTTAACCTAAGTTTCAAAACAAGGGGAGGGAGTCGAGAAAAACGATGCAAATAGTGAAATCAATGATGCATGCCCAGTTCAGAAGACTTACAATGATCCTCGTGCTCTACATGCGGGATGCAAGGAAGAATTGAAATTTTATACTAAATGAATGCAAACGAGAAAACCGTTCCTAGACAGGCAGTTCTATTAGCGAGTGATGAATAAGTTAAATTGACTAATAGCCCAGCAGTCTAAGTGTGTCTCGTTAAATGTGATGTGTGGTCCTAAATATTACGAGCACCAGCAATCAAGATAATCTGATAAAAATGCTCTAAGAGCCGCGAGTGCAAGTCCTATTCTACGTCAATCGACCACACGACCACGAGCGGGTCCAAAGTCCAGTCCGAATACAAACACGAGCTCTCAAACAAGAGCCGCTGGAAAGAGCGAATTACCTAAGTTATTACAACACAATAATTATAAAAATTTATAAAAATTCTCTCGAAGATAAATTGATTTTCTTGCTCTTCAGCAGTCGGCGCGCGTCGCGTCCGTCGACCTCCGATGCACTCCAAGTTCACCGGACCCTCGTAAGAAAAATAAAATTATGTTAGAGAGATAAAAATAAAATATATACAAGAATATGAAGAGAAATAATTGAAAAAATGGAATAAATACAAGGTGGCTCGGGGGTCAGACTACCCGAGTAAATGGAAAACTAAATCCAAATTTTTAAATTAGTCCCTAAGCCGTTTGCCTCCCCGGCAACGGCGTCATCTGATGAGCCGCTAAATACGATATTTAATTCGTGTACGTTGTAGCACGTGTACTTAGCGATTCAGTCAGAACCGAGAGAAGGATCTCCGTGAAGAGTGTCTCGGCTTAATTTATATCCCGGGCAAGTCCGGGGTCGAACTCAGGGAGGCAAAGGAACAACTTTGGGGTTAATTTACAAATTTAAGATCTAGATTTCCAAGCGGTATTTTTTATATTTTTTTAATGCAAAAACTAAAGCAAATGCAAATGCGGGTGAATCAAGACACTAAGAAAACACAAACAAGGCCAAATTAATTTTAATAAAAAAGAAGTCTTATTTAGCCAATTCGTATTTTTCCTAGAATCTTAATTAAGTGATGAATGCAAAACACATTTTTTTAGAATTTTCAGGGTTAAATTGCAACAATGAAAAATGCACACTTTTTAAGGGTTTTTTCGTAATTTTCTCAAACAAACAGTAAGCAAAAATGAAAAAATTAGCGGAATTAAAACATGACTAAAGGGAGCTACAGTAATATTTTTGGAATTTTTTTGACAAAGTATGAATTTTTTTATGGATTTTTTTAGTGAAATCAGAGTGACAGTGAGTAAATAATTCCTAATTAATCCACAATATCAAACTAATCAGGGAGCAAATTATCTCATATAGATGTTTTCATATGGAATCCAGGAGACTTGAAATTTCATGAAAAGGATGTCTGTGGATTTAATTAAAAATCAAGTACTAAAGTCACTCTACAATTTATTTCAAACACAATATAATTCCACTTTGGATGAGATTTGGACAGTAAGTTGATCACGTTTCAAGACATCATTCCAAATTTTTGTACAATTTTTAGAGCAATCGTGTGTGAGATATTAATTTAAGAGCTTAATTTGGGTAAAATATCAAAATTTCAATTGAACAATTTTAATTAATTACCAACATCTCACAAAAATATAGATAAATATTCAGATGATAGAGAATTAGTTGCTCAACATTAAAGCATTTTTAATTGAATATAAAGATGCATAACAGGTGTCCAAATTAAAAAGACAATACAGGGTTATGTGTGCAAATCAGAAAATAGCTTAATCAGAACAATACAATTACAGGGATCTATTTGTAATTACAAGAATGTTGTTATACAATTATGCAAATTTCACGGAATAAAAAAATACACAGAACAAACCTATCTTCTTCTTCCTCGAGGCGGAGGTGAACCCAAAAAAAATGGTGGCGACGGCGGCGGCCCGCGCACAGACGCGAGGACGGCGGGGAGGGGAGTGTTAGCGGGTGGCGCGCCGCACCTTGGAGCGCCGGCGGGAGGCGCGACGGGCGTCTGGAAGTGGCGGATCGCGGAGGAGCCGCGCACGGCGGCTGAGGAAGAGGGGCGGCACACTGCAGGCGCGCGTGGCCGCGCGTGGCGAGGCAGGCGCTGGGGCGGAGGAGCGGTGCGGGAAGGAGCCCCGACTGGAGGGGCGACGGGCGGCTGGAGGCTGCGACGATAGGTGACGGCGGTGGGTGTTCCCACTGTTTCTACTTTTTTATTATTTTTTTATTTTTTTAAATTTCTTTTTTTACTGAAATAAAAACTCTTTTTTTGTTGTAATATTTTTATTTTTTTAAACTTTCTTTAAACAGGAAACAAATATGTATGCTAAAGGGGAAAGTGAAGAGTATGATGGATGTGGATGATGGTGATGATGAATAAAATGATGGTGGTGAAAATAATAGGGAAACAAATATGTGAGATAAACGAAAATAACAAGAGTAATACGAAGGAATACTTACCTGATTCTTCGCCGGATTGGCAGAGCAGCTACGCTGAACTCCTGTTGTCGCCTCGATCCGATTGGCGAAATAAAAATCGGAGAAGCTACTCGAGCTCGACGGGGAACTCGTGACGCGAAGCGGAGCTCCGCGGATCTCACCTGAAGGAGGTCGTCGCTCGAGAAATACGCTTCGCCGCTGTCACCAACAAAACACTCCAAGCTCTCTCCTTATTCTATAAGAATGGTGGATGGGGGAAAAATGTGTATGGAGATGATTATAAAGAGATGAATAATGGGAGTTAGAGAAGTGGTGGTGTTGAATGGGGAGTTTTATTATTGGTGGAGTTGAATGGGAGGTTGGTGGAAAAATATGGAGTGGAATGGAGGTTGAAAGAAGACTTGGAGGTTAATGGAGGAAAATGGAAGTTATTGTAGAGAATGAGAAAATAAATAAATAATGATATAAAGTATGCTACTTTAAATACACAAAATAAAGAGGGAAAAAATGGTGAATTTACAAGTGAATACATACAACATGTATATTTTTTTTGTTTGCTTTTCTAACATGTATTTTTTTCTTTTAATAAGAGATATTTACAACAGAAAAAATACAATAAAATAGTATAATCAAAATATAACACAAGTATGATTTTTTGTATTTTTACTAATTAAGAAAGATAAAATAAAAATGAAGAAGGAATGAATATATACATAATATATAATGTACATCTAGGTCCCAAAACCCAACTTTGCAAATGAGCTCCGATTTTAATGAAACCACTTCCGTTGGATAGATAATTTTCTAACTTGAACTTTAAAAGTGAGTTTGGTGAATTTGAGTTCATACGGAGCGGGAATTTGGCTTGGAAGTTGGTCTTTACGCTTTTTCCCTTTGGGATCTAGGATCATTTATTTGAGATTTAATTTGTTTTGTATTTTTTGTATTTTTATATACATTGATATGATCATGTTGGAGAAAGAATTAGGCAGAAAGGAGTTGATATGAAATTATTAAAAATACATGAAGTTTTGGGCTATTTACATGAATAAGACTCCTTTATTTTTGCGGCTTTTTTTATGTGTATTTTATTTTGTACAATCTAATATACAATAATTAATGTATTTTATTTACAAGAGTCATTTTGTTAATTTATGGATTTTATATACATTTATTAGGGAATTTACTCGTGGATTTTGCTAAGATCAAGATATTGAGATGATGAATCGTGGATTCATCAGGACGTCAGCAGGTGCGTCATCCCGGGTCACGTGCTACGCACGTGACCGCGGGGTAAATTACGAAAAACCCCTTGCTACTCTTGCAAATTACGCGCCAGCCTCCATTCCAGAGGGCACGTGCCTCGCAAGTGCCCCTTTGGGAAAATTGCAGAAGAGCCCTCCGGTTATTGGTAATTGCAAACAAGTCCCCCCACTGCAGTTTTCTTTGTTTTTTTATTTATTATATTTGCATCTGTACCCCTACGTTCCCTCGTAACTTTGAACCTTTTTATTGCATCATTCTGTTTATTTAAAAATAGCATTGTGTTCTTCATGTAATTCTCTACATTTTGACATGCTGTGGACATCCATGTGATCAACAGTTAGTTAATAAATAATTATTTTGTGGAAATTGATATACTTTGCCCATCTTATGCTCTGAAATTTCTAGTTGATTAATCGCTGCACTAAAAAACTTCGAAAAATCACATATTGTAGAGATTATTTTGATTAACATTGTGCCCAAAAATCGTTGCATTTGCATGCATAATTTGCTCTGTAGAAATCATTTTGCATATTTCATTATTTAATTTTTAATAGACCCCACATTTTCGAGATTCAGGATTTTTCCGAGACCCGTCACCTAGTGATAGATCTTAGATAATTTAATTCTTGAAAATAAGTAGGTTTAATATTTATTATAATTAAATATTGGAAATCATTCCGTTTGCATTTAAAAATTCATAAAAATTCATATTGCATCAGAAAATTTCAAAAAATACAGTGCACTAATTTTGTCATAGTTATCATCTCGGCCACGTTTCGTATTTTTCGGACATCGTTTGATTGAAATTTACATTTTAGTCCCTAAATAGGTCGAATTTATATCGTTCATCCCTTTATTGCATTGAAAATTCCAAAAAAAAAGACTTCCTTGAAAACCGAACTCAAAATTGGATAGACACAACTCTAGGTTGTTCCTTTGCCTCCTTGTGATCGATTTTGGGACTTGTCCAAGTAAAATAAACATAAAATCACTTGAATTAAAATTGAATAAAATTTGTGGTTATTTCTTGACTGTTTCCGATCGCCGCCTATAACGAATGACTTTGATTATTTTCACGACGAACGAACATTAAAAACAACTCCTTAACGCGGCGTTTCCGGGCTCGTCAGCGTACGGGGGAAGCGAGTGGCCGACTAGTTGCGCAGGCCGCTGAAGAATGAGGAGAGGTGCGTGGTTCAATCGTGCGATGCGGGAAGGAGGGGAGGCGTGGTCACGTGCTGGGCACGTGACCGGGTGAAAGAAAGAGGCATCGCGTGGTGCGCCTGGGAGCGGTCACGTGGCAGCTTATTTTTAATTATTTAAAATAGCAATTAAAAAATAAGTAAAATAATTAAGTTAATCAAAATATTTATAATAAAATAAAATAAGTAAAAATAATGAAATGTGTGATACGTGGCAGCTCCAGGAGTTGCCACGTATCGCTCTGGAAAATTCCAATTTAAATAAAAATAAAAATAAAATATATCAAATGAGGTCAAATCAAGAAGTGGTCAACATGAATGTTGCTTATCTCTATGATATCTACGACTTCCACGAAGAATCAAAAATCAAAGGAAGCCATATGTACAAAGTGTATTTTTGGTTGTATCCTATAGGTATAAAATACTACATTTTTATGTTTTCTAATTTTTTTGTCAATTTTAAAATAAAATAAAAATAAAAATAAAGTTAGAAAAAATATGAAAGAAATATTTACAACTTTATCTATTTTTTAATAATTTAAAAATAAAAAAGATAAATAAAGAGATTTTAGTCAATTTGTACAATATGCAATAGGGTCCAAAATCCAAGTTTTACATACGATCTCCGATTTTTGTGAAATTAGTCTTGTTTTGAATATCTTTGAATGTACATTACTTTTAAAGTGAGTAGAGACCTGAATCAGACACTATATGAGAGAGAGATATGCATTTTAAGTCTCATAGTTTCAAACTTGGATTTGGATTTTATTAGGCAATTTTACAAGTTGGTATTTTTTTGATATTTTTGCTTAATTAATATCAGTAATATATATTATAAAGTTAATTTTATTGGATTTGGAGTTAGTATAAAATATTTACAAATAGGTGATTTTAGCTAATATACATGTGGATTTTTACAAGTGAATTTGGCTCCTTATTTAATGTGCATATGAATGCTAAAATGCACATATTATTTACTCATGCATGAATGGTAATTATGCAATATAAGTGATGAAATGCAACTAATTACTCAAGCACAAAGCTATTTTTTCAACTTTTAGAGTGATGAATCACGGATTCATCAACCCTTTATACTTTAAACCTTGCTCGTCCCCGAGCAACTAAAATGATGCTAAAGTGAAGTGAAATTGGGTTCCATACAAGGTCATGAACCAAAGGTGGATATGGAGCTTGACTCGACCTTTGGATTAATAATGTTGCGGATCCTTATTGGGATCTGAATTTAAGACCTAACAGCCTTTAAATTCCACAAGTCTTCCATTCAAATTGCCTCATCAGTCAGGTCAGAACAAATCCTCATGCTCAAATTTTGAAAACCATGAATCCTACTTTGTACTGTGTAAGTGAAATATAGCTCTCCACATCAGAAATGGCAAAGAAACAACCTCCGCTAACAAGGTAACTTTGATTCCCTTGTCGAGTAACTCTTTCCTCGAGGAGCGGGGTATTCCCTTTTGAGTTCAAGTGCAACCAACTCAAGAAGAGGGGGTGGAGAGAAGAATGAATAGTAGCCAGTGTAGCTACCTATTCTAGGATGATTAACCAGTGTAGTCAAGTCATGCAGTTGCAACCTTTGAAGCTCTTCTTATTTTTTCTAAACTTGTATATACACTCCAGCAGGCACTTTACTTTCAATCAGGCATGTCCACTTATGGAGATTCTGCATTTTTTTCTTTTTCTTTTTTGACATATATACAAGGTGCAACATGTAAATATGGAGTTTTCTCCTTGAGCCAGTAGACTATCCCTCTTTTGATGCTTTATTGCAACCCACATCATCCCGTCCTTAGATGTCAACACCACCAGACTAGGTTGAGATGCACTAACCTACCTAGAGGAGGACGGATGTTTCCACCCGTGTGCTACTCCAAGCCAAAGGATTCTACCTCCTCACCACCTCATCAATGAAGAGCTACGTGCATGGTGCTTGTCCAAGTTAGGTCATTATCTAAAAGAGTCATGCGTGTGTACGAGATATTCTATTTAGACCAGTGAATGATGACATGTGAATATAGACTTGCAGACTCGAAGAATTAAGTCACTCGACCTGAAAAATATTAACTCTAGCTACTATAAGGTTCCTCTGAAATTAGGTAGATTAAGGTCAGATCAACCCCATCCACGCCATCTATTCATAACTTGGTTCAGAACCTACTAACTTTTCACTTTGCATATGCTAGATATGCAGATGAGATGTAGATGACATGTTGTATAGATGAATGAAGTGCAAGATACAATTTTTTTGAACGCAAAGATGTTATGCAAGAGTAAATAAGAAGCCTTTATTTTAATTTGTTAATTTTTACAAGAATAAGAATTTTACAAGTTTATACATATTATACAATATACATACTAATACACATGTATTTTACAAAAAAAATCAATTTTTACCCACCCCATGATTATGGCATAATATACAAAAAATACGTGAAAGACCGAGCTATGGGTAAAGTATATATGTAATATATACATGTCCCCCTATACTTAGCACTGCTATGTCCTTAGAGCACGAAAAGCAAGGAAAATGACATAGCTAGTGCTAAGCATAAGAGAGCTAAAATAGCAAAAATGTATAGAAGTCATCCCGCCCCCTATACTTTGGCTCTTGCAGCCTAAGTGTAGAAGAAGAACAAAAATGGGGTGGGCGAGGTCAAGAGCGTAAATGGATGAGAATATGTACATGATGGGCATAGGTCCCCCTATACTTAGGCTCTGGTCAGCCTAAGTCTAGGACATAAGTGAGTGTGAGAACCGATGAGATCTGGAGGATGTACAACGAATGGTGAATAGACTCGGGTCACTCTCCCCCCTATACTTGGGATCTGGTCATTCTAAGTGTAGGCATAAAATGAAACGATGTGAAGCCAGGGTGAGTGATTCGAATCACGGGGAGGGAGGAGGGATATAAAGTATATACGAGAAGGGGTGAGAGTGTACAAATAGATCATGAGCTGAATCTTTTTGATGTTGTTGATGGATAGACATCAATGTTGCAAGGCTCCACACGCGGTTCTATGTGTGTCTTATGAGTCTGCCTCACACATGAAAACAATCTCCTCAACACGGACTAACTGTTCATTAGGTTCGACAAAGTGTTTCGGCAGTTGTCCATTAACCAGGGATGTCTATGCTCCATCTGTAAGATCTGAGATCTCTACACATCCATTATCATGCACAACACAGACTATGAACATGATCGTCCACTTGGATTTGAGTTTCCTTGAAAAACCTTCAGCCTCGCATTGAACAACCATACCTTCTGTCCAGGAACAAAGGTCTTTCCTCTGATAAATCTATCGTATCAATGCTTTACCTTGTCCTTGTACACCAACTGGTGTCATATGCTCGGTTTCTGATCTCCACGAGTTCATTTAGTTCCATCTCTCTGGTTCTGCTTTAGGTGTGTGTTCCAATGACCTTCTTCATTGCCCATTCTGATTTATGCACTAACTCTACAGGCAAGTGGCATGGCTTACCAAATACCATTCTGAAACGGGGAGGTTCTTAGCGGTGTCTTGTAAGCTATCCTGTAGGCACAAAGGACTTGGTCCAAGATATGAGACCAGTCCTTCATGTCTGAGCAGATAAAGCTTCTGCAATATAGTCATAACCTCTGTCATGCCATTGGTCTGTGGGTGATAAGGACTAGCGACACAGGGCTCGATGTCATAATCCTTCACAAGTTTCTTTACATCTCTGTTGACAAAATGACTACGTCCATCGGATATCAATACATTTGGGGATCTCGAACCTAGAAATGATACCATCTCTGATAAATTTACAGATAGTCCTATTGTCTGCGACTCGGGTCGGGATAGCCCTCACCCACCTTGACAGGTAATCTACTACAAGAGGGATATACTCAAAACCATGGCTATCCAGGAATGGGCCCATGAAGTCGATACCCCATGCGTCAAAGACATCACAAATGATGACAGGCTGCATTGGTATCTCATTCTGGGAACCAACGGTTCCTCCCATTCCGTTGGCATACTGGGCACGACTTCACAAAGTTGAGAGCATCACGAAATAGAGTCGGCCAGTATAAGCCACATTGTAATACCTTCCACGCGGTCCTCTTCCCGGAGTGGTGTCCTCCTGCCTCCAGACTATGGCAGAAAGTAAGGACATTATGATATTCCTCCTAGGGAATACACCTCCTCCAGACACAATCCAGTCCTTCAAAGAAAAGGATCAGATCCTCCCAATGGCAAATGTCTCGCATCCGACTTTAGTAGGTCTATGTTGCTATTAGGCCAATCTTCAGGAACTTTCTCGGAGACAAGATAGTTCACTATATTGGCGTACCATGGGAGTATGTCGATAATAAAAACCGATTCATCTGGAAAGGAGACTCGATAGGTATATCAACAGAAGCATCAAGAATTTCAAGACAAAGAGGTGATCAGTCACTGTATTCTTCTTTCCAGGTTTATCTTTGATGTCTAAGTCAAACTCCTGCATAAAAAACCACCTCAGAAAATGCGCCTTCACATCCTTTTTTCCATTAGTTACTGTAGTGTTGTATGACCTGTGAACACAATCACCTTAGAACCGATGAGATGAGATCTGAACTTATCCAAGGCAAACACTACCGCAAGCATCTCTTTTTCAGTAACTGTATGGTTACGCTGAGAGAGATCAATCACTTTGCTTGCGTAGTGTATAGCAAACGGGACAACGTCCCACCTCTGTCCTAACATAGACCCGCCAACAAAATCTAAGGCATCCGTCATGATCTCAAAAGGAAGAGTCCAATCAAATGCTTGTAGGATCGTGACGTCCATGTTCATCCTTTGAAGTCACTTGAAGCAATCAAGACATTTGTGGTGGACAATAAACTCCACGTCTTTGCTTAGAATTAAATTAGCAGTCGGGCGATCTTTGAAAAATCTTTGATAAAACTCCTTTAAAATCCAACATGCCCGAGGAATGACCGCAACTGTTTTCCATTGATTGGTGGTTGGAGTCATCTGATCACATCCACCTGGCAAGGTCAACCTCCATTCCTCTCGTGGAGATGACATGCCCCAACACAATGCCCTCCGTCACCATGAAGTGATTTTTCTCTCCAGATAGCACCGGATTTACCTCACAACATCGTTTGAGGACTCGGTCCATATTTCTAATACATGAATCGAAGGAATCCCCCTGGGCCGAGAAGTCATCCATGAAGATTTCCAGGAATTCACCGACCATCTCGATGAATACAGCAATCATGCACCTTTGAAATGTACCAGGAGTGTTGCATAACCTAAAGGGCATGCGCCTGAAAGCATATGTACCAAAGGGGCATGTGAATGTGGATTTCTTTCGATCCTCAAGAGCGATAGCTACTTGGTTGTAGCCCAAGAACCCATCTAAGAAGTAGAAGAATTCCTTTCTGCTAATCTTTCTAAGATCTAATTGATAAATGGTATGGGAAAATGATCCTTCTTCGTGTGGCATTTAAGCGTCTGTAGTCGACACAGACACGCAACTACATGGGTACCCATGTCACGATCTCCTCTCCGTCCTCATTGATGATCGTTTGTATTCTGACTTTTTTGGGACAACATGGATAGGTGTCACACACTTGGAATCGGAGATGGGATAAATAAAACATGCATCGCACCATTTCTCAATTTCTTTCTTTACTACCTCTTGTAAATTTGGATTCAACCTACTTTGGAATTCATGAGAGGGTTTAGCTCCATTCTCAAGGCAGATATGATGTGAACACAGAGCGAGATTTATCTCGTGGAGATCGGAGATGCTCTAGCTTATTGCCTTGTTGTTTTTCTCCCAAGATCTCCAGCAAGCGAGATTCCTGCTCCTCGATAAATCGCGAACTGATGATGATAGGAAATTTCCTCTCATGTCCTGTAAGGAAAGTAAATTTCAAGGTTGTGGGTAATTGTTTGAGCTCAGGTAAGTGTGGTCATCGAGAAAATCTAGCTCAATCAATTCTAGCTCTGTGCTCGTAGTGGTCGCATCTGTTTCTGAAGTAACTGCCACCAACTGACTCAGCTCTGGAGTTGGATCTTCAAAAGTATCCAGGCAATTGGCGAAAGCCACATCTGACTCATCATCCTCATCTTCTGATTATCCAAAAGAGGGAAGGGTTGACATGCTCAGTTGGGCCTCTGTGTCATCAAAGATGTAGGGTATGCATTCTCTGTATGATTTGCGCTTTGTTCGTTACTAAGATCTCGCAAATTGTCTCATGTAAAAGATTCTTTTCAGCGGAGATGGACTCATCGATGCTAGCTGGGTTCTGTCTCCATGGCCCAACGGTGTCTGCATGAACACAGCCTACTTCTGACGAAGTGTACTCGGTGCTTGATTCGGAATCTGGTTTCTACCACCGTGTCTGCTTCATCTCAAGTTCCTCATCTCCTCCTGGAGTTTGGAACTGAATTTTCCCAATCTTATAGTTAAATAAGGCCCATGCTGTTCTAAGGAAGGACCTTCCAAGAATGATCTGGGAATCTCTCCTATTTTGAAGGGTCTCCATATCAAGGACTGTAAAGTCCACCATGTAATCCTGACCCTTGACTTTGACGATATGTTCCTCAATTCTCTTTGGACCTCTTAGTGGATTTGTCTACAAACTAGAGTAGAGCTCTGGATTTCCTTAGAGGTCCTAGATTTAGCCACTCAATAGAGGGTTGTGGGCATCAGATTAATTAAAAATCCATATCTAGGAGAGGTGTGTGCAAGTAGTGGCTACTGACAAAACATGCTTCTCAACACAGCTTCTTTTTTTCTTGCTGACCCTAGTAGATGTGCATCTCACCTTAAGGTACTTCTGAAATGCACATGTCATATCAACATTCTTATTAAAGGGGATTATGACCTTGGTATATTTGTTGCAAAACTCAGCCGTCTCATGGTTATCTTTTTGGATTTTTAAATTTCTTCTTTCCACCTTAAGAGCACAGGGAAAAGGGATTATTGAAGACAACTCATATTCTGAAATTGAAATGTTTTCATTCAAACGGGAAACTGAGTTCTGTACGAGACCGAGACTATGACTCTGATCGGAAAGAAATTCATGAAACAAAACAGATGTACATTTACTGCAACTCCTGGTGCATCCTCCTCGGATGGAGGTGCGGGCTTTTCATCAGGCTCTCTTGATTCATTATTGTTTCTCCTCTCCGTCCTTCGGTTCTTTTTGCTTTGGTGTTTTGAGGACTTTGAAATCATCTTATTCCACCGCTGAAGGTGATGGTGGTGGTAATGCTGCTCCTCTGCCTCCAAGTTCTCCTCAAGTAGAGACTTGGTGGCGTCTACTTCATGTTCTCGTGCCCGATCAGGTATGGTCATGGTCCTTCCGCTCCTGAGGGACATGTGATTAACATTATCGTACGAAACAATCTCGTGTTCAGATAGAGAATACTCTGAATAATATACATGATCTCGTGGTCGAAGTTGACCCTGATTTAAGCTATTTGTGTTGGCCTGAGCATGGGCAGGAATTGAGATCTTTGGTGCCATTTGTTGATCCCGGTGGCGTAAGAAACGGTTCAGATCTGTTCTTATGTCACGATAATCATCTTGTATCTGATGAACCATATCAGTCAAAGTCTGGATGGCCAAGGTGAGGAACTCCAAATCACTAGTGGGCGAGGTATGCTGTTGCTGACTAGAGGATGAGTGATTCTGTTGTCTATATTGGCCCTGCTGGCATTGCCGGTACTGCTGTGGGTGGGATTGTGAGGTGTAAGGTGGTGGGAGCCCTATTGACCCCGAGTGGAATGTGCGTTGCTACTTGTGCTGCTGAGGCTGGTATCCTTGTCCCGATTGGGACCGCATAAAGCGTTGTGTGGGGACGGAGCTGGTTTCTTGGTTAACTGGGGGGTCGGTGATGCTGACTAATGAACGCGAAATCTGCTCTTTAATAATATAAAATTGTCGTAGTATAGGAGGCAAATTCGGTTCGTCAAAAACCATAATCTTTGAATGTTGTGGAATATTTTTACTTGGTAAGTCTACCAAAGTAGAACACAGGGAACGGTGATTCTTAGTTGTGTGGTCTTAAATCAAATTAAATAATTAATTAATGTTGATTAGTTTTGTGTTAAGAAAATATACAATGCAATGGAATACAATTAGATGCAAAAATACAGAGACAACAGTTCAACGCAGGACCTGCAAATTTATAATATTCAAATCTCAAATAATTTGATCTCTTAATCCTTAAAACTCATCACAGATCGAAGGAGATTAAGTCCATAAATATGTAACAATCAAAATTTTCAGATGCGGGTCAAATAATTCAATTTATCGAAGTTTATCCTGCGAGAATTTTTCCAGATACTCAGCCCCTTATTTCCCTGTGAATCACCCCTCGAAAAATAATATCCTTACATCAAATATCAGATAGAATTCCTTGAAAATAACGTTCGAACACTGGCTGATCAGTCAACTTAACCACTCCTCAATTAAATATCAAGGACTTAGATTAGTTTCACCTCCTCATGTATACCCTGTACAGATCAATTCATTAATCAAGAAGAACAATAATCAAGATATTTAATCAGACAAGATCTTCGAGAATGGGTTCCTGCAAGTTAGATCAACTTTTCTCAATAAAGTATCACTCATATATCAAATTTTTCGCTTGCACAAGTCAATAGAGATCTTCAAATAATATTTATCAATAAGCAACATCAGATCTGTCCACAAATTATGCCAAGTGATAGAGCATAAAAAGATCTTTTAAATGACATATTATATGCGAAAAACGGAGTTCGTATGAGAAAGATATGCTCAAATGATATGCATGGACTAAACTATAAATAAAATAAAGTTTTTCTTGCAAAAATGTCCCTGGAGGGGCTTATCTGTAATTTAGCAAAGTTGGAGGGGCTCCTTTGTAATTTACCCCAGCGGGGGGTATAATTGTAATATATGGGAATTCTGGGGGTGTGGCTGCAATTTTCCTAATGTACACGTGTGTTGCACGTGCGTCGGGAGGTTCGGCGGTCAGGGCTGAGGGTCGGGCGACCGAGGCTGAGGCTCGGATGGCAGGGCTCAGCCCCGGATGCGAAGCAGAGCCTCATGGATGGAAGCTGTGGTTCGGACGCCGAAGCTGAGGTTCTGGACGACCCAAACAAAGGTGGCAATTGCTGGTGGTTCGCGAGATCCAAGCCAGAGGCTCGGAACTCCGAAGCTGAGACGCGGAGGGGAGGCAGGATGCTTCCACGTGGCGTGCCTTTAGCCGTTGGATCAATGGTTGGCCCTTGATCCAACGGTGCTGTAGGGTAGCGGTGGCGATACACGGGTGGAGGCAAGGCGGTGCCCTCGCAGGCGGAGGTGGTGGTGATCGGCGGCGAGGCACGCCTGCGAGGGTGGTGGTGCGGTGACTGCACTAGGCGGAGATGTAAGCACGAGGCAGGGAAACAACTCAGCCGACACATGGCCAAGCTGTCTGGCGGTGGATGTGCGTGACCACTCGCAACAGTGGAGTCTGTGCACGGTCGAGGTGCTGACGATGTACCTGCTAAAGACGGAGCTCGGCCGAGCGGGGCGAGTGTGTGCGTGATTTTGGTGAGGTGAACAATGGCCTGGGTGGACAGAGGAGTGAAGATTAGGTGGTTTCCTACTCCTTGCAGGAGGAGGAAAATGGCCAGAGTAGAGGAGGTTTTTGAGAAGTGGAGAAGGCGATCAGAATCTCCAGCAGAGATCATGGAGGCTCGACGATGTTGAAGGCATTGCAAATAGATGGCTGGAGTATGGGTGTACGGAGGATTACGTAGGAGAAATGCAGCGAAAGCCGTGGACTGAGTACCTGGAAATTCGAAGGAGATGAAGTGGATGCCTGGGACGAAGGAGAGGGGATTGGCCTGGCTTTTGCTCAATGCGATGGCAATGCAGAGTTGAGCAGTGGCTCGAAGCAGCTGCGACAAGGGACTGAGGTCCCTTGGATCTCGCCGGAGGATGGAGGTATTGCTCAAGAGCTTCTTGCCTCTGTCACAGGTCGACGGTCGATCTACCTCTCTCTACCTATCAGATGTTGGTGGATGGTCTTTGAGGCCGGCGAGGAGGGGTTTTTAAAGGAGGATGGTGGCGGGGGGGGTTACAGCGAGAGGAAGGTGACTAGTCGAGGTCGTGGGCGGCGAGAGTAGGTGGAGGAGGAACGACTGAGGGAGGAAGAGGAAGGGGAGGGGGGCGGTGTCACATGTCGTGCACGTGTGCACGGGAGGGGGAGGCGGCATGTGCGGGCACGTGCAAGAGGAGAGAAGTGGGCGCGGGTGGGGTGCCACGTGGCATGCCCTAGAGCTGCCACGTGGCGCCCCAAAAAATTCAACTTTAACTTGGATAAGAAGTAGAACGAGACCTCGGATCAAAAATTTTTCTTCACTAAAGTTGTTCATCTCGACGAGATCTACAACTTTCATGAAGGACCCATGAGCAAAAGAATTCACCTGTGAGAAGTGATATTTTTGGTGGCTCTCCATGTGTATAAGAAAACCGGGTTTTGGGATTTTTGTATTTTTTTTGTGGTTTTAGAGGGGATAAAAATTATAGAAAAAATATGATAAAATACAAGAAGTTTAATTACACATTAATCTAATTTTATAATTTTTATCAAATAAGAAATTAGGAAAATAAAATAGAAGTCAGAAACATACAATTTTTGTACAGACCGACAACGGACACGTGGACTCAGTCAGTTTCTTTGATTTCAGTTTGAATCTGGATTTGGATTTTTGTGTCGCTTAATAAAACTTTCATCAAAGAACACAAATGAAGAAGAAATAAAATTAAAAGGGTTAATTATGTACATAAAAGCTTAGGTCAAAAATGGCAAAAAGTCAACATGCACAAAAGAGGCCCCAAAACCCAACTTTCACATATGAGCTCCGAATTTTACGAAATCAGTCTTGTTTTGACAGTATTTGAAAATGAAGTACTTTAAAAGTGAGTAGACCAAAATCGGACGTCGTATGTGGGAGATATGCTCATTTTAGTCTGTCAGATGTGAAATTAGACTTTGGGATTATTTGACACTTATTTGGGTTAGTAATTTTTTTGTATTTTTTATTTAATGAAGTTAGTAATATCTACACAATGGAGGTAGTTTTGGGTCAATCGGAGTTAGGATGGAATTATTTACAAATGTGAGAAGTTAGCGGCTTTTTGAACTATTTTACACTTGGGATTTTTTATGCAATTATGCATGATGAAATGCAGATATTATTTACACATGTATGGATGCTAATGATGCTTTGCTAATGATTAAATGTATGTGAATGTTGAGGAACATCGCCTAAATGACCAATCTTAGCATGATGAATACGTATAAATGGTTACTTAGCATTCGTTAATTTTTAAATGACCAATCTTAGCCTAAATTCAAGACTCGTTACTTAGCATTTCGCTAATTTTTATCCTATGATTTATGGAAAACCCAACTGGTGTCGGTGAGCTATCGCAAGGACTTTAAAAATTCATCCAGCTTACATACTAGACATCCAGCCAACCACAATAGCCTTACTTTTTAAGGTAGTTAATAATCTTTTGTATATTTTCCTTGCAAGCTGATGTACATGTACATGTAAATGGTTATAGTGGGACAGTGTATCATATGAACTTTATTTTGTGAATGGAAAAGTGTTGAAATACTTTCTTCTGAGTATTTTATTTGCAGCCTGTTTCTGAATGTTAGTTGTGATTGCTGAATAAATTATTGCAGAGTAACCAGATCCGGATATGGGAGGATCCGACGGCCAGGAAATCGGGGTCGCGACATTATTATTCCCATATCAGCACTGTGATCGGTTGTCAGATTATTCACCATCTTTTTGGAGCCAGCTATGTAAGCTCGGCTAGTGGTTTGTGCACGGCTGGATTCAGCAAGTCTCTCGAACACCTGTAGACGGTGTCCTCGTGGCGTCCCATGTAGCTTCCTCCGCAAGATGCACTAACCAACCCTTTAGTCTCAGGGTTCAGCCCGCTGACAAGACTTTGGACCAGCATCATTTTACTTATCCCATGTCCTGGGCATTTCTATACCAAGTCTGTGAATCTTTCCCAGGTTTCATGAAATGGTTCACTCGGGTATTGCGTAAATCTCGTGATCTTGATCCTCATTTGGTTGATTCTACTTACTGGGTAGAATTTCTTTAAGAACAGAGTCTTGAATGTGGCCCGTGTAGTGACTATTTCCCCTAGAGTTTTCAGCCAGTAAGCCGCCTTATCAGTCAAGGCGAAGGGAACATCTCCCAACCTTATGTAATCCTGGCTAACCTAGGGTGGCAGAGGTTAGCACGGACTAACTCGAAGTCACGGAGGAAGATATATGGTTCTTCATGATTATTTCCTCCGAACTTAGGCAACAGTGCAAGGAAATGCGGTTTATGTTCGAATGCATCCTCAGGTCTTAACCAATTATAATCTTCATCAATCTTTGGGAGATACGTGTCTTCCATAGCAGCCTCGCCTTGTTGCAGTACTGCCAACTGTGTCCTAAGTAGTACATTGTGTTGTTCGGCAATGGTTATCCTAGCCAAGAGTGCCCGGATAAGGTCATTGTCATTCTCATCGTCCTCGGGGTTCTTCTTTGGAGGCATTATGATTCACCTTCAGAAAGAAAGAGTTCAGAGATTAAATGAGGTTTTTTTAAGGATAAGAGATTCCTTAGCGGAGGAGTGAAAAGATGAAAATTCTAAGATAAGGAGGATGGAGAGAGTCTTCACAAGGAAGCAGACACAAAGCAAACACAAGCTAATTCTCAAGTTCACCACTCAACACAGATGAAGGCACGTCAGGGTTCGGCCGCTTATCTTTTCAATTTTAATTTAATGACAAGACAATCTTGCAAATTAAGCGGAGTGCTTAGGAACTAAAATATTTCGCAGAGACTGTCCCGAGTTCGTCCAACTAGTTGCACATACGCTCAGCCAGTATAGGTGTAAGTACTAAGTACGGACCGTTTAAACTGCTACCCGTATTACTTGAGGACGGAGCCTTCCGCAGTGTCCTCTAAATCACCCACTCTGCTAAGGGAAGTTGGATCGTAAACGGCTACCCGAGACCCTCACTGAAAAGTAGCTAATTA